>CM035148.1:16914553-17516220 GCA_020205605.1 Panax ginseng
AACCTTCATTCCATACCCAGACTCAGACTATTATATTCTCACCTCCCGAGAAGAAAAATGGAACAAAAAGGAAAAGGGTGAGAGCTCAACTAGCCCAATAAAGAATATTATGACTAAGATAATATACAACAAATTATCGTTAGTCTTCAACAGGAAAAATCTAATAGAATACAATAGACAACAAGTTTTAAATCAATATTCGCAATGAAATAATAATTCATTAGAAGAGTTAAGTAGAGAATGCAAACTACTATCTTCTATGTATGAATTTAAAAGTTCATCGCTCTATCTTTTATCCCCAGTAACATCAATCAATATATGTCCGAATCAAATATTCATCTTTGCACTACAGTGCCAAAGATATTCATCACCGTCATGTTCATCTAAACACTGCTCATCTTTGCACTACGGGCCAAAGATATTCATCGAAAATCATTCATCTTTGCACTACAGGCCAAAGATATTCAATAAATATCATCATTTAAGATCATGGATGATGAAAAATATTTTTAAAGAAACGAATCCAAAGAAACAAAAAAACGACAAGGATTAAGGATTAATGATTCGTACTTTATTTTATCCATGTCCAAAAATACCTCAAAAATAATCATAGTGGTGTAAAATTCAAGAATGATCAAAACATGGATACAATCAAAGCTAGTATCCGAGAATAGATATTTTTTGACGAAAAGGAAAATTTTTATTTTTCGATGAATAGTCTTAGCATATTCGTGAATAAGATCAGATACGTGAATAAAGTCCAGTATCGTGAATAAATAACCCCATACACTAAAAGTTCCAAATTTGATTAAAAAGTTCAGATCAATACTTGGCATAATGATATTAGAATAAATAATATCATTAAAAAAATAATATCCCTTACTCGAAAGATCAAGATTTCTACAAACACCTGGTATAAAGCATGATGACTTGAACTTGCATAGTATAGCAATACTCAAAATATACTCAAAATACTCACAAGAATACTCGATAATATAGAGAGAAAAACTTCAGATTTACGGTGTAATTTTCAATTCTAACCTAACCACCCTATTTATAGAAAATGCTTAGAACACCAAAGCGTAAAATTAATATAATATTAATATATAAATTAAATTTTCCTACGCCAACCTTCCAAGAACTGAATTCAGCTCATTCAACACACATGTAACACACCATAATGAAAAAAAACGTTTTTGTTATTTAAAATATTTTAAACTTTCAAAAATCAATTATTTCGGAGCTTCGGAACTTCAATAATTCACAATAAATAGCCCTTTTGTCATAAAATTCGAAACTCGAGAATTTTTATAGGAAATTCAATTCTCTACAACTTTACAGAAGAAAGTTTTTCCAAATTCCAAATGTAAATTGACCGAAATCCACAAACCAAGCGATTTTACAAAGCTATATTCAAATTTCAGTCAAGAAATGGGGTCCACCGACACATAAAACATGCTTTAAATATTTTTGGTAACAAAAATACTACTCCTAAACATATACTCATATATCCCACATTTATCGTAAAAATATCATCATTATTATATTATTAAAATATAATAATATATTTAAATGAATTATTTTATCGTAAAAAGATAAATTTCAATTTTCAACAATTGTCACATTAAAAAAATTTCCATCTATATCCACATAAAATCAATATTTTCCTCATCATATGAATCAATAATTAATTATTCACAAATAATATTACGTAATCACAATATCGATAACCACCAGCGGTTCCTGAGAGCAGGGGCTTTCAATAAGAATTTCTCCTTCTTCGCGCCAAGATTAGGTGACCAAACCTCTCCTTAGATGTAACTTTCTAGACATTGCCAATAATGTTATCTAATAATATTATTCGGATAATATGAATTATTGCTTCGATAATGAAAAATACTTGTGTAATGACAATTATCAAAAACAAAGAATATAAAATATCAACGCAACAATTATTAAATCAATAAAATAACGAATAAATAATTATCAGTAACCATTATTGAGTAGTGCCTTTCTTATGTAAGAATCAATTATTGAGTGCAATACCATATCTACTCAGTATTTTAACCACCGAGTATTTTTAACAAGATAATTGCAGTAATAACTACGTCGTTATTTTTAAACAACTTATATTTGTCGCTTTCTTTCATCCAATCGCTTTTTAGTTATGGGGCCCAAAAAGATCAAGGCATTGTCATTTAATATTCCCCAATGAATGAAGAATATTCCATGACCAAACGAATATTCTCCGACAACAATGAATATTTTATAACCACTTGTTTATTTTAAAATATTTGCATATTTTATCCATAACTATCCACATTAATTAAATCAACCCTTACTATTTCAAAATAATAAATAGAGAAAATTAAATTTCATTAATAATAAGTTGGGGTCTTACATTATTAATCTTATAAGTTATATATCAACTACATTTCTCAAAACATTAAAGAAATTAAACTTGTTAGTATTAAAAAGAGGAGTGAAGAATTTATATTGATTATTTATGTAGAATTTCGTCTTATACATACAAAGTGATTGTGTTAAGCTACATCGCAATGACAAATTAGTTTTACGAAAAAAAAAGTATTAAGGAAAGTGAAGGAGTACTTATATAGTTTGTTCATTATATATATATATATATATATATATATATATATATATATATATATATATATATATAACATATCCATATAAGTATGTTGATAAATAATATTACTTATGTAAGACCCCTAATTTTATGAAATAAAAGTATTCAATTTTTCTATTTAGTAAATGGTTAAATTGATAACAAGTTAAAGTTAAGGGTAATATATGAAATTTTTCAAAATACGCAAAGTGGTTATAAAGTATTCATTATTGTTTGTGAATATTCGTTTTGGTCGTGGAATATTCTTTCCGTTTTGAGAATATTCGTGACGACTGCCAGCAGTATTTGTGGGCCCCATAACGGATAACTGCTTTAGGAAGAAAACAACAAAATTGAATAATGGCGTAGTTATTACAAGTTAACACTCTTGAATACCCGTGGTTAAAATACGAAGAATACGTGTGGTTTGCACAAGAAGACACTCAGTATTGCATGACAAGAAGTGTTGAATTATTGATCCTTACGAAAGAAGGCACTACTCAATAATTGTTACAGTAATTACCGTTCAATATTTTATTTTATTGATTCAATAATTGTTGCGTTGATATTTTATATTATTGTTGTTTCAAAAATTGTCACTGCATACAATATTTTCCATTATCGATCAATAATTCATATTATTTGGAATAATATTATTAGATAGCATTATTGCAATGTTTAGAAAGTTTTGTCAAGGAGAGGTTTGGTCACCTAATTGCGCCGCCAAGAAAAAAAAATCCTTATCTGAAAGCCCTCTTTTCTCGAAACCGCCTCGATCATCATTATTATCAGGATTCTCGTAATATTATTTGTAAATAATTAATTATTGATATATATGATAAGGAAATATTTATTTGATGCGGATATAAATGATGGATTTATTTATGTGGTTATAAATGAAGGAATTACTGTTGAGGTGTTTTATAAGTATTTTGTCGGGTTGGAGGTATTAAAAGATCAAATCAATGTTCTTACAGCTCTATTGTGTGAGTTATAATTTTTAATCCGACCGTTGGATCGTTTTGATTTTTGGATATGTTATACATATATAAGTTAAATATATGTCCACAAATTTTGAACCGTAAAAATGAACGAATGATTTGTTATGAATTTTAAGAGGTGACTGATTCAGAAATTAGGTTTATAAATAATTTTGGTGGAAAATTCTAGAAATGGGTGGGCCCCACTTTTGGGTTGATGGGGAAGATGTCTGATTTTTGGTGGGTGGAATAATAGCGAGTAAAAAGCCATTAGTAGCGAGTCAAGTCTCGCTTTGACAGTCTTAACATTTTCCTATAAATAGAGGGCTGTTTATCAAAATCACACCAGAATTCATAAGTTTTCTCTCTTTCTCTCTCTATATTATTGAGCGTATTTTGTGAATATTTAGATACTTGGTGAGTTGCTATTCATCTGTGCAAGTTTTCTTCAGCGTCATATCCGATATCCAGTCAGAAATACTGCTCTTTTGGAGGTAAGGGATTGTAAGGGATATTATTTTCTTCACAATGATGTTATTCTTTCAATATCATTATACCGAAATATTGGTATGAATTTTATTGTGGAATTTCTACCTTTTTTATGTTGGGGTTACTATTCACGAGTTACTATTCATGAATTACTATTCACGAGTTACTATTCACGAGTTATTATTCATGGGTACTATTCACGACAAAATTAGTTCTTTTTCTGACCAAATTATCGTTGATTTATGAATCTTACTCTTGAGATTAAATCTATATGTTGATTATATTGTTTTTATTATCATATATATCATTTTTATAATCCCGGTGATGAAATTTCTCTTTGACTTGAGTGTAAATATGGGTAGATTATTGGTATGATCATGACTATGGGTTCTCTTTGGCCAGTAGTGCAAAGTTGAATTGTTGACTGGTATGATCATGACCATTGAATTTATAATTGAATATTTTTAGCTTAAGTGCAAAGGTGAATTTATCAACATGGTTATAATTATGGTTTATATAGATTTTTAAATGTTATTGAATATCTTTGGCATACAGTGCAAAGATGATCTGTTGTTGAATATCTTTGGCCTGTAGTGCAAAGATGATTTGTTGATGAATATCTTTGGCTCGTAATGCAAAGATGACATGTTGTTGAATATCTTTGGCCTGTAGTGTAAAGATGACTTGTTGATGAATATCTTTGGCCCGTAGTGCAAAGATAAATTTATTAGTATGATTATGAACATGAACTGTGATTTGGTATAACCATGATCTTTGACGTTTCAGGTGATGAAAATTATCTTCGTCCTGGATGCGAAGAGGAATTTAGAATTACAATTATGATTATGAGTTATTCATATGATTGTGGAAAGAAACTGTTGATTTATATTACAGGGATAAAACATTGTTGGTGGACTTTTAACATGGAGAAGATAATAGATTTTATGGTCTATTTGACTCTTCTAATGGATTGATCGTTCCGCTGCAACTATGGTTGAAAAGTTTTATCATCTACCATATGTTCTAAATCTCTGATTTATTACTGATGAAAGCTATTGATAATTTAATTATCTTTAGTCATGATATTATTTACTGGGCTAGTTGTGCTCACTCTTTTGCTTCACAATTCCTTTTCAGGTAATAAGAGTGTAGCTGGGTCGAGTGGGGATAACATGGGAATAGAACGGTGGTCTATAGCTGTTGAGGTTCTCCCTAAATAGTATGGAAATAATTTTGTTGAGAACTTTAGATAAGTGTGTCGATTATTGTATCGCTATTTGATATTTAATTTTGGTGAACCGAATAGGGTGAGGTGAACCCAACTTTGGAAGGGTGTTTTGCCATTATCATACAAGATGTCTAATGACATACAACCTCGTGTTATCATAAGACAGGGTTGTGGTTTCATCCACTTCTTTGAGTATATCTACGAAAGCACTACCTATATAATCTTGGTGTTTGGTTGAAGTATAACTCTCAATTAGAGACAGTGGAGATAATTATATGTCAATAGAAGACTCACCATTGGAAAGAAGATGATAGTAATCTTCTCGTTTTTCTTTGGAGTCTATTGGGTCAACCAAGGATAATTCTGTGGGCATATGATATCTATCATAACCAAGACGCATGGCCTCCCATGTACGAAGGTTTCCTTGAGCACTTTCCAAAGATTCTAATTTCTAAAACGGTTTTTGATTGTACCTTTATGTAAGGTGTCATTGTGACGTGCTATCCAAGGTTGGGACATGAGTCACAGTTGGTATATATTTGTATCAAAACTCACAGTATTTATGTTGTTGTATTTTGCACGACAATTGTTGTAATAAAGTTGTAGTTGTTTTCTGTACCATGTATTTGGCGACTCAGAATGGGTTGGATGGAATGGACCTATTTTGGGGGCGTCACAACTTATATGTATTTTTTTGTAGTGAATATGTATAAGTAATATAGACAAAAATATGCACTTACATGAATTTAAAAATGTGAATAATTAAATAGTTTGTATTCAATTTATACTATTACAATTATGTAACTACATATTGTTGTTTCCCAGATGCACGAAGAGATTAGAAGGGGGTTGAATAGATCATTTAACAAATTTTATTTTGTTAAAAAATATCTTACTAGATAATTAATTAATCAGTATTAATTAAACACGTCGGAATATTAGTTTGAAATCTCCTTAAAGATTATGATAAAATCTCAGTTATGAGTTTAGTTATTTGGAGGTTAACCACAACAGATAACATATGCAGACTGTAAAGACATGATGTAAAAGACAAGGAAGATTTAAGTGGTTTCATAGTCCACTCTTCTACTCTACGAGTAGGAAATTCACTAAGGATATATCACAAATATTTTTTACAGCTTAACCACTAAGGTTCCTTCGAGTCACTAAGTTTCAGAATAGAGGCACTTAGTCCAAATCACTAAGATCTTTTCAAGTCAATTAGACTTAGAAAATTATAATGGAATAATTGTTGATTGAATGATGTTGTGAGGTGATGCTAAATTTGTAATGGGTTTGACTTCTTTAGTACTAAGCAGCTTGAACAAGTAGTTCAAGTTCGTTTAGTAAGACTATGGTTTTGACAGAGTTCCAACTTGTTAGCTTTGTGATTCGTACTTGATGATTTGAAACTCATTGTCTTTTATAGACTTCGTTGAGTTCTTTCCGTTGCAATTTTCCGTTGAGCATTTAATGTTCTTGTAAGACCCCGAATTTTATGAAATAAAAGTATTCTATTTTTCTTATAATTACAATTCAGTAAATGGTTAAATTGATAAAAGGTTAAAATTAAGGGTGATATATGATTTTTTTTCAAAATATACAAGTGGTTATAAAAATATTCATTGTTGTCGGGGAATATTCGTTTGGTCGTGGAATATTCTTTCTGTCGGGGAATATTCGTAAGACGGCGCAGCTTTTTGTGGGCCCCATTACGGAAAGCGATTGGATGAAGAAAACGACAAGTATGAGTTTTTATAAATAATCTACAGAAGTTGTTATTCTGCTAACATCGCTGTTGATACCCGTTGGTTAAAATACAAGAATACGCGTTGTTGCACAAGAAGACACCAGATTGCACCAATTATTGATTCTTAAGTAAGAAGGCACTACTCAATAATTGTTACAAGAATTACTGCTCAAAGATTTTATTGATTCAATAATTTTTATGTTGATATTTTATATTATCGTTGTTTTAATAAATTGACACTACACAAAAGATTTTCGATTATCGAAGCAATAATTCATATTATCCGAATAATATTATTAGATAACATTATTGACAATGTCTAGAAAGTTCACAAAAGGAGGGTTGGTCACCTAATCAAGGCTTCAAAGAAGGAGAAATTCTTATTGGAAAGCCCCTTTTTCCAAGAATCGCCTTTGTCATTATTATCAGGATTCTGTAATATTATTTGTGAATAATTAATTATTGATTTATATGATGAGGAAAATATTGATTTTATGTGGTTATAGATGGAGAAAATTTTTAAAGTGACAATTGTTAAAAAATTGATATTTTATCTTTTCTGATAAAATAATATTTTATTATATTATTATAATATAATAACGATGATATTTTTACAATGAATGTGGGATATATGAGTATATGAGGAGGAAGAATATTTTTGTTGCAAAAGTTGTTTAAAACATGTTAAACATGTGTGTGGGCCCATTTCTTGACTGAAATTTGATTATAGCTTATAAAATCGTCCGTATGTGGATTTCGGTCAATTTCTGTTTGGAATTTGGAAAAACTTTCTTCTGCAAAGTTGTAGAGAATTGAATTTCCTATAATAAGTCTCGAGATTCGAATTTTTTGATAAAAGGGCTATTTATTATGAATTATTGAAGTTCCGAAGTTTCGAAATAATTGATTTTTTGAAGTTTTAATTATTTTTAATATAAAAAACGTTTTTGTCATTTATTGTGGGTCTTGCATGTGATGTCTATTCTTTGAATTCGTATCAAGGAAGGTTGGGCGTAAATTTTAATATATATATATATATATATATATATTAATATTTTATTAAATTTTCTTCGCTTTGGTGTTCTAAGCATTTTCCTATAAATAGGTGCTTAGGTTAAATTGAAAATCACACCGTAAACCTAAGTTTTCTCTATTTTTCTCTCTATTATATCGAGCGTATTTTGTGAGTATTTTAGTACTTTAGTATTATATATACTGCAAGTTCTTTCAAAGACTATATCCAAAGATTCCAAATGTAAGATTATTCTTTCTCGAGGTAAGAGATGCTATTTTCTTCTAAAATGATATTATTTCTTCAATATCATTATGCTAGAATGTTGGTTGGAAATTTTATCAAATTTAGAACTTTTTCATGCTCGGATTTACTATTCATGAGTTATTATTCACGAAGTTACTATTCATGAGTTACTATTCACGAAGTTACTTATTCACGAAGTACTATTCACGAAAACGTGATGATGTTTTTTGTGAAATTTCTATCTTTTGGTGTCGAGTTACTATTCACGTGATACGACACTATTCAATTTAAAATGAAATTTCTTCTTTTTGTCCAAAATATCTATTCTCGATACTAGCTTTGATTGTATCCATGTTTTGATCATTCTTGAATTTTACCCCACTCGTTATTTATGAAGTATTTTTGAATGGGAATTGTTTAAAAGTACTAATCCTTAATATTTGTTCTTTTGCTTCACCGATTCGCTTTTCTTTAAAATATTTTTCATCATCCTCAGTCCTAAATGATGATATAACGGAATATCTTTGGCCTGTAGTGCAAAGATGAATGATTTCTGATGAATATCTTTGGCCCGTAGTGCAAAGATGAACAAGTGTTTAGATGAACATGACCAACTGATGAATATCTTTGGCCTGTAGTGCAAAGATGACTTGTTGATGAATATCTTTGGCCTGTAGTGCAAAGATGACTTGTTAATGTATATATTTGGCCGTAGTGCAAAGATGAATTTATTAGTAGGATTATGAACATGAACTGTGATTTGGTATAACCATAATCTTTGATGTTTTAAGTGATGAAAATTATTTTTGTCCTGGATGAGGAAAGGAATTTAGAACTACAATTATGATTATGAGTTATATACGTGATTGTGGGATGTGGAATTGTTGATTGATGTTACAGGGATAAAACATTGTTGGTGGACTTTTAATATGGAGAAGATAATAGATTTTATGGTCTATTTGACTCTTCTAATGGATTGCTCATTCCGCTGCAACTATGGTTGAATTTTTTTTATCATCTACCATATGTTCTAAATCTCTGATTTATTATTGATGAATGCTATTGATAATTTAATTATCTTTAGTCATGATATTCTTTATCGAAGCTAGTTGTGCTCACCCTTTTGCTTCACAATTCCTTTCGTGTAATAAAAGTGTAAATTTTGGTCGAAATGCGGGAATAACAAGGAATAGAATGGTGGTCTAATGACATACAACCTCGTGTCATCATAAGATGTGGTTGTGCTTCATCCACTTGTCGAGTATATCTATCAAAGACTATCTATATGATCTTGGAGTCTATTTGAAATATAACTCTTAATTAGAGATGAATGGAGATAATGATATGTCAAAAGAAGACTCGCCATTGTGAAGAATATGATAGTAATCTTCTCGTTATTCTTTGGGGGTCTATCAACAACCAAGGATAATTCGTGGCCATATGATATCTATAATAACCTGACGCACGGCCTCCCATGTATCGAAGGTTTTCTTGAAAGCACTTCCCAAAGATTCTAATTTCTAAAACAGGTTTTCGACTATACCTTTATGTAAGGTGTCATTATGAGGTGCTATCCACGGTTGGGACATGAGTCACAGTTGATCTATATTTGTATTTAAACTCACAGTTTATGTGTTGTCGTATTTTGCACGACAATTGTTGTAATTAAGTTGTAGTTGTTTCTGTACCATGTATTTGACGACTCAGAATGGGTTGGATGGAATGGACCTATTTTGGGGGCATTACAGTTCTAATACTCAAGGATCATTGATGTTGACTTTTAGTGTAAAACCCCAACTTTTTGAATAAAGATGAATTTTTTATAAATATTATTTTTGAATATTATGGAGTGAAATTGATATAATGTTATAGTTGTGGGTAATATTTATAAATTTTGCAAAAGTACGCAAGTTGTTATATAATATTCGATTGGTCGAAATATTCATTTTAACAGGAATATTCGTATAACCAAGACAATCATTGGTGGACCCTATTAACTAAATTATTGTTTGGATTGAGAAAACGACAAAAATATTTTATGAAAATAACGGCAGTAAGTTTTACCGTTAATCGTTGAAACACCCTGTTAAAAGTACAAGAAATGCTGAATACGCTGGTTGATAAGAAGACACCAGTATTGATTATTGATGCTTACATGATAAGTCACTCACTCGGCTTTGTTGGTATTATTAATGTAATAATACATAAAATCTTTTTATATAAAACATAATACTTTTATAAAGTTATTCTATAAATAGAATATATTATATTCTATTATGCATAAGTGTTGCATAAGTATTTTGCATAGTAAAATCTTTTTATATAAAACATAATACTTTTATAAAGCTATCTATTTTATTAGACAATAATTAGAATATCGTATATTTTATTATGCATAATGTTTGCATAGTGTCTGCATAGTATTTGCATAGTAAAATCTTTTATAAAGTTATTCGTTTTATTAGATTATAAATAGAATATATTATATTTTATTTAAAAGATTTTGCTTTAAATATGGACCGTAAGATTAAAGTAAATCAATATGGACTGCTCATGAGTTAGTTACTTATTACGCACCATTTTTCTATAAATAAAGCTCATTCCTTCATTATTTTCTTACGAATTCAATCGAACTCTGTAGAGATAAACTATAGAGAGAAAGAAGAAAGTATTCTCGCTACTTCACTACTTATATATCCAAAGATTTTCTTCTTAAGGTAAAGAATATTATTTGTTATATTCGTAAGTGGGTGTTATTCTTTCTTATTCATGAAGAGAATCATTGTTATTCCATTGCTTATTATTCGCTGGAATAACTCAGATACGCTGGCCTACCCTATACTTTGCGACATTCTTCTATTATTCCGCTTTTACTATTCTCGCTTGGAATCTTCTATTCATATGTTTTTTACGGACCGATTCCGCTTTTTTATTATTCTCGTTGGAATATCCTGTTCATGCATTTTTACGCCGGACCGGTTCCGCTCTTTATTATTATTCTCGCTGAATACCTCGTCTGCAATGCGCTTTTACGCCGGACCGATTCCGCCCTTATTAGTATTCTCGTTGAATAACCTCGCTCTATGCCAAGTACCACACGCATGGTGATTTCATTATTTCATTCTTTATTATTCTCATTGGAACATCCCGCTTGCAAGTAATTTCGCTTTGACTCGTTCCGTTATTTAGTATTCTATTGGAATAACCTGTCTATGCGAAGTACCGCATGCATGGTGATTTCTTTTGTTATTCCATTCTTTATTATACTCATTTGGTTAAAGTTTTGACTTCTATACTCCATGAAATTAGTAGAATATCCTTGATATTTGCGCTTCATCCAGTATCTTTTCATGAAAATATTCTTCTGATCATTCTTGAATTTTACTCTACAAAGCAAGATCATGTCGACAATTTGGACATTAGTAGTTCTTGGACAAATTAATTCTTGAACTTGTTTTATCAATTCTTATATCATTGTCATCATCCTCATGTTTATATTATGTTGAAAGTCATTTGTGGCTCTGAAGTGCATAGATGGACTTGGTATGATTATGACTGTGGATTATTCGGTGTAATCATGATCGTAATGTTACAAATGATGTGGTAAAAGTCTTCATCGGCCTGTAGTGCATCGATGGACAATTGTTGGCATGATCATGACCATTAATGAATACACAAATATTCTCGGCCCGTAGTGCATGGATAATTGTGGTCGTGATACTAAAGAATATCTTTGGCCGTAGAAGCAGTGGGTGATTCGATGATGTGGAATATTTATTAAGTTTGAGTTTCAGCCGATGATAAACAATTGATGAAAAACCTTTTTAATCATAAAAGATAGTAGATTTTATTTTCTACTGACTCTTTTTAATGGATTGTTTGTTCACCGCAGCTTAAACTTGATGTCTATTATATTTTATCAGTTTAACATTGTTTGAGACTAATGATAATTTATTCGTAGATTATCTTAGTCATAATATTTCTTCTTCGGGCTAGTTGAGCTCACCCTTTCTTTCACCGCTCTTCTTCAGAAATGAGAATATACCGGACGAGCCTGGGAACGGAGTGATGGTCCGTATGATAAGATTAGTAGTCCTCACTATTCTGTGAAATAGTGTGATAATAATTGTAATGAGGACTCCTTTTGAGTTTGTATAATCTCTAGAGATAATATTTGTATTCAAACTCACAATTTATGTTTTGTCGATTGCATACCTACAGGTTGTATTAAGTAAGTTGTATTTGAATTTCAGACTACGTATCCATGCCCAAGATAGGTGATCTATACCTAATTTTGGGGGCGTCACATTTAGGGTGGTTGTGTCAGCTTGCTTTTGACTTCTTTGATGTAAGACCCCGAATTTTATGAAATAAAAGTATTCAATTTTTCTTATAATTTATATTCAGTAAATGGTTAAATTGATAGAAAGTTAAAGTTCAGGGTGATATATGAATTTTTTTCAATATAAACAAGTGGTTATATAATATTCATTGTTATCGGAGAATATTCGTTTGGTCGTGAAATATTCTTTCTGTCGGGAATATTCGTACGACGACGCAGCTATTTGTGGGCCCCATAACGAATAACTGTCGGATGAAGAAAATGACAAAAATTGAGTTTTTACAAATAATCTACGTAATCGTTATCAAGTAACACTCGTTGGAATACCCGGTGGATAAAGTAAAATAATACACGTTGTTGCAGCACAAGTAAGACACTAGATACCAGACGACATTTTTTTGAATTATCGATTCTTACGTAAAAGGCACTACTCAATAATTGTTATAGTAATTACTGTTTAATATTTTATTTTATTGATTCAATAATTCCTACGTTGAATTTTATATTATTGTTGTTCAATAATTGTCACTGCACAGTATTTCCTATTATCAGATAAATAATTCATATTATTCGAATAATATTATTAGATAGCATTATTGGCAATGTCTAGAAAGTTCTGTCAAGGAGAGTTTTGGTCACCTAATTGAGCGTCAGTAAGGAGAAATCCTTATCGGAAAGCCCCCTCTTTCCTGGGAACGGCCTAATTGTCATAACTGTGATTCTGTAATATTATTTGTGAATAATTATTAATTGATTTATATGATAAGAAAATATTTATTTGATGCGAATATAAATGATGGATTTATTTATGTGGTTATAAATGAAGGAATTACTCTTGAGGTGTTTTATCAGTATTTTGTCGGATTGAAGGTATTAATAGAGCAAATCGGTGTTCTTAAAGCTCTATTGCGTTAGTTATAATGTTTAATCTGACCGTTGGATCGTTTTGATTTTTGGATATGTTATACATATATGAGTTGAGTATATGTCCACAAATTTTGAACCGTTAAAAACTAACGCATGATTTGTTATGAATTTTAAAAGGTGTTGAAACGGTGTTTAAAATAATTCGTTTGTGGATTTCAGATATTTTTGGTCTGGAATTTGGAAAAATTTTCTTTTGTAAAGTTGTAGAGAATTCGATTTCAGGCAGAATGGACATAAAATTCGTATTTTTTTGATAACCAGGCTATTTTATATGAATTGTTGAAGTTTCGGAAAATAAAATGATTTTTATTAATTTATGGGTGGGACCCACTTTGGTTGTTGAACACATGTGGGCTGCTGGAAAATTTTCAGAAATGGCATGCTGGTTTTTTCAAAGAAAGGATGCGTAGAAGGAAGAGAGAAATATTATTAATTTATTATTTTAGTCTCCTTTGGCGTTCTAGCATTTTCCTATAAATAGGTGCTTATGTTAGAATTAAAAATCACACAAGAAACAAGTTTTCTTTCTCTCTAGATTATCAAGCATATTTGTGTGAGTATTTAGATACTTTGAGGGTTACTTTTCAGTGCAAGTTTCTTTCGGCTTTTCATCCGATATTTCAGTCAGAAGTACTGCTCTTTTGAGGTAGGGAATTTTAAGGGTTATTATATTTTTTTAGTTCGTACTTCTTCCGACCTTCAAAAAATTTTAGAAAAATTTGAAATGATATTTTGATGAGTTTTATTGATTATGTCCAAAAATGGTGATTTTTGGATGTATAGATTAAGAGTTATGAATTTTATGAGAAAAGACTATTTTAAAAGTAACCGCTTATAACTCCTTGTGGTTAACTCCAAAATTGATAAAAATTTTATTGGGAGTACATCTATATAATATCAGTGTACTATGTGAATTTCGAAATTTTTGGATAAACGTACAATTTATGATAAATGTCTAAATATTCGGCGGTTTTGGCCATATGAAAAAATAGTAAATGAATTTTAAAAATTTTGAGAAAAATATATGTTCAATATGAGACTATATTCTGCTAAATCTCATAAAAGAAATATTTTTGGGACTGATTTGTTATTTTTCATGAAAATGGACTAGTTATGAGTAAATGAATTAAATATGTTATGTAAAATAAGAAAATTGGAAAATATGATTTTATGGCTTGAGAATCCTATATGAGGTATATGCAGATTTTTGATGAGGGTTTTGGTTATTGGTGATGAAATCTTATGAATTTGAAATTTTAGGATGATTAAATGCATTATTTAGTAAAATGTAAACAATTAAAATAAATTGTTTATAAGTTTAAGAAATGTTATTTCAATATCATTATACCGAAATATTGGTATGGATTTTATTGTGGAATTTTTACCTTTTTGTGTCGGGTTTACTATTCATGAGTTACTATTCACTAGTTACTATTCATGAGTTACTATTCACGAAGTTACTATTCATGGGTTACTATTCATGAGTTACTATTCATGACAAAATTGGTTTCTTCTTATAACCAAATTATAGTTGAGATATGAATATTACTCTTGAGATTAAATCTATATGTTGATTATATTATTTTTATTATCATATATAACATTTTTATATGGGTAAAGATGGGTAGATTTTTGGTATGATCATGACTATGGGTTCTTTTTGGCCAGTAGTGCAAAATTGAATTGTTGACTGGTATGATCATGACCATTGAATTTATAATTGAATATATTTAGCTTAAGTGCAAAGGTGAATCGATCAACATGTTATAATTATTGTTTATATAAATTCAAAATGATTATATATTTCTTTGAGATAATAATATATTTGGCCTGTAGTGCAAATATGAACTGTTGATGAATATATTTGGCTTGTAGTGCAAATATGAACTGTTGGGAAATATCTTTGGCCTGTAGTGCAAAGATGAATTGTTGATGAATATCTTTGGCCCGTAGTGCAAAGATGACATGTTGTTGAATATCTTTGGCCAGTAGTGCAAAGATGAATTGTTGACGAATATCTTTGGCCCGCAAAAATGAAGTTATTAGTATGATTATGAACAGGAAATGTGATTTGGTGTAACCATGATCTTTGATGTTTCAGGTAAAAATAGGTGATGAAAATTATCTTCGCTTACGGATGAGAAGAGAATTTAGAACTACAATTATGATTATGAAGTTATTCATACGGTTGTGGACCGTAATTATTGATTGATGTTACGTGGATAAAACATTGTTCTTGGATTTTTAATATAGATAAGATAATAGACTTTATGGTCTATTCGACTCTTCTAATGGATCGCTTCGTTCCGTCTGCAACTATGGTTGAAATTTTTATCATCTACCATATGTTCTAAATCTCCGATTTATTATTGATGAAGGCTATTGATAATTTAATTATCTTTAGTCATGATATTCTTTATCGAAGCTAGTTGTGGTTTCACCCTTTTGCTTCACAATTTCTTTCGTGTAATAAGAGTGTAGTGCATTGGGTCGAAATGGGGTAATAGGGGAATAGAACGGTGGTCATCATTTAGTAGTTATATTTGGTGAATTAAATAGGGTGAGGCGAACCTAACGTTGGAAGGGTATTTTGCCACTATCATACAAGATGTCTAAAGACATACAACCTCGTGTCATCATAAGACAGGTTATGGTATATCCACTTTCTCGAGTATTTCTACGCCGCACTACCTATATAATCTTGGTGTTTGTTTGAAGTATAATTCTCATTTAGAGACGGTGGAGATAATGATATGTCAAGAGAAGACTCACCATCGGGAAGAATATGATAGTAATCTTCTCGCTTTTCTTTGGGGTCTATCGGGTCAACCAAGGATAATTCTCGTGGCCATATGATATCTATCATAACCTGTATTTACACGGCCTCCCATGTGCGAAGAAGGTTTTCTTGAGCACTTCCCAAAAATTCTAATTTCTAAAACAGCTTTTGACTATACCTTTATGTAAGGTGTCATTGTGAAGTGCTGTCCACGGTTGGAACATGAGTCACATTTGGTATATATTTGTATCCAAACTCACAGCATATGTGTTGTTGTATTTTGCACCACAATTGTTGTAATTAAGTTGTAGTTGTTTTCTGTACCATGTATTTGGCGACTCAGAATAAGTTGGATAGAATGGACCTATTTTGGGGTCGTCACATTTGACATGTCACATCATTTTGCAGTTCTACCAACCACATGAGTAAGTTGTCAGTTCATCGAACCAGCTGTTTAGAAACAAACATCTTCTGATCTTCGATTTCAACTAAGGATATTTGGATAATACATTGGGAAGATCAATATGCAACGCTCCTTATTGTCAGATTTCTGTCAATTCTAACTTGTTTTATGAATTGATTCAATCGTAAGGTTAGACGAGGAACGTAAAGTCAGTGTTTGACTTTGTTCTACGATTTGAACTCTACGTTATGTTATACGACTTTATCTTTACGAGTATAGAGGTACTCTACGATCTTTCTTCACTGAACGATATTTGAGTTATTCTACGATATATGTTTCACTATATGATATGGAGTTAACTCTACGTTCTTGACTTATCTTTGCGATCTTCTGTTCACGTTACGATCTAATCTTCACTATACGATTAGGAGTGAACTCTACGATCAGAATGCGAGCTTTACGATCAAACTTGATGATCCACGAAGACATAACTTACTTTGCAAACGAATAGGCATAGTACTTTTACGATCAATTAACAATACACTACGATCACTTAGATATTCTTATCATCTATACATTTCTTAAGATCAACCTAACGCATATGATATTTTTTACTCCAAGTCCTTGTACATTATTGTACGATCTAATTAAGGACTTTAGTGAAGCTATTAGTATAAGTACGCATTAATCATATTATTATCAAATTAAATATGTAGACTAACACATATTAATGAAGTTGAAAGTTGTTAGAATTAATTTTGAATTTTGCTACCTAATAAAAAAAGGAAAAGAAAGAGAAATAATTAATATAGTAATGAGAGAAAGTTAATGGAGTGAAATATAAAAGTTCAATAAATAATTTATTAGTACAAATTCAATGAATAATAATTTATTAACTTAATTTGAGTTAAGTCGACCAACCAATTTAATTTAATTAAATTGAAAAGTGAATGGATTACTGACTTGATATATACTTAGTATTGATATATGATGATTTTTATATTTATTTATTTTTGAAACAATTTTTATATTTATTTAAAATATGAGTTATTTATCAATCTATTGACTCGAACTCTGAGTGCCTTTCTCTCTCCAATGTGACTCATGTGATTCATCTTTTATTTATTGTTTCTTCGCTTGAATCAAAATTAATATACCATATGTTCCATAAATTAAATTTATTTTAAAAATGAAATCATAATGAAAACTAATGTAACTTATTCTATTTTATGCAATATAGTTCTTTTTATTGTAATATTTAAAAGTACTATTAATTACAAAAAAAAAATTGTTTTCATAACTTACACGAGTTATATTATTAATCTTTGACAAATTAACTTTAAGATTCAAAATAAAACTCCTTTTACGAATTAAAAGAATATTATTTAGTATCAAAATAAAAAATTTAAAATATTATAAGTATAAAGGTTAATATTTCAATCACACCGCTTGATTAAGTGGTTTAAGGAAGAACTTGAGATCAGTCACTCGGAGGTCTCTTTTGATCAATATTTTTTCTTTCTTTTGAAGCTATTATGCCTTTCAATAAATTCAGCAGAAAAAGGATATATGGAGTAATATTTAATTCTTCTTCATAGGTTCTTTCTCAATTCTTAATTTAAAAAAATGAAAATATTTTTATATTTTTCATGTTTACTCCTCTGTTTATTAAATATTTAGTTTCGTTAAATAATGCATCAAGATGAAATCGTGATAATAAATTTGAGAAAATTATATATTATTATTAAACTTTTATAAAAATCATATAAACAAATAGGATTATTTCCGCAAAATGGATGGAGTAAAATTATGTGTATCGAACTTCACATCCCCTCTTTTCATTTTATTCAAATTGTTTTCTTATTCTTGTGTTACAGAAAAGGATAATCATTTTTTTAAAGGAAAATATGTCATTATTACATTAGTTGTGTATATTATGATTGGTTATGACATAAAATAATATTAAAGAGATCATTATCATATTATTTATGACTTATTTAAAATTTAAAATCTAAGACCTCTAAATTATTATTTTTTGGGTAATTCTGGCGATAAAGTCTAGCGAAATTTCAAAAATTGTAAATAATAAATCATGCATGTTACCTAATATTTGGTCGTAATATGTTTAAATAATCAATCAAAGAGTTAAAAAAATAAATAAATTATTTATACTTATTTTTAATTACTCTACTCCAAATCTTATAATTAAAATTAAAAGAATGTTTAAATTTTCGTAGTTGAAATGATTTAAAATCTCAAAGAATATTCATAAATATATAGAATTAAATACGACGTTTTTTTATATAAAAGAATTAAAGACGACTGTGCACCACTGTCTAGGAAAGGAGGGCGACGGGACAGTCATGTATGACAGTGGTGCATGCATCCATCACCTATCAAAACGCGTACCGTAAATTGCAAAACAATAAGTCAAGGGGAACCGGCGGGTTCCGACCGGGGTATTGGGTAGTGACATGTCGATTTTATTTTATTTTTTGTTTTTGATTATCAATTAATTAATATGATTTATTAAAATTAAAATTTTTATAAAATACAGTGATTTAGGTGTCATTTAGATACATGTAAAAAATAGAGTTGTACAGTCTGTGCAACCTTATTTTTTACATGTATATAAATGACATAAATAACTGCATTTTGTAAAAATTTCATTTCTAACAAATCACATTAATTATTTAATAATCAAAAATAATAATAAAAAAATTCAGTCGGTCACTATCCCAGTCGAAACCCGCGGGTCCCCCCTAGAAGGATTCATTGCAAAATATTCAATTTTATGTATTATTACATTCTATGTGCATATTATAAAATTCATATTTTTACAACCACTCAGAGGCTGTTTGTTTAGGATAGAATGGTTGAATCAGGCAAACATTAAATGCATTTGTTTTGAGAAAAAATTATCTGAATAGTTGAATCGGTCAGCCATTCATACAATTTAGGCTAAATGATTTAGTGTCATTTTTTTGGTGAATGGACTGTGAGGGCTGGATGAAGTTTTTTTTTTACAATATTAAATAAATTTATAACAAATTTATTTTTTAAAAGGGTAAAATAATAAAATTTATTATTCAAATATTTCAAACATGTCAATTATTAGCAGTAATTCTCTACCCTACATGATAATCATAAATAAATTTAGTATTGACATTAAGGTGACAATATTTACACTTCCTCATATGAAATTATAGGTAGCTAAAATTTATTATGTTAAATAAAACTATCACATTTTGCACGTTTTAAAGAAACAATAATTTGTTATAAAACGTAAAACGGGTATTGATTTTTTTTTAAAAAAGAGTGTATGATCTAAAATGAAGTTATTGTTGACTTCATTTTAGATCATACATTTGAATTTGATATACTATAAACATATTTTCTAAAAAAATTACCCATTTGATTATTATTACATGAAAGAGAAATTAGGAGGTGAGGGTAAAAAATGGAAATTGAATTTGAAATTGTGAGCGGAATGGGTAAAATTACATGTAATATTTACCCTCTGTCGTTTAATTCGCCAAATGTGCGCTGGTCATGCGTTGAGCCATTCACATCAACACTCAAAAGAGTAGACGAAGGTCTTGGGAGCGCAACGACTATATAAACAGATCCCCGCTTTATTTGTTTCATATATTTTACACATACAAACTCTCCTCTCCTCAGAGAATTCTCTATCTCGCACAAACGAGGGATTCACAAGGTAATTGTGATCTCATTTCGAATTATTTAATGTCTCATTCGTTCAATTCTATGGTTAATTGCTTATGCTGCTGTTAATTTTGTTATATTTGCATCTAATCGGATTTGATGTTGTATGTAATGATGCATCGTGTTCGTGATTAGCTCAATGAATCTGTTATTTTTGTTTTTTTATGTTGTTAGTTGTTATAGATTTTCAGATCCATTAGCATTGTTTAGCCAATTGCTGGATCTATGATCCCTGTTGATTATTTAGGGGCATTTAATTTTCAGTACTCACCCGGGAATTATATTGTTTTTTCCTAGTTGCTTTAACTTAGCGTCTATTACATAGCGTCGGTCAAGTTTTCTGTTCCCTAAACTGAAATATGTCTTTTTGGATCTAAATGAATTCACTGTAAAAGGAGTTTTCAACATTCATATCTGGAGTATAATATCTCGGGTGTTTTGTTCATTTTGACATCAAAAAACAATTAACATGTTGGGTGATCATGTGCCCATCAACAATTCGGATCTGGTAGAAAGCTTAATGGAAATCATTCCAATGTTCTGATCATTGACGGGGCCATGGATGCAGTATGAGATTACATGAAATTACTTGGCTAGTTTAGACTTTGTAAATGTATTCATCGAGAACATCACATTAAGCCTTGAACTGTTATTTATTGGTTTCGAATACTATAGCATGAGATGAGTAGTTGATCTTTAACTCTCTTGTCATCTACTCTTTTGCTAAACACAATCTGAAAGCTTTAAAAAAACCAGGAAATGTTTTTCCTGCTTGTTAATGTTAATTCTGATTCATGAGCTTGCTTATTCAGACTACACATCAGAAGGAAATATGGTGAAGATTTGTTGCATTGGTGCTGGATATGTTGGGGGCCCGACCATGGCAGTGATATCACTTAAGTGCCCTTCCGTTGAGGTAGCTGTTGTTGATATATCTGTGCCTCGAATATCAGCCTGGAATAGTGACCAGCTCCCCATATATGAGCCAGGTCTTGACGATGTGGTGAAGCAGTGCCGAGGCAAGAATCTTTTCTTCAGCACAGACGTGGAGAAACATGTGTCTGAGGCTGATATAGTCTTTGTTTCTGTCAACACCCCAACCAAGACTCGGGGCCTTGGAGCTGGCAAAGCTGCTGATCTGACATATTGGGAGAGTGCTGCTCGCATGATTGCTGATGTGTCAAAATCCAACAAAATAGTGGTTGAGAAATCAACAGTCCCGGTCAAAACAGCTGAAGCCATTGAAAAAATCCTGACACATAACAGCAAGGGAATCAACTTCCAAATTCTTTCCAACCCTGAATTCCTTGCTGAGGGGACCGCAATCGAAGATCTTTTTAAACCTGACCGGGTTCTTATTGGAGGCCGCGAAACCCCAGAAGGCCAGAAGGCAGTTCAAGCATTGAAGGATATTTATGCCCAGTGGGTTCCAGAAGATAGAATTATCACCACCAATTTATGGTCTGCAGAGCTCTCAAAGCTTGCAGCCAATGCCTTCTTGGCACAGAGAATTTCGTCTGTTAATGCCATGTCCGCTCTCTGTGAGGCTACTGGTGCAAATGTTAGTGAGGTAGCATATGCCGTTGGTAAGGATACAAGGATTGGTCCCAAGTTTCTGAATGCTAGTGTTGGTTTTGGTGGATCTTGCTTCCAGAAGGACATTCTGAACCTGGTTTATATATGTGAATGCAATGGCCTTCCAGAGGTAGCAGAATACTGGAAGCAAGTCATTAAGATTAATGATTATCAAAAGAGTCGTTTTGTAAACCGTGTTGTTGCCTCCATGTTTAACACAGTTTCAGGCAAGAAAGTTGCCATCCTAGGATTTGCCTTTAAGAAGGATACAGGTGACACCAGAGAGACCCCAGCCATTGATGTTTGCAAGGGTTTGTTGGGTGACAAAGCTCGAATTAGCATCTATGACCCACAAGTGACTGAGGATCAGATGCAGAGAGACCTTACAATGAATAAATTTGACTGGGACCATCCCCTTCACCTCCAGCCAATGAGCCCCACCGCAGTGAAGCAAGTGAGCGTTGTTTGGGATGCTTATGAGGCAACGAAGGATGCCCATGCTGTCTGCATTCTGACTGAGTGGGAAGAGTTCAAGACTCTTGACTACCAGAGGATATATGATAACATGCAAAAACCTGCCTTCATCTTTGATGGTAGGAACGTTATCAATGTTGAAAAGCTGAGGGAGATTGGCTTCATTGTGTACTCCATTGGTAAGCCGCTGGATGCCTGGCTCAAGGACATGCCTGCTGTTGCATAACTGCAGTACCTTCAATTGAGTGGTTTGCTTTGATCGACCAACTTGTCTGGAACCAAAAAGAGAGAGAGTCAGCTGACTTTACTATTTTTTGCTGATCGATTTAATATTTTTTGTAGTGTAATGGATTATTGTTGTTACCATCTGGATTAGAAATATGTTTTTCATTTGCATTGTATTGATAATATTACCTTTGGTATGTTACTCTTGTTGTGAAGATTATATCTTTGCCTGCTTTAAACAGATATTTAAGTAGTGTAATATAGGAACCTTCTGTCTGATTACATTATTTGAGAGTTGTGATGCAAAGTTGGGTAGTCTATATTGGTCTTCCTGATTCTACCAAATTTGGCCATGGTAATTGTGTAATATGTTTTTTCAAAAAATGCATTTAACTTCTTTTGTTTGGAATATAAAATTATATACCTACTGAAATTTATAATCACACTTTTGTTATCAATCAAATACTCAATAAACTTAAAAGAATAAATCCAACGTCCACTTCTGACCTTTTGTTTTGGGTACCCGGACTGACTCTCTCACTTTAGAAAAAGACAAAGTAAAGAATTGTTAAGGCAGTTACCTTGCTGATTGTATGGGCCAATCCTGGCCCTCAATTATCAATTCTACTCTTTAATACTACTACTACATATTTCACCTAAAACTTGGTATGTTTTATTGTTGGGATACTAGTGACAAAAGTATAACTAGTTATTTTTATGAAACATTTTACGAATTGTTATTTTTTAAGAAATATTTGTTGTACATTCTAATACACAAATTTAATAAGTAGTTCAAATAATGGATTTTCTTTTTTATTAGCGCATAATTCTAAGAGTGCATCATGAAATTAGTCTTTTATATATAATTTCATATGAATTCATGGAATTAAAACTTTGTTGAATTATTAAAAATACTTTTAAAAAAACAACTTCCTACTTCTTCTTTTTTTTATCGAATTAGTTATGGACTATGTAATATATGTAAAGCTACACTAATGTTAGATGTACAAAAGAACCTACAAAAATTGCTTACGAAAAATTGAGATCTACACTGTGCGAGGCTTCCTCCTTCTAAATATAGCCTTCAAGGCACAAGCCATCATGAGAAAGAAAAAGAATTTATATTTTCACAAGGAAAAATGATATATTAATAAGAATCTTATCATATTCAAGTAAATGAAATTCATAATCTCATGAGTAAAATTTATCAAAATATTATTTTTTTTTCCTTTTAAAAATAGTACTAATTGCCAAGCAAAAAGAGTAATGCTAAATGTGTATCAAATGATGTGATGTGGTATTGAATAAGATATGATATGAAATAAGAAAAATGACATATCATTTAAATTACAATTTTTTTATTTTTATTTTTTGCTAAATGTTTAAATTACAATTTATTAATAACTTATTATTGAGATAAAATTTGAAATCTCTATAAGCACGAGCTCTTCTAGGTGGACATGAAAATTAGATACGAGTGTATTTGAACTTCACCTATTTATATTTTTACTCATCATTGGGGTCAAAATACAATTAAGTGACATTCATGTCCTATTTTCATGTACACATAGATTTTTTGTTATGAACAACCACAATTTCCAATTTTTTTTGGGGTAATTAATTAGAGAGGATTTATTTTATAATCTCCATATTGGTGGTCGTCACTAGGGAAAAAACATCCCACTTCCATTACAATTTATATATATATATATATATATATATATATATATATATATATATATATATATATACGGGCTCTACTTAAATTGATTATTGCCCAAGAAAAAAGAGAGATTTATTTTGTTGGTAATATACCCAAGAAAAAGAGTTGAGAGAGAGAGAGGGTATATTTAGGCATCCAGATCTTGTGTTTGCTTATCAAATACTCTTGAAACCCATTATTCCCAATATACGGGGTGAGTGGGCTTCTCTTTCTTCTTAAGAGTGTTCATTGCAGAAACTAGTAGGTGGTTACGCTGGTGTTCTCACTTCTTCATAAAATTGTTAATCAAATTATGAGCTAGTAGTAAACCATACTACTAGCTCCCTTCGAATGTGAAGAAGAAATACATATTCAGCATTTTGCAGGGGAAATTGTGGGTTTGTTTGGTATTTTGTGATCTGGGTTTTTCTTTTCTTGGTTCATTGAGGCTTTGTTTGTGAACCAATGATGGAAGAAGGTCAAGAACAGAGGTTTTTGTGCAGGTTTTGTAACAAGAGTTTCTGTAGTGGAAACTCATTGGGGGGTCACATGAGGGGTCATTTGGCCTTGATTTCTGCCGAGAAAACTGAAGAGAATTATAATGGCGGTTTGGGTTCTGAAAGAGAGGATACCAGGAAGGGAATGAAGGTTTCAATTGCATCTAAAATGGAGCCTGTAGATGATGGGGAAGTTAGTTATGGCCTGAGAGAGAATCCCAAGAAATCTTGTAGGATTTCAGTTTCAAAACATGGTGCCTTGAAGAAATTAGGAAATCTTTGTAAAGAATGTGGCAAAGGGTTTCGGTCATTGAAAGCTCTATCGGTTCATATGAGATTCCATTCAGTGAAAAGAAGGGAAGAATATGCAGCCTGCAAAGAATGTGGAAAAGAGTTTGATTCAATGAAAGCTCTCTTTGGACATATGAGGTGTCACTCTAAAAGATCAAGAGTCTACAGTGAATCTGACTATGAGATAGCATGCCCAATTCGAAAGAAACGATCAAGAACAAGGTATAATAAGGTGACTCCAAATCCTTCTTCTTGTTCTAATTTGAATGGGTCTTCATCTACTGCTTTTACTGAGACTGATGAAGTTAAAGAAGTGGCTATGTGTTTGATGATGTTGTCTATGGGTTTGAGGAGTTGGGATGAGTTTAATTTGGTCACTGGTTCTTCAAATTATACTAATTCTGTAATTCTTGAAGCTCGGTCACTGCTTCAGAGTAAGGGGAATTCCGGAAACGAGAATGGAGTGAAATTTGTGTGTGATGATGGTGAGATGAGGAAGATGAAGAAACCAAGAGAGAATCTATATTCTTGTGTTTCAGTTTATAAGATTGGTAATTTTGATTCTGGGGTTGGTAGTGTTGATGAAAAGAAAGCTGAATTGGAAGCTTCTGTTGATGAATCTCTGGGCTGTGACAAATTTAAGGAGAGTGCTGGTATTAAGAAAGGAATCAGTACTGAACTAGAATCAGGGAATGAATTAGTGACTCAAGTTGGAATGGATCAAGATGATCTGGGGTTCGAGAAGACGAATTCGAGCAAGAAATCCAAGTTCGTTGATCAAGATTTTGAGTTCAAGGGAAATTCTTAGATGATCACATTCAATATGCTCCTGCAGATTCTGAATTCTTGAAGGATTTTGAGAGGAAACGCAAATTCAAGTGCAGGACCTGTGATGAGGTCTTTCACTCTCACCAAGCACTTGTAGGCCACCGAGCCACCCATAAAACAGTTGATAGCTGCATTGAGCTGAAGGTGGAGAAGAGCTGCAGAGAGAGCACTGAAACAAGCCTTTTATTTGATTTTGAAGTTGATTCTGAGCTTGAAAAGGTGGAATGTAATGACATTTCACTTGAACAGGAAATTGGTACAGAGCATGAGTGCGCAATCTGCTTCAAGGTTTTCAAATCAGGTCAAGCATTAGGTGGTCACAAGAGGGCTCATTACATTAGACTGAGTGAAAGTAGAGACAAAGACAACATGGACCAAGAGCTTCCTGATTATATTGATAACCATTTGGATCTTAATTTCCCAGCAACTCTGGAGGAAGAGTCGGCTATTGATGTTGTTTTGAAGCCGTGGTGGTCTGGAAAAACTCTTGAATGTGAGCCACCGGTGATCTTTAACTGATATAAACTGTTTCTAACTCTACCCTTTGTTCCCACATTCTTAAAAGTGTAGAGATACATAGGTTGATAACAATATAATGTTTGGTATAACTCACGCAAAAGTCAGTTTCCCTTTTTTCTTCTAGCTTTTAAGTAGCTGATACTGTCAATTCAGCCAGTTGTTCTTCCATTTTGTACTGCTTTTGTTCTTCTGATATGCAAAAATGCCAACTGCTTCAATATACTCGCTGATTCATCATTGTTTGGAAGTTCAGTATTGTACTACTGAATGGTTGAAGTTTCTGTTCTTGCATTATATATCATTTTGATCTTAATTGGGTTTCTTCAAATTTTAGTTCTGATTGATATCAACAACAGTAAATGTATGCTATTATCATGAGGCAGCTTGAAGGGTTTGTTGAAAGTAATTAATTTGTTAAGTTGGAAGGACACAGGGAAGCAATATAATAGTGCACAAAACAGATGATGGGCATCTCAGCTGAAGCCTGAAGGTGGTTGTTTAGTTGCCTATCATTTAAACATGGCAACAATCTCACCTCCAATGTCCTTTTCCTTTTGGTTGTTAGTTTATTTTATAAAATTCACGGATCTCTCTCTCTCTGTGCACTGTGTTTTGTTAGTGTATGCAACTTCTAGTGCTTGGTGAAGTGTCGTCGTGTCTAGTGCTTGGTGAAACTACCTTTATCCAAAAAACAAAGCACCTCCATACTCCCATCTAAATATTCACAAATTTATATGGTTTACAAACGGCTAAAAAGAAGACTTTCAGTTTGGGCAAGATGGGACTCTCATTTTGGGATGGAGGTATCAGGTGGTGACGGGCACACCATATTTCACCAATGGTGTAAGAATATATAGCATACATGCAACGGATATAAACCGGAAAATTTTATATTTTCTAGTTATCTCTTGTAGCGTATGCCCATAACAACGAACGGCTCAATGAACAATTATTTCAGCGATAATTTGGACTACATTAGAATGAGTACCAAATAATGTTTTCACAGTTCGTGTAGCTACCAAACTTTCAAGCACACATGAGACCTCTAATAGCTTACAATCTTATGCTAATGTTCTTGTTTGTTGTGCATCAAAATCAGCATTATCTCTATATATATCTATGACAAGGAACTATAACTTTTATATATATATATATATATATATATATATATATATATATATATATATAACCCCCATATATTAATGTGTGTAACTTCCACACATAAATATATGTAACTCCCATATATAATTATGTGTAACTTCCATATTTATATTGAGATTATAATACACATGTTCATTGTATCTAGACAATGAATTATGTGGTTATATCCACCGAGTCGACCGCTCCATGAATGCACCGGTTTGGATCCAATAACCAACATCTCCCACTTGTCCATGACAAGGACGACGTTGTTATCATATAAGCCAATAAAGTCTAAATGTATAAGCTGAAATATTTGTTTAGTTACCGAACCATGTGACCACTGAGTTTACCTACAATGCATAAGCTCTAAATCAAACCCGTTAGGGCCAAAATAGAGACATATATCCTTTTAACAAAAATGCAATGTGGGAGCCTTCATGCTAAACTGTTTAAGGTTTCCATTAAAGCTACAACGTCTCAAACTCAGAGTACCTCAAACTAACTTCAATCTTCACCTGGTTAAGTATCTTTATCCCTCAGAGCTGTACTTAACCCCTTTTAGGCCTATGTATATTTTGCTTCTCACTTATTACTATATCGTTTTCTAAAAATGTTATAGTTGTCGACAATAAGTCCAGAGCATGGTGAAATTAAGTTATCTTCCTTTTGCCCTAATGTTACTCAAATCTGAATCAACTGCTTTCCCATAATCACCCCATATAGTCTCATAGTCCGGACTTTAGGAAATGAAACGAAAGTAGCAACATTAATTCATATCTTTGTAACATAATCAAAGATCACAAAGAGTACTAAATAAAAAAAGATCAAGGAATACCTTATCTTTTAAAGGACAACACACAGTGAGAAAGTAGGGATCCATTTTTTCACTTCCTTTATTTTGTCGCTAAACTCATGTTTTACTATCACAACGTACTAATTAAATAATCTTGTTGTGTGGACTTCAGTTGTAAGACCCCGAATTTTATGAAATAAAAGTATTCAATTTTCCTATTTAGTAAATGGTTAAATTGATAAAAGGTTAAAGTTAAGGGTGATATATGAATTTTTTCAAAATACGCAAGTGGTTATAAAATATTCATTGTTGTCGGGGAATATTCGTTTAGTCGTAGAATATTCTTTCTCGTCGGGAATATTCGATGCGACCAGCCAGCCATTTCATGGGGGCCCATAATAATAACTGTCTTAATGAAGAAAACGACAAATTTGAGTTTTTATAAATAACGACGTAATGGTTACCGTTAACATTGTTGGAATACCCGGTGGTTAAAATACAATAATACGCGTTGTTGTTGACAAGAAATATACGCAGCTTTTACACATATTTTTAAATTATTGATTCTTACGTAAGAAAGCACTACTCAATAATGGTTACGATAATTTATCGCTCAATATTTTATTTTATTGATTCAATAATTGCTACGTTGATATTTTATATTATTGTTGTTTCAATAATTATTATTGCATGATATTTCCATTATCGATCAATAATTCATATTATTTGAATAATATTATTAGATAAAGATTATTGGCAATGTCTAGAAAGTTTTGTCGATGAGAGGTTTGGTCACCTAATTGCTTGCGCCCAAGAAGGAAAAATTCTTATTGGAAAGCCCCCTCTTTCCTGGGAACTGCCTGGTTGTCATTATTGTGATTCTGAATATTATTTGTGAATAATTAATTATTGATTTATATGATAAGGAAATATTTATTTGATGTGGATATAAATGATGGATTTATTTATGTGGTTATAAATGAAGGAATTAATGTTGAGGTATTTTATCAAGATTTTGTCTGATTGGAGGTATGAAAAGATCAAATCGATTGTTCTTACAAATTTATTGTGTGAGTTATAATATTTAATCCGACCGTTGGATCGTTGTAATTTTTGGATATGTTATACATATATAAGTTGAGTATATGTCCACAAATTTTGAACCGTTAAAAATGAGCGTATAATTTGTTATGAATTTTAAGAGGTAACTGATTCGAAAATTAGGTTTTGGTGGAAAATTTTAGAATTGAGTGGACCCCACTTTTGGTAGTTGGGGATGGTGGCTGATTTTTGGTGGGTGGAATAGTAGCAGGTAAAGCCATCAGGTTGCAGGTTAAGTCTGCTTCGGCGTGCTAACATTTTCCTATAAATAGAGGGCTAAGTTAGAATTGAAAATCACACCAGAAACATAAGCTTTCTCTCTTTCTCTCTCTAGATTATCGAGTGTATTTTATGAGTATTTAGATACTTGGTGAGTTGTTATTCATCAGTGCAAGTTTCCTTCAGCGTCATATCCGATATCCAGTAAGAAGTGCTGCTCTTTTGAGGTAAGGGATAGTAAGGGATTTTAAGGGATTGTAAGGAATGTTATTTTCTTCATAATGATGTTATTATTTCAATATCATTATACTGAAATATTGGTATGGATTTTATTATGGAATTTTTACCTTTTTGTGTCGGGGTTACTATTCACGTATATGGTACTATTCACGTATACGACACTATTTATGTATGTGGCACTATTTATGTATATGACATTATTTACGTATACGGTACTATGTACAAATACGGAGTACTATTCACGAGTTACTATTCACGAGTTACTATTCACGGGTACTATTCACAATAAAATTGGTTTTTTTTTCTGACCAAATTATCGTTGATTTATGAATCTTACTCTTAAAATTAAATCCATGTTTTGATGTTATTGTTTTTATTATCATATATAACATTTTTATAATCTTGGTGAAGAAATTTGTCTTTGACTTGAGTGTAAAGATGGGTAGATTATTGGTATGATCATGACTATGAGTTCTCTTTGGCCAGTAGTGCAAAGATGAATTGTGACTAATATGATCATGACTATTGAATTTACAATTGAATATTTTTAGATTAAGTGCAAAGGTGAATTGATCAACATGGTTATAATTATGGTTTATATAGATTTTGAAATGATTATATATTTCTTTGAGATATGAATATCTTTGATGCGTAGTGCGAATTATTATCTTTGTTGAATATCTTTGGCCCGTAGTGCAAATATGACTGTTGTTGAATATCTTTGCCTGTAGTGCAAAGATGAATCGTTGACGAATATCTTTGGCCCGTAGTGCAAAGATAAATTTATTAAGATGATTATGAGCAGAACTGTGATTTGGTATAACCATGATCTTTGATGTTTCGTGTAAAGGCAATTGATGAAAATTATCTTCGTCTTGGATGCGAAGAGAATTTAGAATTACAATTATGATTATGAGTTATTCATATAATTGTGGAAAAGAACTGTTGATTAATGTTACAGGGATAAGACATTGTTGGTGGACTTTTAATGTAGATAAGATAATAGACTTTATGGTCTATTTGACTCTTCTAATGGATTGCTCGTTCCGCTGCAACTATGGTTGAAAAGTTTTATCATCTACCATATGTTATAAATCTCTGATTTATTATTGATGAAGGCTATTGATAATTTAATTATCTTTAGTCATGATATTATTTATCTTGAAATAGTTGTCTTCACCCTTTTTTTTCACAATTCCTTTCGTAATAAAAGTGTAAATTGGGTCGGTGAAAGCGAGGGTAAGGGAAATAGAATTCGGTGGTCTCTAGTCGTGGAGGTTCTTCCTAGCGGTATAGAAAGGTGTTGTATACATCATTTAGTAGTTATATTTTTGGTGAATCAAATAGGGTGAAAGCGAACCCAACGTTGGAAGGGTGTTTTGCCACTATCATACAAGATGTCTAAAGACATACAACCTCGTGTCATCATAAGACGAGTTGTCTGCTCATCCACTTCTTTGAGTATATTTACGAGCACTACCTATATAATATTGGTGTTTGTTTGAAGTATAATTCTCAATTAGAGACAGTGGAGATAATGATATGTCAAGAGAAGACTCACCATTGGGAAGAATATGATAGTAATCTTCTCATTTTTCTTTGGGGTCTATTGGGTCAACCAAGGATAATTATGTGGCCATAGGATATCTATCATAACCTAGAAGCATGACTTCCCATGTACGAAGGTTTTCTTGAGCACTTCCCAAAGATTCTAATTTCTAAAACAATTTTTGACTATACCTTTACGTAAGGTGCCATTATGACGTGCTATCCAAGGTTGGGATGTGAGTCACAGTTGGTATATATTTGTATCAAAACTCACAACATATGTGTTGTTGTATTTTGCACGACAATTATTATAATAAAGTTGTAGTTGTTTTCTGTACCATGTATTTGGCGACTCAGAATGGGTTGAATGGAATGGACCTGTTTTGGGGTTGTCACATCAGTCTAGTCACTCCTCGAGTGCCTAACTTCAAACTTTCAAATTGTTCACTTTTCGAAGCGCCATATTTGAAATTTTAGATCCATATAACATGTCACAATAGACAATCTCACTCTTGTGAGCATATGTCTTATAGTCATGCTGCGTCTTGTGGCGGCCAACATTTGTTGTGAAGGAGTCAATTACCCACCGTTTTTTTTTTTTAATATATGATAAATATATTTTTTTTGAGGGTCAGAAGAGTCAATTTGCAACCACTAAAATTGGGTATTACACTTTACTGAAATTGGGTATTATGCTTTCCCGTTTCAAAGCAATTTGCACCCACTGAAATTTGCACCCACTCTTTTTACACTGAAATTGTTAATCAAATTTTAACCACATATGACTCATATCATCTCAATATATGTATCTCTCTCTCTATAATATTTTAAACTAAATAATAATCTAATTTATATTTCTTTTAAAAATAAATAATGAATTACTTACTTATGAACAATTGTGATTAAAAAAAGTCTATTATGAGTCAATATAGTGTATATATACCATATATTATTACTCATTATATTTTTATTGTAATATAGTATATATATATATTCGAAAGTATAAAGTATTAAAAAAATTAGCTCGGGGGCGTTGCCCTCGAACCCCCGCCAATAATATTTTTTGACTTCGCCACTGGCCGTGCGTATCTTAGTTCAGTCACTCACTCCTCGAGTGCCTAACTCAAATTTTTGAATTGCTCGTTTCTATAAGCGCCAATTCTAAGATTTCGCATCCAATTATTTACCAGGTTAATATGAATAGTAAAACTTACCATATCCGGTTAAACATACTTAACCTCATCTTAGTTGTGATCAAGGCGATATATTAAAAAATATCATATTTCTTACTACTAAACGCCAATTGATCGCTATCCGAAAGGTCAATAACTCGTTATCCATATTCCACATGTTAGGCTCTGACTGATGAGTTTATAGAACCTTTATCGTAATAACAACTTTATTAACAAATAAATTTATTTAAACCAATGTATTCAAATTCTAATACAAAACTCAAAAAGTGAAAGCTTGATTCTCAAGTAAATGACAGCACTAAAGCATCCTACTTATTAATGTTTATAAAACTGACATATTTTTCGGATTCTACTTATTAATATTTATAAAAAGGTTTTTTATATATAAAAAAAATGTATGTACACAAATATGTAGTATACAGTCGGTTATGACGACGATTTTTTGGACTATGACGACGGGTGCGGTCGCCATACCTATTCTGGGTTACTACAACGGATGAACCGTTGTTATAGCCAAAAAAACAAGTCGTCATAGTCCGACTACACAACTATTTATATACATATAACCCTTTATATATATATACAAAATGAAATAAGCTGGGCTGGATTTAGTGTAAATCTAACCCTGAATTCCTAATGGGCCTTGTAAAATCTTTAGATTGGCCACTTTAGTTGTTTGACTAAAAGAAGCCATGATAGCCATCTCTTCTCCTCGATCCATTTCTGCTACGGTTATATACAGAGAGATTCACTTTCTCTCTCAGTCTCTAGAGAGAAGCTGGATTTATGCAAGGAACTGATTATTCTACTGAAATGCAACAACTAAACCCTAACCCTAACCCTAACGCCCAATTACACACCCACACCACATACCTTAACACCGCTCCTTACCCTTCTTACTACCCCCATTATCCCCCACAACAGAACCCTAACCCTATCCCTAATAATCCTCAACTCACTTACCAATCTGACCATGTTCCCTATTACAGTGTAGCCGTGGATACCAGCCTCAATCCCCCTGGAGTTGACCAGCATTCATCTCTAAGCTCGTACCCACAATCACATTACCATGGCGGGGGCTACGAAGTCCAGCAACCGGGTGGTGTTACCTATGCTCATTATCAAACGGTTAGTGTGGAATCAGTGTCGGCACCTTATTATGTGGACCCGAATGCCGGCACAACAGTGCACAATGAAGCGGTGATTCCATATACGACTGTAAGTGATTCTTTGGATGATTTAGGATTATGATTACTGTTGACTGGTAACTCAATTCCAAGACTTGGAATTGGAATAATTTAACTAAATTTTATTTTTCATTCTAATTCCAAAACTTGGTATGAAGAAGTATTTAGTAACATTATTTGATGTTGTAGCAAGAGTTGAGTTCATCAACTATGTTACCTTGCTAACTTTAATCCTAATTTAATGATTGATGAAATAATACTTGATGATCCGCCAAAAAGCGTCAAAGTTGGGGAAGTAATGTTTCTTGCCTCACTGAGCCTTTCTCAATCTGTTAGTACCTGTTGAAGTATAAAGATAGAGAGAGAGGAAAGGGTAGAGAAAACCTTTTGGAGCAAAAAGAACCCACCCCGAGGGGTGGAAACCTCCATTAATGAGAAACTCTATTTCATATATATTTTTCCATGCTTCTGTTAAGATATTAATACACACAATATCGAACTATAATCGGTGGCGGAACCAGAACATTTTTAGAGGGGTCAAAAAACATCAGTAAAAAAAATAATTATTTATTGATGCTTGGAGTGATGATATTTCACAACATTCTATTCCATCCCTAACCTTGTTGTGTATAAAGACCACTGGGATTGTTGGTGATTTATATAGTGTTTATTACTTTTTCAAGAAGGCATGTAAGCTCGATCAGTGTGAGTAGCATAGTTATGTTATGACCAATGTTCGAAAAAGCTAAAAGCGGTACGAAACGTTTTACTTCGGACGAGGCGAGGCGAGACGAGACTTAAGCTTCGATTTGAAAACATATGTTATTGATAAATATTGAATATATACAAATTTTGTGGTGATGAATAATTTAGAGAAAAATATTCAGTTATCAACACTCGACTCCGTCAAGTTATCAACACAAGAAATGTTTTTTTTTTTTCGCTCTAGGGATTTAAGTGCAGGAAATATAAAGAAATAGGGGCTGAACTGAAATTTTAGGGGCTAAAATGAAAGAAAATGAAACTATAGGGGTTGATATGTAAAATTTTAAGGGCTATTTTGAAATTTAAGAAAACTTTTGGGACTAAACTAAAAATTTATAAAGACTTGTGGGGTAATTAACTGTAATTATCCATAAAATATTTACCAGATCTGATACTACTTTCCTTTCCTTTTCTTTTCCAAAAACTGAGAGACGAAGAGAGAGAAAGAGAAGAAGAAGGAACAGAGAGACGAAGACAGAGAAAGAGAAGAAGAAGAATTGAACCTGTCACGAACCTGTCACTAAGAAGAAGTAGAACTGAAGTCAAGGCGTAAGCCTTAAGGTGCCTTGAGGCGCAAGGCTATGAGGCGTAAGCCTCAATTGAATGAAGCCCAAGTCTCTTGATTTTTCTGTGAGGCGTAAACCTCGTTATAGTTTACTCCCGCCTCGCCACGAGGCGTGCCTCGATCGCTTTTTCGATCATTTATGACATACTATCATTTTAAATATTTTAATTGCGTTCAAAACCATACCTATATAAAAGTATTTTCAAATTTTCAAAGTAGGAAAAAAGAAAAAAGAAAAGAAAACAAAGATAAAAATGACCAAGCATGAAAGGAACTCCTTCGCTCTCTTTATTGAATTCCTTTTATTTTTTATTCCTATGCAAAGTTTTATGGACTCTAAAATTTATCCTAAAGAGTTTTATTTGACCATCATTGTTACTGTAATTCAAATATTTGTTGACCCCCACAAATCCACAATTAAAAAATCATTTGAAACTGAACTGACGACTTTTAAGTTTTATATAAGATATATGTTCCTCAAAACATTATGTGCCAACTTGTTATGATCAATTGAAGAGGGAAGGAAGATTCCAGGGGGGGCAGGGCCATATGACCCCCCCCTCCCCTCCCCTCCCCTCCCCTCCTTCCGCCTCAGACTATACTAACAACATGAAGCCTACTCAGTAATACTCATTTCCTAGCCCACTTCTACCAATAATTTTTTACCCATGATTCTTAACCACCTACAAGGCTACAACTATTATCATTACACTAGGACTCTTCTATCTGAATTTAAATATAAATACAAAAACAATATTTAGACAAAATTACAAATATGATCATAACATTTCATCCCCCTTTGAAAAATCTAGTCCTCAAGGTTTATTTGTGATCTGCAAACCATTGTGGTGGTGGCTAATCCAGCTTCATATTAGTATAACAATTAAGAGAATTCTTAGTTTTCCAAACACATTACCTGCATAGAGCCACTAAAATGAGAACAATATAAGGCTCCTTTGGTATAACATGTGGAAATACTGTAAATGTGATCAATCATATATTTTTCCTCAAGACTAACACAGTTTTGTTATGCTTGACCATTGTTCTATATGAGTATTTACTGATATGATTATATTCTTGAGAGGAATAAGGTTCTCTTAAGCCTGCCTCTTTTTCAAATATTTGATTGTTAATGTAAAACCTGTAAATTACTTTTTGATTCTGAAAAGCAATAATCAGATTTCAAAAGAAAATCCAAACAGGCTCATTGTATATTAAGTCTACCAGTAATTGATCACCCACTTGCTGTAGGGTTTACCTCCAAATGGAATAGAACAATTTGTCCCTGCAGTTCCGAATTCTGTTTCGTGGACTCATCCAACAACTCGACCTAAGGGCACTTGGAAAAGTGCCCCAAAGACGAAAGTTGTTCAATCTGCATGGTGTGAAGTTTGCAAGGTTTGCTGTGACACCAAGGATGTTCTAGACTTGCACAAATTGGGAAAGAAACACAAGAAGAATTTGGAGAAACTAAAAGAAGCATCAACGCCTGTCCCTGTCCTCGTAGTTTCAGCAGGGTCAGAGAATCCAGTAATTGAGCCTCCGGAGAATCCGTCTAATAGTGGATTTGTCAGAGGGAAGAAAGCAGGTGAAACTCTACAGAAGAAAGTTGTAGAACCTGCACGGTGTGAAGTTTGCAAAGTTTGTTGCGACACCAAGGATGTTCTAGACGTGCATAAATTGGGAAAGAAGCACAAGAAGAATTTGGAGAAACTTAAAAGAGCATTTATACCTGCCCCTGTCCCAGTTGGTTTAGCAGGGTCAGAGAATCCAGTAATTGGACCTCCTGAGAATCCTACTAAGAGTGGCTCTGTCAGCAGGCAGAAATCAAAGAAGAAGGCAGCTGAATCTGTAGAAGATTTAGAGAGAAAGAGGAGGAAGGTTATGGAAGGTGGAGCAGCAGCCACTGCTGTCAGAACATGTGCTATATGTAATGTGGTTTGCAATAGTGAAATAGTTTTCAAGTATCATCTTGCAGGACAAAAGCATATTGCTGTGATGAAGAAACTTGCATCTAGGACAATAACCATTCCTTCTGCTAATTGATGGCAAAGCTTCAGTTTTTTATGTTGACCTTTGAGGGGTGAAGATGTACATTTTCTTGAAGTTCTTCTGCGGATCAATGATAAAAAAATTTCTTCTGATAAATATATTTCATCTTTTTGTGGCATGAGCAGAGCAGAGCACGCCCGCTTACATAGAGGTCAGGTCGGTCGGAGGATAAAAACCTGAATCTGTAGTCTTGGTACCACAATGCAATGCAGATTAGGAATTGCTGTTCAACATATGCTAGGAGTTGGTGCATCACTACTTTTATGTTTTAGTTTTATTATAATTATAATCCATCTATTCTACAAAAAGAGTTCTATTTATAAAATTTGCTATTATTATTTTATGTATACTCTAAAATAATAAGTTCTTTTTATGGGACTCCCTGAGGGAATAAGGTATGGACTTGGTTCTTAAATTCAAATTTAACTCCCAACTATTATTCCAACTATTTCCGTCATGGCTCAGCAAGTTTAAGATTTTGAGAATATATTTGCATTAATTTACAAGTTCAAAAAGTAGGACTTGATCATGAGCCATGACATGAACGGGAAGTTAAATGTTTAATAGTAGTTTCCAACAAACTGTTGATTATTTTATTTGCTCTCATTATTTTCCCAGTGTCAGTTTCACCTAACTGTAAGATCAAAAGTATATTTATTGTACATAATCACAAATTCACAAAATAATTTAAAACAATTTCCCTCCTAATCTATCCATCCGTCTCCTACTAAACCTATTAAATTAACCGATTAAGTTCAGATGATCACATGAGATTTGAGCGGTTTTTCACTTAAATATCTATAGTCAGTAAAGCTATATTTAAACACCCGATCTTTTGAGTTGAAGTGAAACCGTTACCTTTTCCATCCAAATTAACCGCGCGTGCATGTCAGACACCAAAAAACGCGTGATAAGAGGGTGTAACAGTAAAAAAAAAAAAAAAACTAAAAAATATCTAAAATACCCTTCTTCCTCAAACCACAGTGTCTTCTCCCTCGTTTCTCACTCCTGCATTCTCTCTCTCTCATTTATCCCTAAATCGATTTTTTTGCGAATTTTGGGTTTATCCCTAAATCGAGATCAAGAGATGGAGAATCCCTAAATCGAGATCAAGAGATGGAGCAAAATTATTGTGGGAATAACTGAAAGTTAGTTTCGATCAGATCTGAAAGAGAGAGATAGATAAGAGGGGTTGGTTGGGAGTTTCAAGAAAATGCAGACGAGGTATATGGAGAGATCAAATAGTATGGCGAGGGAAAAACGGAAGGATCCCAATGGTAGTGAAGAAGACCAACCAGACAAAAACGACCTGCTCTTGCAAGGTATTTTTATGGGTTTTTTTATTTCTTTATTTTTCCTTTAAAATTTTATTGTTTTTTTTTTACCGAGGAGCTAGTTTGTCTTTGTTGTTTAATTGGGGAAATTTTAGTAAATCAGCTGATATGTGTTTCTGTATGCATATGATTAGATATTGTTAATTTAATTGAACAAGAACAAAAAAGTAAGTAGATGGTTGGGTTTTCAAGATTCTTGAGACTATACATTTGCATTGAATATGTATATCATTAATTCACTTTGTTGATTGAAGGGGAAAGCTTTATATTTGTACTTTGCGAGGTTCTTGTATTTGATATAACAGTTAATACTTTTTTTTTTGGAATTTTTATTGTTGATGTTGTAAATTAATTTTGAAACCTAGATGATAGCTAATTTTTGTCAAATGCGGATTGAAGGATTTGGACAGTTTTATTTACTTATTGTGATCATTGGCTCCTTGTTACAGCAGTACATGCTGTGGTTCACATTTCCAGCTTTGTCGTGTGTGTCCAGAGTAGGCATTCACGCCCATTGTGTCATAATTCATCCCTGTTCTGTTATACACCAAAGCTTCTTGACTCTAGTATTTGCCTACAACTCTGCAAGTATTAGAGTGTGTGAGACAGTGGGACACTCGTGAACAAGCTCATTGGTCATAAGCCTTAAACAATTATGGCCTGCTAAGTTATGCGATATTTCTGAAATACGAGGTTTTATATTCTCGCACTCTGGATTAACCTCTGGATTAACCTTGATGTAATTTTTGCATAATGAATTTGTTCTCCCACTCTGGTTTCTTTTTTGATTGGCTTATGTTGACACCTTGTGAATTGAAGATGCATAATTTACTAATTCTTTATTTGTTGTTGCTATTTCATTCGTGAGAACCCATTTCATGTATTTACTGGAATTAAGGTGTTTACTCTTAAGGTGATTAAGGTGTTTACTCTGTTTTTTGTTTGTTAGAAAAACAGAGAGAGAGAGAGAGATGAACAAGCATCTCTCTTTTATATACAACGAGGGTAATTAAGTCTTTAACCTTTTAAAGTAACAGAGTTATGACAGAAAGCAGTTTTTCACATCAACTCAAAAGGTCGGGTGTTTAAATGAAGCTTTACTGACTATAGGTGGTTAAGTGGGAAACCGCTCAAACCCCAGGTGGTCATCTGAACTTAACCCTAAATTAAAACATAATAATAGAAGTTGTTAAAAGAAAAATACATAGCATTGAACGAGGGTACGTTGAGGAATGATTTATTTTAAAACGATTTATAAGTTAAAATTTAAAATAATTTATAAGTTATTGTAAGTTGAGGTTTATAAATAAAAATATTTTATAATATTTTGATTTGTAAGTTAAAAAAAAGTTTCGAAGGTTTTTAGCTAAAATAAGGATTAGTAAAATATCAAATTTAATTATTTTAAAATGACTTGTAAATTAATTCTTAAAAAGTAAAAAAATTATTATTATTTAAAAAACTATTTATAAGTCAATTTATTATTTTTTTTAAAATTTTTTTAAATCACACAAACATTCAAAGAGTAAAAAAATAATTATAAATTAATTTGACAACCTTATAACCCACTCAACCGAACAAGGCTCTGTCTCAGTTTTGGGTAAATCTATACATACATCATTTTTACTCCCTCCTTCCCGAAACTCAAGTACTTTAGTCGTTTTGCTTCTTTTTTTTTCTTTTTTTTTTAATTCTTTGTCCACCTTCTCCTTTCTTGTCCTGCCTTTTAGTTTCTCTCCCTACCAGTCCCCCTTCGTCCACAAATGAAGAGCACAGAACCATACAACTTTTGTTACTCCTCTATTAGGAGGCTTGTTTTCTTAATCTTCACGGTTGCTTGGGTTGGATCTATGAAATGCAGCCAGCCTTTTTCTCCTGTACATGTTCATATAATCTATGGCCACCATTTTCATCACAAATAAACTTTATCCAACCCTCAAATATCAGCAACCTTGTATAGCCTCTCAGTTAGTTTCTTCCAAAAAGAAAGCCCAGTTCGATTTATCATAATCACATTCATATCTCCAATTTTGGAGGGAGTTGTGCTTATTTATGTTGTAATACTTCCCAAAAAAAAGATCATTTCCACAGCCTACTCCCATTAATTTGTCCTCTTGATATCTGGGAAACATGCTTCCAGTTCAACAGAGAAAAAGTTGAAGATCCGCTCTTTCATTTTTGTATTCGGAATAGGATTAATTTAGAGACTCCAAGCAAGCCATCACTATTCTGCCTTAATTGTCAACTCGATGCAGAGTATTCATAAGTCAAATTTGAAGAAGTAACGCTTCATTTGTTCTTTTATTTGTTCTTGAAGATTTAAATTAAAACGATGTCAAATCAAAAGTCTATATAAACTTTAACCAGATGGTAGCATATTTCGAACTAGTAACAATGAGCAAGTGTGGATTGTCATTGAGAGGGATCATTCCATATAAGAATTACAGAATTTGAATTTAGCAACAAAAAAAAAGAATTACAGAATTTTTCGTTTACACCCCAACAAACAATAGAATTGTTAACCATGATTCATTCCTAATGCTACAGTAGAATATTCATAAGCAAAATTTGAAGAAGTAACATTGAATTGCCCTAAATTGTTATATCCTTTACAAGTCGCTTGTCCTCACTCACAGAAAAAATCCTCGTAAATTCATGACGGATTTGGAAAGAGATTTTAAAGACGAAGCAAAGAAACAACTATACGATCATCGGGTATAACAGAAAGAGAAGGTGCAGATGGATCAGAACTCGGTCATATGCATATGCATTTAAGGGGGATTGGATGCAAATGGTAACTTTAAGTGCATATGGGAATTTAGAGAGATAAATTAAAAGGCAGGACAAGAAAGGAGAAGGTGGGCAAAAAAAAAAAAAAAAAGAGAAGCAAAACGACATAAGTATTTGCGTTTCGGGAAGGAGAGAGTAAAGATGATGTATGTATAGATTTACCCCTCAGTTTTTGGTTGATTGCTTGAGTTGATGTACAGTACAAAGCATCTACATAATTTGTCAGCTGTCACGTGCGTAAAACACTTTACTGCCACCCAACCACCCCTACCCCCTGTTGCTGCTGCTCCTCCACCCCATCGCACCACCCTCCATCACCAGAGCCACTCATCATCCAATGCCAATCCATCCACCCAAGTCCTCCTTAGCCCCACCTCTACTCTTATTCTCCCTTCAACCTTCAAACCCACCACCGCCACCAACAAACCCCATATTACTACCCTGCTCAAACCCCCAACCATAAACAAAATTTCCAAAGACACCGCCACCGAGAAGAAGAAGAAACAATCCCCATGGTCTCCTCTCTCCTCCGCCGCATCTTCGCCGCATCTCCGCCCTCGAGTCCTCCATCCGCCACCATTCTTCTGCTTCTTTCTCTCTCTCGGTCACGCCGCCACTGCATTACCATCCAAACCCACTTCAGAGCCTTCCTTGTTCGCAGATCATCACTGACCCTCCGCTCGACTAAAAGACCTCGCATACATTAAATCACTCTCAACACCCTCAAGTCCACTCATTCTAACAATACCCACTCGATTCTCGAGCTCTCTCTCATAAAGCCATGGGTTTGCTTCACAAGCTCGACTCTATTCGTGTAAATTAATCTTATTCATTCATATAAATATGAGTTTACTCTTATAGTTTATGAATCTTGTTGGAACAAGATCTCGATTTTGGTTTGTTTGCGGGGTGGTGATCCGATGATTAGAGATGGTAAAAAGTCGATTAACGAGAGAATTAAGCCGTTTTATGGAGTATCTTGATGAGCTTTCTATGAAAAGGTATCAACTTTCAGCAGCGAGTAGTGAAGAGTGTGAGACTTGGTGGACTGGTACAAAATCTAGGGTTTTTGAAAGGGGAGGAGAGAGAATTGTTGGAGAAATTGAGGAAGAGAGTAGAAAAATTGAGGGCTTTTCTAGGGTTTCGAGGAAGATGAGGAAGAAGATATGGTGGAGCTTGAAACCCCTAGAACTCATTTAAATGGAAAGTCAGGTGTGTCTCAAATTAGAAATGGGGTTTTGGTGAAGAGGAATTCAGGGTTCAAGCTAAGGCAAAGAAAAATGTCACTTTGCGAGAGAATGGGAATGTATATATGGTCTATAGAAGGAGCAATGGGCCGGTTTCAGTTTGAGAATGTAATAGCTTTGATGGGAGTGATTTAGTTGATGCCGAGGAGTTGGGTAGAAAATTGAAGAAATTGGGACTGGGATGATGAGGAGGAAGGACACACAGACGATAATGAATCGCCCCAATTTAGCGAGGATGATAGAGACCCTAGAAGGAATATGGTGGCTGAAAGTGATAATGAAATGAGTATGCATGATCCGATTGAGAAGGAAGATGGAAGTTTTGTATTCTCTCGCTCCCTTGCTCGTGAAGATGGAACCTAGACCTGATCTCGATGAACAAGAAGACTGTAAAAAGAACAAATTGAAAGGGCGAACATGGTTTGTGACTTTGTGATCTTAGTTGGTCGATCTAGAATTTTTGTTTTTAGTCAAGTTTGGTCAATTTGGTTAACAATCTCATAATTGTGATGAATCTGCTGATGAAATTGTGTAATGTTGCATTATTCTTAGTTCTCCAGGCTGTGAGGTGACTTGATGTATTTTATCCTCAGAGATGGTTTGTATCATCTATTTGATTTTCAGACTCTTCAAAATTAACAATGTTTTGGTGCATTTTTTTTTATAGCAAGAGAAGGCTGCTGGCTGACTCTATATATTGTGTCCCATACAGTTTTTTGACGTATGCCCTATCAATTTTGTTACTTGAGAAGTTAAAAAAAATAAATTCTCTTGCAGAAATGCAAATAATAATGACCTTGTTCAAACGTTGAAAGAACAAGCAAGAAACTTAAGATTGGATTATCAATCTCAGAGAACACACACACAAAAAAAATTATATGCACACGCAGACGCATTCATCCACCTAAATTCAGGATTTCACTCTGGAATATGAACTTATGGTACATTTCCTATCCTATGTAGCAACATGATAGTATTGAAAGGTAGGGGATATACTTGGAAGATGAATTACGAGTGGATTATATTAAGAGAAAAAATTAAGTGTAATACATCATTTTAGCCCTTCGCTTGACGATCCAATCATGCATATACAAAGATTATGCAAAAATGTGGGAGAGTATATAGAAGTTCTTTATATGATTTTGTGACGTGTGTTAAAAAACTTTAATGAAATATAAATAAAACATGGAAAGATAAAAGCTAGACCTTTCCTTTATATAAATTAATTGGAACGGAACGGAGTGTTGTTTATATAATACCATCGGGTTATGTTACAATACAATATATAATACCATCGGGTTATGTTACAATACAAATTCATGAATGGGCGCCGTGCATGCATCTCAGGCTCTATTCAAAATCAAGAATCTTCTCCTCACAACTGCCACCAACACAGCACAATGCGAGTCACTGTTGCGCCATTACGCCATCAATAAATCCCTCCCAAGCACCCAGCAACTCCATGCCCACATTATCTCCTCCGGCCTTCTTTCCTCGAAAGACTCCGACTACATCACCTCCCTCGTCACCTCAACATATGCACTATGTGGGCATATTTCATATGCACGTATCCTGTTCGATAAATTGCCACGTCGAACTTTGCGGGCATGCAACATCATGATAAAAATGTATACGCAAAATGGGTTATCATACGATGCACTCCGGCTTTTTGTTGAAATGTTTGTTTGCGATTATCCGAAGCCCAGTAAATTGACGTACCCATTTGCAATCAAGGCGTGTGGTGATTTATCTTTGCTTAAATTGGGTGTTTTGCTTCATGGTTTAACGGTGATTAATGGGTTTGATTCGGGCGTGTTTGTGGGGAATTCTTTGTTGTCGATGTACATGAATTGTGGTGAGAAAGAGAAGGCTAGACAGGTTTTTGACAACATGTGCGAGCGAAATGTGGTTTCGTGGAACACTATGATTAGTGGGTATTTTCAAAATGGAAGTGCTAAAGATGCTTTAATGGTTTTTAGGAAAATGGTGGACGGTGAGGTTGAGGCTGATTGTGCAACTGTAGTTTCAGTTCTGCCAGCTTGTGGGTATTTAAAGGACCTGGAAGTGGGAAAACTGGTTCATTCCTTGGTGGAAGATAAGGGTTTGGGGAGTGAATTATCGGTTAGGAATGCGTTGATCCATATGTATGTGAAATGTGGTAAAGTCGACCAGGCACGAGGAATTTTTGATAAGATGAATGACGGGGATGTTGTGTCTTGGACTACAATGATCAATGGGCTTATTTTAAGTGGTGATTTTAGAGATGCAATAGGGCTTTGCCCAATGATGCTTTTCAAAGGTGTAAAGCCGAATGCATTTACTCTGGCTTCTCTTTTATCAGCATGCGTGAATTCGCAGTATTTGAAATGTGGGAAGTGCTTGCATGGGTGGGCGATGAGGCATAAGCTTGAATCCAACGTAAATGTGGAGACTGCATTAATTGACATGTATGCGAAATGCAAATCTGTTATGCTAAGCTTCCGGGTGTTCAGGAACACTTCAAAAAGGAGACAAGTCCCGTGGAATGCAATTCTGTCTGGGTGCATTCATAATGGCCTAGAAAGAGAAGCAATTGAACTTTTCAATGAAATGTTATTGGAAGCCATAGGTCCTAATGAGGCAACCTTGAAGAGGCTCCTTCCTGCTTACTCCACTAGCAGATCTGCAGCAAGCAATGAATTTACATAGCTACCTCATAAAGTCCGGATTTCTTTCAAGAGTTGAAGTTGTGACTGGTTTGGTCGACATATACTAAGTGTGGAAGCTTAGATTATGCATATATTATTTTTGATGGGATTCCCTCAAATGATAAAGACATAATTTTATGGAGTGTGATAATAGCTGGATATGGGATGAATGGGCATGGCAAGACTGCTGTTACCCTTTTTAATCAGATGGTTCAATCTGGGGTAGAACCTAATGAAGTCACTTTTACTTCTGTTTTGCATGCTTGTAGTCATGCAGGTTTGGTTGATGAGGGTCTGAGTTTATTTAAATTCATGCTGAAATGTCAGCATGCCAGTCCTAAGGCTGATCATTACACTTGTATTGTTGATCTCCTTGGTCGTGCAGACCGACTAGAGGAAGCTTATGAACTAATTAGAGCAATGCCTTCTCAACCTAACCATGCTGTTTGGGGTGCTCTACTGGGTGCATGTGTGATTCATGAGAATGTAGAACTAGGAGAGGTGGCTGCAAAGTGGCTATTTGAGCTAGAGCCTGAGAACACAAGAAATTATGTATTATTAGGAAAGATTTATGCTGCAGCGGAAAGGTGGAAAGATGCAGAGAAAGTGAGAGATATGATGAATGAAATAGGATTAGTAAAATCACCAGCTCACAGTTTGGTTGAGGTCAGAAATATGTAAAGCCTGTGTAGTCATTTATGGTAACTGGTCAAAGCCACAGCTTGAGCAGGTGTGTCCTGATAGATAATGTTTTTCCCTCCAAGGACAGGTCATTAATTAATAGAAGAGTTTGTAAAGGCAGATGATCAGATGAAACAGAAAGGCATGACTCATTAAAGAAGTCGCTTGCAGAATATTGAGAGTTGCAAAACTGCTTCTAGATGTCATGGAATGAGGCAAAACTGCAGGGCAGGTGAGGCCAGTATAAAAGTACATTTATGTAGACCAAATTAGGGGAGCAATGTCAAGGTCTATCAGCATTGTGAGTATAGTGTAGAGTATAATTGAGATATTCTAATTTCTGAGCTCAAACACAGACAGTAGCACATCTCTATTATCATCCTACTTATCCTTCCTTATCTGTAGGTGTAATCTTCATTCTTCAGTATGCAAACTAACTTGAATTTCATTTCTAGAATGTACTCAATTAGAAACATATATACAAGATGTATTATTGATCCTCTGTGTCATGAAAGTTCATTTCTTTACTTGCCTTGGTCCATTTGCTTCGTCCTTCCTGCTCCACTTATATCGTTGTCCTAAATTGATCATGATTATGCATGCATGAATTTCTTTTTTAGACTAGTGTTATGTATGTAGTTTAAGATAACAAAAACTTTTGCAGCATGCACTTGAGAACAAGCCAAGCGTTTGCTAGAGACTGCTTTCGAAATATAAACAAATAGATTAGATTAGGATAGTTGAACAATTGTATATGACTCCCAAGCTTGAGAGAATAAAGCATCCTTGATCAACTATCGTCTCCATCTAGCTGATACATTACAGACCATGTGCCATTTTCTTCCCTCTTTTATGCAAGGTATGCTTGTAAAGAGTCCGGCATATTGCTTTCTTTGTATGTCTGAGAGAGATGCCCAAGTATTTGGCCTAGGATTCGTTCATACACTCGTTCTATATGTTAATGCCTATAGGTGTTGAGGTTTGTTTAAGTTGTGTTTTTGTTATACTACTTAACATTTTGTCGGTCATATTTTTAGGATTTGTTTTTTTATTTGTAGGAATTAAAGTAAAATAAGATTCTACAATGATATTTTTAATTTTCAAATATGTGTTTCCATTCACTTATCAATCCTTTAGCCGACTTGAAAGATGTAACATGCCAATATATATTTTGGTATTTGCAATGGTGACAGACAGCAAATGTAACGCCAGCATGCATTTCTTGTTGACTAATTATTTATTCTCCTCTTACTCTTACTCTTACTCGGGAATGAAATTAAAAAACCGGTATAAATAAATGTATACTCAAAATTGTTATTATATTAAATTAGTACTAATATACATGAATTAAAGTTACAATTGAACGATAGTAAAAACATTAATTGAAAAAGAGAGTTAATAATATTGAAATGTTAAATTCACAATATTTTTTGTTATTTTCACAATAAAAGTGTCGCTGTAGATGTATAACGACACTTTTATTGTGAAAATAATATTTTCTGTTGTGGATTTAACAATTACCTTAATAATAATATGACTGAATTATTCTAGACATAATTATTTTTATCCTAATTTAGATTTTAAAAAGTGAATTAAAATACTACTAAAAATAACTAATCTAATCCCATCCCCAAATTATAATCTTAGGACAATATCTATCTACAAAATAGCTCCAACTTCGGTCTTTGTCACCCCTCCCCTACTATCAATCTCAAACCATTAAACCTCAACTCTTCTCTCCAGTCTATTTTCTTTCTCTCTCCTACACCATAACTTTCTCTCTCCGGTCTCTGGCACAAACAACACGGTTTGACTTCAAAAAAAATAATACTATCATAAAACTTTTATTTTCTGGTGGAGAAATTTTTTTTAAAATTAATTTTTAGATCGGACAGATCGACCAATCAGAAGGCTTCTTTGAAAATAAGGAAATACTAGAGAACAACATTACACAAAAACAAACAGGCACACCACCTCTCTTCTTCGTCTTCATCACCTATTTCTTCTCTCTCTGATTTACGGAGAGAGAACATAAGATACTCAGGTTCAGATTTCAAATTCATATATAGAGATAGATACTGATATATAAATATATCATACATATCTGCTTGTATATACAGAAAGTGGAAACCCTAGATTCGTGAATATTGCTCAACACTCAAATGCATTGGTCTACGATTAGACCCTTACAAACGACGAATTGCTATTTTTCAATAAGCGAGGAGGAGACTGTATCGGGATCGTTGAATTGCAGTGGTGGATCTGATGGTGAGAAGAACGTTTTCGGGATTCAGATTAGTATTAGTGGTATTAGTATTGTTCAGAGAGATCAATAATTTGGGAGAAAGTGGAGGATCAATTATTAGGGTTTTGGAGGTAGAGGAAGGGGACGATGCAGCTTCACTTCTCACCTAGCATGAGAAGTATAACGATATCGAGCAGCAATGGGTTTATTGACTTGATGAAGATCAAGGTCGCAGCTCGCCACATTTCTTACCGTACGCTTTTCCATACGATTCTCATCCTCGCTTTTTTGTTACCTTTTGTCTTCATTCTCACTGCTCTTGTGACCCTTGAAGGCGTCAACAAGTGCTCTTCATTTGGTAATCCTCCTCTTTTTCCATTCATTAATTGGGTATATGGCTACCTGTTGATTGCTTATATACATATATCAGGATTCATTTATCTAGATCTTAATTCGATTCAATGGCATATTCACTGTCGGTGAAATATCTATTTATTAATTATAGTAGATTGGGAGTAAAATTGCATCCATTTCTCCATATTTCAGGCTCCAATTTTTATGAGAGATCTGAAACTAGTTAATTTTGCTGATAATGTTTAATTTTGTTCAGTATTCTTTGCATCGGCTTGCCCTGTGACACTAGTGTTATAATGTATGTCTGATTAGATCTGTTTCTAAGTTGGCTCATGATGGGAAAAAATGAATAGTTTTAAAATGCTGGGTTTGTTGTTTGGTCAAAAAGGAATTGATGTTAAATGTTATCAATACTTGTTTTACCACAGTTCTGATTGGATTGGTTTATATTTTGATTTTTGACTGAGTTCTACACACACTCTTCTAATTGTGGAGGTACAAAATTATATATATACTCCTAACCTGCTGGCATTATAATGTGTTCAGTTATTCATTTCAGCTTGTGTTCTTTTGTCTTTATGTGTTGCCATTGCTTTTTCTGTAAAGAGCAGTATTTCCAAGCTTAGATGGCGCACTTTGTATTGCAATTATATTCTTGCTTTGCATCTGCATATGTTCTTTTGTTTCTGTTGTTGTATCATCATGATGTTGTCTTTGCTTTTGCATTTTGGTGCCCTTGCCTTGTATAAACCACTTTTTACATCTATATATTGTTCAAATTATTGATGTTTGCTACATTTAAAAAAAAAATGTTTTCTGCCTTTTTAAATGTGTTAACATGTCTGTATCAACATACAATTGGTTTCACTCTTTCGTTTCATCCATTCTTCAGATTGTTTAGGCAGGCGTTTGGGACCAAGGCTTCTTGGTAGGGTTGATGATTCAGGGGTAATAAAACTTTCTATCTTGTTTCTTACTTTACAAGTTACTCTCCTCCGCTCACCCACAACTCATAATCTTGCCTTAACAGTCTTCTTTGAAAACAACTTTTTTTTTTCATAATTGTTAAGCTGAATCTGCATCTCTATGTGGCTGCAGAGGTTGGTTAGAGACTTCTACAAGGTCCTTAATCAAGTGAACTCTGAGAAAATCCCAGATGACTTAAAGCTCCCTCATTCATTTAGTCAACTTGTTTCTGACATGAAAAACAAAAAATACAATGCAAAGGAATTTGCTCTAATTTTGAAGGGAATGGTAAGTTTCTGTTACTAAATAAATGTACACCTTAGATATTTCTTTAATGTTTCATGGTATATACTTTGTTGGCAACCTTTTGGGAGAAGAATAGGCAGATGAATTGTTGAATTGATTGGCAGCACAGCATCCCTCTATATGTTATTATTTATAGCGTGCTCACACATGTGCACATTCACACATGCACACATCCACAGACATCTAATACCTGTAGCCATTCAAAAAGGAAGATTAGGGATGATATTTAGTGATGCAAAAAAGGTAATATATTTGGTTCTTTATAGGTAATACGAGCCTTCTATACTTTAGTACGGCTGTAAAAAAGGGAGAAGCAATGGAACTTTTGCTTGAAGAATAGGTAGTTGATATCGTTTTTAGTCTAGTTTGATAAAATGAGCAAGAATGCAGCTTAGATGATCAGATTTAGTACATCTAATGATATAGTTAAGCTTATTTTCTGGACTTGATACAATCAAAAGATTGTAAACATTATTATTTCTCTATAAGCAACACCCTTTTTTCTTATTTAGTACTCCCTCCGTCCAACCTTTTTTGTCCTAATTGACTTTTTATGGTCAAATTGACCATATTTAGAATAAAAAAAATATTCTTAATTTTATATATATAGGCATAAAAATATTATCATAAAAAAATATATCAAATATACTATTAAAGTCAACTTACTTGGTTTCAAAATTTCTAATACATTTGTTTAATTATTAATCTTAAAATTGGTTAAATTAACCTTAAAAAGTCAATTAGGACAAGTAAAGACGGACGGAGCGAGTATATTTTATGTTATGTATAAAATGAATTTCAATGGTGCGAGACATTGCTGTATAGAACATTTACATAGAGATACAACATCATGCAAATTCGAGGATTTTTTTTAGCAATGAAGATTATTTAACAACTTCTTTGCTTTCAACTCTTATCAACTGTGTTTTGCATCCGACTTATTTGCCAAATACACCTTAGCAATGAGGATTTTTTTTAGCAATGAAGATTATTTAACAACTTCTTTGCTTTCAACTCTTATCAACTGTGTTTTGCATCCGACTTATTTGCCAACTACACCTTTTTTACAGATGGAGAGATCTGAAAAGGAGATTAGGGAATCAAAATTTGCAGAACTAATGAACAAACACTTTGCAGCTAGTGCTGTTCCAAAAGGCATTCATTGTCTCTCTTTGCGCCTGACTGATGAGTACTCTTCGAATGCTCACGCACGCAAACAGTTGCCTTCACCTGAATTACTCCCTGTTCTATCGGACAACTCATTTCATCACCTCGTCTTGTCAACTGATAACATTCTGGCTGCTTCAGTTGTGGTCACTTCTGCTGTCCAGTCATCTCTGAAGCCTGATAAAATTGTTTTTCATGTCATCACTGACAAAAAAACTTACGCAGGAATGCACTCATGGTTTGCGTTGAATCCTGTCTTCCCTGCAATTGTTGAAGTGAAAGGTGTGCATCAGTTTGACTGGTTAACTAGAGAGAATGTTCCAGTGCTTGAAGCCGTGGAAAGCCATTTTGGAATTCGGAATTACTACCACGGGAATCATGTCGCAGGGGCCAATCTTAGTGACACTACTCCACAGACATTTGCATCCAAATTGCAGGCTAGAAGTCCGAAGTACATTTCACTGCTCAATCATCTTAGGATATATTTGCCGGAGGTAACCAGTTGTGTGTCATATGCTCTCTTTGTACTCTCTTAAGTAATTCAACAGCACGATTTTAATTGTTAAGAAATAATAGAAAGAACACTTTGATACTTGATAAGACATTATGCTTGTAGAGTGTCATTCTGTCCAGGTTAAAATTGCAGTAACGGCCAAACTAATTGAGTTGCAGGTTACAGTAGCCACTTTTTAGGATGCTATTTAGAGTACTCAACTGTGTTTGAGCTAATGCTCGTAGTTGATGAGGATTGAGCTCATCTCTTTTAGCCATGAATGGGTTTCGACACAGTTGATAATAAAGCAAGCTCAACTTATTAACAATAATAATATTAATAAAGAAAAGTAAGCTCAATAACTTTAGTTTATCTTACAGTGACTGCAGACATAGCTTATCATACTCTAGTTCTGTTAGTGAGAGTAAGGAAAGTTTTCGTGAGAATTCCAACGTTGAAAGTTTTGGTTTATTCCATCTAGTGTTTTGCTTTCTTTATGAAGATCTTTTTCTTTCTCTTTTCTTTTCTTGTTAAATATAGTACTGACTTTGTTATACTTATGGTACAGCTCTTCCCCAACCTTGACAAAGTGGTTTTCTTAGATGATGATGTTGTAATTCAGCGTGATTTGTCTCCTCTCTGGGAAATTGAACTGGGTGGAAAGGTCAATGGAGCTGTTGAAACCTGTAAAGGTGAAGATGAGTGGGTAATGTCTAAGCGATTGAGGAATTACTTCAACTTCTCTCATCCACTCATAGCAAAGAACTTGAATCCGGATGAATGTGCGTGGGCATATGGAATGAATATTTTTGACTTGCGTGCATGGAGAAAGACTGATATAAGAGACACATACCATACCTGGCTGAAGGAGGTAAACACACAATAAATACTCTTCTATCTGTCGGTTATTATTTTATCCCTTTTGGTTGCACATTACTGTGGAATTATGAAGTATATTTTCTTTCTTTCTTGTGTTAATACGCCGTGCCACCCGTTTTTCTGCTTAGAAACGTATCTAATTATAGTTGATATACTTTATCTGCGCCAGTTGAGGTTATTCTCTACAGGTTTCCAATGTTTTATGTATTCTTCTGAATCAACACAGGCTGAGGAAATAAGAAATTACCGTTCTTTGACTTCTTTATTTATTTTATTTTATTTTATGTTTTTTTAATAGTTGGCTTTCATATGGATTCTACTTTCAGTCAGACCCAACTAGTTTTGGATAGAAGGTGTTGTTAAAATGTTTTTTATTTTAGTTTATCAATGATGTGTAGGTGTTCCGTACTATATTTTGTAGCATGGTTTTCCATACCGTTTAAAATAAAGAAAAAGAAAACAAAGTATGTTAGTTAATTTTTTTTTTTTTTTTCGACTTTATGTGATTGTTAATTTGTAACTTTAGAAGTTCTTTTGTTCGTGTACTGATAAAACTCGCAACTTTTGGAGTTGAATAGTTGTCACTATTGATTTATGACTTATGAGCAATCTCTTGTTTTAGTCATGGTTGTCAAATCATGAATTATATCATGTATCGAAAATCCCATACTGTGAATCGTATCGTACAATACGGAAATGAAATGAAAAATATGATAATATATATTTAAACATATAAAACACAATTTATTAGACAATCAAGCATATTAACTTGACTATATGTAAAAGTAGTCAACTAAATAGTAACCGAAATACTCTAAATTAATTTATTAGATATTATTTTAGTAATCTTTGTAGAGTAACAAGAGAAAACGAAAATTCAGATTCACCTTTTATCTATAAAACGAAAGAGAATAATTCAAATTAACAAGTGGAGATTTATGTATTTACTTCTCAAAAGTGCGTGAAAAAAATAGAGCGACATTCTAAAGAGGATATAAAACTCTAAAAAGTTATTAAAGGTTCATTAAACAATATAAAATATGTTTATACTAAAAAAACCTCTTCATTTGAAATGGTAGAAGGCTTACTAGTTTTGTTTTTACTCTTTTGGTTCTACATAAAACATTTTTCAAGTCAGTTGCTAACTTTAAAAAGTATCGTGCATTGTATGGTTTGGTAAGAATCGTAACTGAATTGTAGGATACGGTGTCATTTTAGATTCACCTTGTGATACGTATCGAATTGTCGACGTACGATACGTCATAAGATTCTGACAACTATGGTTTTAGTTGTATTAATTTTTCTTCTGTATATCATGGTTTTAGTGATTCAAAGTTAGACTTGGAAAGTAATACATGGTTATTGTCATCCTTATATCGCAGAATCTGAAATCAAATCTTACAATGTGGAAGCTTGGAACTCTACCACCGGCTTTAATTGCATTCAAAGGTCATGTTCACCCAATCGATCCGTCATGGCACATGTTGGGCTTGGGCTACCAGAATAATACTAATATTGAGAGTTTAAGAAAGGCTGCAGTAATTCACTACAATGGCCAAGCAAAGCCTTGGCTTGAAATAGGCTTTGAGCATCTCAGACCGTTTTGGACAAAGTACGTCAACTACTCCAGTGATTTTATCAGAAATTGCCACATATTGGAGTAGTAGTAAAATTAGCTTAAGAATGCTTAAACAAGAAGATGGTACAGAAGGAAAGCATATGAGATTTTGTCAAGTTTATTTTTGCAGCTAGAGATACTGTCAATATCCAGTTGAGAAGACGTAACAGAAAATGACCAGAAGGCATTCGATCAATATTTCGATTTGCTGCTACCCCCCTCAGTTTTGAAGAAGAGGACCTGCATCACTAGCACGATGAGACGATTCATTCTTTCAGTCTGTAACATAACAATCCGCCATCTATTTTTTGATTGGGGGAAAGGACACTCCTTTTACCCTTCCTGAGGGAGGTTGTCTGTCTTCCCTACATCTTAGAGCTAAAATGAAATAATTGCAGCCACTCGTACAAATCAGTGCTCCAAAGAAGAAAGCTAGGGTGCAGATCGCTCTTGCTTTAGCATTATATATAGCCGCAGAATTGATTTTTCCCTTGTTTTCTGGTTTTCCTGTCCCCTTTGATCAATTCTTTGTCGCTCTCACCGCATGTTTTTCTCTATGATTTTATATCTTTATTGTGATTATAGGTAGCTGTTCATGGGATTGCTTCCTTACAGGTCCCATTTAGTGTGGGAACATTCTTAGGTTATATGTCGGTACTTGTTTTGTACAATTCATGAGAAACAATTGAAATGTGCAGAAAATTCTTTTTCCCAATATGCACAATTTATCTTTTTTTGTTGGTTTCACTCTTGAGATACTTCAAGTATTTGTGGAAATGCCTCTCATTCGTTTCCGTGTTCTTGTTGATTGATCTCTACACTTGCACTGCCGATCATGGAGCTTTTATAATGAATGGTGTTGGACACTTTTGAGGTCGATGTAACTATGTAGAATAAATAGTTCCATAACCTAGTATTGTGATTTAAATTTAAAAATAATTATGGAGTTTACTGATTAAGTAGTTTGTTTAACAAAAGAGAATTTGTTAAGTTGGCCATGACAAGAATAAAGAAGGGAGGGTTTTGGTGATTCTAATATACTTACTATCAAGCTGGCGTTTCCTTTCTACTTTATTTATGCTCAAGACAATGATGAGACTTTTGAGTTGGGATCTGAAAGCAATGGCGCCTGCACTGCATACATGAAAGTAAAACTAAATGATATGTATATTTAAAGACATGCATGAAAGTAAAACTAAATGATATGTATATTTAAAGACATGCATGAAAGTAAAATAATACTCTAATAATAAAAATATTTATATCTTTTCTCTTTATTATTAGTATTATTTTATTTTTGAACGTGACACGTGGAAAGGAGAGGGGCCCATAAGAAGATTGGGTGCATCTACGTTTTTAGACTTGAAAACTCCGAAACAGCCTTGAGCCTTGGGCCTTGGCTGTGACAATTTTTTGATCCCTTCCTCTTCTTACAAGGATAATTAATTACTACTACTACATTTGTAGTATTGTTTTTAATTATCAATACATTAAACGCATTGTCTCCATCTCCTCTTTCTACTCTTCTCCTCTTCTCTTCTCCTAGTCTGTTTTTTTTTTGAAGCAAAAATAGGACGACGCAGATCAGTCTCGGAGCGGAGTAAGATTACCCGTAAGTGTTTATAACATCTTTAAAGTGAAAACCTTGATAATTGATTGATTCGACTGACATCCAGTTAAATATATGTATATATATTGATTGATTTGGAGATGACCCAGTTAAATATATGAGTCGATTTTGTACAAAATATTTGGTAGTGCTATATTTGTTGGAATTAGCTGTCAGAGATCCTACTGCCCGCACTCTCTCCTTTTCTCACAGAGCTGTAAGACATATATATTTATTTTTAATTTCTCTCTTGCCTACCTTCTTTAATACTATCTAGAATCAAAATAGAGAAGTGGATTTTAATCTATTCTGGCCAAGACAAAACTGGGTGTTCTTATTGCTGGCTTTCCTTTTCTTACCTTTCCATTAATTAGAATTCTAAATCTTTTTCGATTTGAAATCTATTCCTATTCTACCGACCTTATAAGAAATCAGTGGCTGATTTATTGGTCTTTCCTTTTTAAAATATAGGCTATTTTCTATTAATAAGCTGCCATTTTATTGAAATCAACTCAAAGATTGTCTTTTTATTCTAAATTGGGGTTTTCAGAGTACTACAGAACTGGAGATTTAGATGAATTTAAAATCGGTTTGGAGGCCCTAATCTTATATAATTCACTGGATTCTTGGTGTTTGGTGATAAACTGGAGTGTTGGAGAAGACCCGCCCAAGTGAAGATCCTGGCCCTGGGTGTTGGATACAGAGTGTGTAAAGAAATTTAAAGATGTCTGGAGTTCAAGATCAGCTTGAGATCAAGTTCAGGTTGACAGATGGATCGGACATAGGTCCCAAGAGTTTTCCGGCCTCTGCAAGTGTTGCAAACTTAAAGGAAAGCATCCTTTCTCACTGGCCTAAAGGTTAGCCTGGTCTTTTGATTGCATAGGGAAATGCTATACTATGTTATTAATAGGTTGTCTTCCCTTCTCACATCATTTAGTGATTATTATTTGTGAGATTTGTTAGTTTGTATAGCACTAATATGGTTTCTTTTATTTTATGGAAGTTGGTGCCTGCATGTTTCTACTATCTCCGTTCAAAAATTAGAGATACATTTTGACTTTTTAAAGTCAATTTACAAAATCTTAAAACTCAAAATTGATATAATTTCGTTCAAGTTTTGAAAACAACAAAGGTAAGTGATAATTAGTAGTACTTCATAATCCGTTTACAATTGTTATATTTGTTTGTATCAAAACTAATTAACTTAATATCAATTTTGAATTGTAGGATTTCGCAAATTGACTATAAAAAGTCAAAATGTAGCTCTAATTTTGGAATGGAGTTAGTATGATTTAATAATTATAATTTTATGATTAAGCCAGAGCACGTTGTGTATGATATCATAATATGCTAAATGTTACCAGATAATTTGGCGTGTAAATTTTGTTGTTGTTATTCAAGGGTAGTTTTGAAATTTATATGAAGATATAGGAACTTAGGAAGTCCAGCTTGATGTTGCGGAAGCGGAAATTCTTAGATATATATTTACTTAGTTTAGTGATAAAAATAAAAATTGATAAGCCATATCATTTGTGGTGGTGTATTGTGATTTACGTGTTGCTAAAAAGCACATATTCTTCTTCCTCTATGTTTCCCTTGATTCAGAACATAAGCACATATTCTTCTTCCTCTATGTTTCCCTTGATTCAGAACATACCAAGTCATTTTATGGTGCACCAATTTGATCAAAAACATGACCTCAAGAGAATTTATTTTTCATCTGATTATACACATGCAACACGGTGGACATTTTGAATACCAAGTAAGGCACAAATTAATGCAAGCGTTGAGATTCATGAATTTTTCACATCTCTCTTTATATGATTGTAATGTTGTAATGTTGCAAGTTGTTTAGTATTTTACCCCTCCTCATCTCTTCTTCTTCCAAAATGGCATCTTAGGAATGATAATCTGAGAACAGAAGTCATATATCTGTGCGTTTGGGTATCTATTTTACTAGGATTGTACCTTGAAAGTTGAATCTATCACATGTAGGATTGGGTCTAAAGCATGAGTTATTGAACTTGTAAGCTCATTCGCAAATTTGGAGTACTGAGTTCTTGAACTGTAGTCTAATCCGCAGCTCTGGATTGTAGAGCGTCACTTAACTTTGACAGACTGTTGGCTAAGGAGCCTAAAAGTCATGGCTCATGAAATTGTTTTAGATAAAATTCCAAATGCTAGAAAGGATCCAGTATATTTAAATTCTACTATCTGGATTAGCAATATAGCAAAACTGAGAATTCTTCACTATATTTTTCCTTGTACATTTTTGCAGGAATCTTAGTTCTTTTCCGAAATTTATATTATCATATATTGGTACACTAATATGTTTGATGGGGTGTTCTTAGAAAATGTTTGTATGGAACATCAAAAGGGAATTGTAATGAAAAATTTCACGTAGCCTTAAGCTACTTTCTTATTGCTTCTGTACAAGACTGGTTGAGATGCGCCCTCTGATGTAGGACATCCTACATAATTATGTACCAGGCAGCCTACAGGCCGTTAGTTGTGGGCTATGCTTGAGGAAAGCTTCTAGCCTTGGGTTTAATTATATTGCATTAGATTGGGGTTGAATTAGGAATTACTATGGTAAGGCTTGGGGGTCAAAGAAAGGCTGTTTACTGGCTGGGAACTGAAACTCTGGAATAATGTTCAGGCTTTTACAACTACTGTTCTAGGGTTTATTATGTGAATGGGGAGAACAAGAAGAGGCACAATGTTACTAGGATTAGCAAACACAAATATATAATCAAATTCTAGTTAATGTGAGTTTTTCTATTTTAATTTGCTCCCCCGCCGTGGTTGAATGAGATAAATAAGAGACTCGTTGGATTGACGTGAGGGGGGCAAGGATAACTATATTTTTGGGAGCGAACTCCGGGCTAATATGAAGCTCATGGATACAAGTTAGGCCTTGGAATGAAAGACAATTCCGAATCTACTTTGTTTACAACAAAAATGCTAGGGATGCAAGATATAAAAGAGGAGTGAATGCTTTCTTTTTTTGCCATTTTTCATTTCATTTGTGAATTTTTAATGAACACACCTCATTAGTTTATGCGATCCAATATTTCTCTCATGCATTGGCTCTCGTATATTACAAGGTATCGAACATATGAATCTTTTTACTCTCTTTTTTTTCTGGTGATTTTGCAGTTTTTCTTTGAATCTAGAAAGAATACATAAATAGATTAAGTATCCATTTTGAATTCGAATGAAGAAAAAAATAAAAAAATTGTTTCTATATATTGCAATTAGTCAAATTCAAAGCGTCTCCTTTTTAAGTAATGAATATTCTTTATATCATTATATGAAAATACTTCAATCGGTACATGTAGGAAATAGGCCAATTTGACAACTTTTTGTTCAATTTCCCATGGAGTAACATTCTCATCAGTACGAGTCAAGGGAATGGTCCCAGACCTCTGATGTCCATATAAAGAACATGACGAGCATAAATACCTTCTTTTAACTTCTATTCTGACAGAATAGGATTGAATACCAGCACTTCTATATTTTATTGAATATATATATTTTCATTTTTTAATAGACTATGTAGACAACACAAATCAAAAGAGGCAGTTATTTTATTTTCATCAGAGAATATTTATTCAATCCTTTTTCTTCTTTGGATCAGATGATTCAATCAAAAAAATTCGAGCTATTAGAGATTATTTAAGTATTTATACTAGATGGACTAAGGTTTATGACCAACATCTAGTCTTGATCTTTTAGAATATTCTAGACTATTAAAGACATGAATAAAACATCTAGACTTTTACTAAGGGGGTGTTTGATAAAAACTGAATGATTTTTTTTTTTTTTATAATTGACATGTCTAAAACATTTGAATAACAAATTTTTATTATTTTAAAAATGGGACTAAACCATGCAGCCCAAATTATCTGAATGACTGACCGGTTCAAATTATTCGAATTTATTTTTTCAAAAAACAACGCGACCGATATGGTCAATCGAATTGACCATTTAGCAGAAAACAAACGGCCCCTTAGATCCAATGATTATAAGTCCCGCCCATGTCTAGAAGATTTGCTAATTACTAAACAACCCTGATGCATTTAACAAAACATAAAAAAATCTAACAGATCCTAAACCTAATTTACTCTTCAAACGACCATGGACACGTACTTTTAGTACATAAACTTCTTGCATTGTCTTTGCTTTAGGTTTCCAAAGTGAATGTCTCTTGTCTAACCATGCTAGGCAACCTCATCACCATCCCTAGTATGTCTCATTAAATGTGCAAGTAAGTGAATATGTATATTGGTCTTTAAGAAATTTGGTGGTACTTTGTTGATCATCTGAGTAAGGGAGTTGGACCTTTTTAGCTAATCTCAATGAGCAGGCCATTTGTTCCTTGTTATACTATATGCTCTAAAGTGTTAAGAGCCTATGAAAATTAATCTTGGTGTAAGAGAATTAGGTAAATTACCTGATTGAATTTTTCTTGTGGACTGGTTAATATATACATCAAAGATGACTCTGTTGTAATTCTTTCTACTTTTACTCTTTTATATGGTATCATTTTCAGCCCACCCGAACTAATTTTAGGATCGAAGACGTTGTTGAATCGAGTTGATGTACCAGGTTCCCTTCACTATTTCTTGTCCCGCATTCAATCATATTTGTCTTTTGTTTTTCAGAGAGCGAGAATGGTCCAAGGACGGTAAAAGATGTCAAGTTAATTAGTGCTGGAAGAATATTGGAGAACAACAGAACAGTGGGAGAGTGCAGCAGCCCTTTGTGTGACGTTCCGGGGGGAGTTACAACAATGCACGTAGTTGTTCAACCACCACCTCCTGAAAAAGGTAAGAGTATTCTTTTATATGTTTCTGCATACTATTTCTGAAGCTGATGTTTAAAATATATCATATTCCCTTCATTATGGATATATAGAACTATTCATGGTAGTTATTTCTACAATTTGATTGAAATCTATTAACTTTTTGATACGCATTGTGAAACATATTAGCTTCATTTGTTTATTTATTATTTCATCTCTCTTTCTTCTTTTGTTTCTTTTTCCATTTAACTGAGACGTTAAAGTTTTGCTTATGAAAGTATTTTTTCCCCCTCATGGAACAGAAAAGAAAGCACCAAATGATCCAAAGCAGAACAAGTGTGTTTGTGTTATATTATAAAGTGCAGTTGCAAGAGTAGCGAGCACATTGTATGCAGGTCAGTAGGTCCTTGGTTCTTTTCATAGCTTCATCATTTTGGCAACAACTAACCTTTTCATTATACCATTGCAGTCAAAGAATGCTGGGAGTTGGTATAGAATACTCAAGTTGGTGAACATGTCCATATTGTTGTTGATTTCAAATCAACGTCGACTGTTTAGTTTGTTGTTAAGTTTTACTTAAATCTTACTTCTGAATTCAAGGTCTGTGATTTTTCGGTTGAGAATTTGCGATTACATACAAATAAGAGTATCATTTCACACTTTTAACAATCAGTTAACAGTATATATTTGTTGAAAATCACCATTGGAGGAGCTGTTAAAAACCTGAAGGTTGATTCCTAGTTCTTGGGGGTGAAACTTGTATTATTACTTATTTCTTACTCCAAATGGGGAAGGAATTTGGCAATGGTTAGTTGATTTGTTGTTTCAATTCATGTTAAGATTTGAGATGTGTCCAGAAATTCATGTTACCTAGAGAGTTTGGTTTGTACGGGCACTTGTGCAATCACAGTAAATGTTCTGCTTGCAACAAAAGTTAAATTTATGTTTATGTTTATTTATGCATTATAAATACATCAACAATTATTATTGAATTGTACTCCCTCCGATCTATAATATATGACGTTTTAGGTGATTTTATTTGTCCCAAATTATTTAACGTTTTAGAAAATTTAAGAGAATTAATTATAATTTTTTCAAAATTATCCACATGAGAGGAGTATGTGATAAGTATGGTAATAAATGAGATTTTAAGGGTATTATAGACAATTAATATTATATTTAATGTTTTTTAATTATTTTCTTAATTCTTGTGCACAATTTTAAAACATCATATATTATGGGACGGAGGGAGTAATACTAGTTGTATAGATTCATCTCGGAAATTTCAATTAAAACGTTAAAAATACAACATTAGTTTGATACTAACTTCATATATTTCATTTAACTCCCGCTCAAATGGAGCTCACTTCCATCAATAATAATACACGTGTGATCAAGATATTTCATGTCTTATCGACTTTTTGGGGTGTGACTATAGTTTAATAATACCTTATAATTTTATGTATCGATCTAAAAATGTAATGTTATATTTTTTTCTAGTTTACATGTCGGACATTTTCAAAAATTAACTGTAACAGTATTAACGGTTGAATTTTAAAAAAAACAATTGATAACTAAAAATTAAAGTAACACCAAAAAATTAAGTTTGAAGATAAAGAAAGGTGGAACATGAAATGGAGGTTTAAAAGTTTATTATAATAATTATAGACAGACTAATAGCACAAAAAGTTGGTTAATTAATTTTTAACAAAGTGGATATCCATTTTCAAAACGTAATAAAATAATTCAAGTCCACCATTATTAATGGACAATTCAAAAGAATTTAGAAGTAATAGTTTTCCTATTATACCCTCATAATATAATCGCAACTCGGTGAGAGGATAAAATGAATCACAGCCGGGAGGTTTCACTCCAAGCATTAATTCTTAATTTTCTTCTAACCTTTACCGGTAGTACTGACTCCGACAATGGCATCAATGTCGTCGTTCTCCGGCGTCCACCTTGGTCTTCGTCCACCTCCTTCCACCTATTGTGATAGTTGTAGAATTACTCAGTCACTGCTTTCTGTGAACCTATCTTCCAAATCTGCAGCTCACAAAAACCTAAATTTCTTTTCCTTAAAATTGAACAGAAACAATGCGTTTTTAACTACAAGAGCTGGCAAGCTCGGTAAAAATTCCAGGTCCTTCGTCGTTCGATGCCAAGCTTCAAGTGGAAAGGTAGGTCATTCAGTATTAGTTATTATGTTTGTGTGATTATATGATAAATAATTCAGTACTTCTGATTAGGTAGTTATTAAATTTGTTGATGCACGAGCAAAGTAATAATGCTGATTTATATACAGGCTTATAATTTTCTATCACTTGTACTCGTATTAATCATATTGTTCTAGGAGAATGCATGTGACACTATGCAAGATAAGCCTTTTTTATTATTCTCCATTTTTTGACTAATTAAGTTTGATATATGTATCATTTGGAGATCTCACGTGATCTTTTATGGTGTGCTTGCTGTGTTGGTGATGTATTAACAGATTGGTCAAGAAGAGTTTACAGAAATGGCTTGGCAAGCCATTGTTTCTTCACCAGAAGTGGCAAAAGAGAACAAGCATCAGATAGTGGAGACAGAACATTTGATGAAGGCTCTGTTGGAGCAGAAGAATGGGCTTGCTCGTCGTATCTTTTCAAAGGCTAGTGTAGATAATACTCGTCTTCTTGAAGCTGCGGATAAGTTCATCAAACGCCAGCCAAAGGTAACATTTTAGTTTGGTTAAATATGGTGTAGAAGATATGTTTCTATGCTCATTCATGGTTGTGCTACCTGCAGGTTACTTTTTTTTTTGAAATTCATTATCTACAAGTCAACATTTACAACAGAGACAATTGCTCAACACTTAAATTTATATTACTATACTGATGATGAAGAGTCACAAACAAAATGCGGCACATTAGATATGATCAACTTGTTAATTGTTAAATGTAAACCTATATTAGATGATATCTATGATCAAATTGATAGCTGCAGCTTCATGATTTGGATATATATATATATATATATATATATATATATATATATATATAACATCACTTATTAAATATCGATTTCAAAATGACCGTATAAAAAATTGCTTTCACATAAGGGAGCATTCAAAATGTCAGCTTGAACAACGAGCTACTCATTAATGACAAAAGTACGGATGGAAACACATGCTACAGTTGCCATTTGCTGTTCAAACCATCTGGATGGAATCAAAGCCTTTATGAGATTGATGGTTTTAACTTGTATATTACATTATTCATTGCTTTGATTTATACCTATCCTGCTAGCACTTATTAACTTCTTGTAAGTTTTCATATTAAATCAAACCAGGTTCTTGGTGAGTCTGCTGGTTCAATGTTAGGACGAGACCTAGAAGCCCTAATGCAGCGAGCCAGGGATTACAAAAAAGAATACAATGATTCATTTGTGTCAGTTGAGCATTTGGTACTTGGTTTTATGCAAGATAAACGATTTGGAAAACAATTGTACAAGGATTTTCAGATTTCACTGAAAACCTTAACGAATGCTGTGCAAGCAATAAGGGGACGCCAAACAGTAATTGACCAAGGTAACCAGCGACTTCTGTTATTATTTATTAGTGGTTACCAATAACAATAAGCTATGTTTATGCTTACATGATTTTGTTTAGAAGAGGTAACATACATAATGAGAAACTTGTTTTGATATAATTTTTAAGTGAAATGGCACTTTTCGCCTTGATCTTTACCTCAATAGCAAGTGACTAATCTGGTTCATAAATAGGCACATAAGAGCCACGTATATTGAACCAAAGAACAACAGTTAATATTCCAATAGAAAATGCAGTTGACTAATATAATATACTAGAGGTATTAGGTAAATCCCAAGTGGTGTGAAGTGCAAATATAACTACTATACACTAGGTATTTAAGTCGGTTACATATTCCATCTGGGAACTTAACTGGATGTTAACAGTTACACTTTGGTCTGTGTTTTGTATTCACACCATGTCAAATTATGTATATTTTTTCTAGTACTTCATGAATGTTGTGTTATTTATTTATGCTAAAGTTATGATACAGATGGCTGTTTGTTGGTTACTCCTGAAGTCCTGATTATTATTGTTTTGTTGGGCTCAGAACCATTAAATTTTGGGTTTATTGCCAAATTTGATCATGCTGCAAACACTGAAATCATTTTTCAATCTCTCCCCCAGGTATTTGTGTCGTGCTAGTGATGCAACCTTAGCAGTTAAGCTTTTGTTGTTGATACTTCTTTAGCACTTGGCATTACCTATACTCTTGTTATGTTCCATTGGTTATTTGTGGTTTTGAGCTGAAGTTTGATTCTTTTTGTCTTGTGCATTCCTTGAATATGAATGTAAGCGATTTATTTGAGTTGAAGTTATCTATGAATTTTCAATATTTCCATATTTGATAATGTGTTTTTAGATATTTGTAAATTGGTACAGATCCCGAGGGGAAGTATGAAGCACTAGAGAAATACGGCAAAGATTTGACTGCCATGGCAAGAGCAGGAAAGCTTGACCCTGTGATAGGAAGGGATGATGAAATACGCAGATGCATCCAGATTCTTTCCAGGAGAACAAAGAATAATCCTGTGCTAATTGGTGAGCCAGGTGTCGGTAAAACTGCAATTTCTGAAGGGTAGGTTTAAAGTTTCTTTCTTATTGTCTTGATAAGTACACATACAGAGATTAAATGGGAAGATAGCTCAAGAATTCTTCCTGTTCATGGTTCTATTGTAGCGGCTTAGTTTGTTTGACATTATGTACTGTGCTTGTTTTTGCTTGTTGCCGAGGAACAAGAGGGAGTTGAGATGAATGAGCTTGGAAATTCAAAATTGCATAACAATAATAATCCCTCCGTTCCACAAAAAGAGTCCCATGTGTAAATCTTGCAAATATTAAGGATATATTCTTGTTCTATGTATACCCCTAAAAATAAGTTGTTAGTAGTAATTTGGTATCATAAGAATTTATGATGGCAAACTTGAGGAAATTGTGTCATTTTATACTATTAACACTTCAAAGTATACTCGTTTTGTGGAACAAATTTTTTTAAACAAATGGGACTCTTTCTATGGTACGGAGGGAGTATTGTTCTTATACTGTATTGTGTTCAAGATAACTTATTAAACAATATAAAATGAAAGAAATGACCTACCATACGCATTTGCATTTGCAATCTTATGACAGGGTTTTCTGCAGCGGGTTAATTAAAAAGTTGAGAACACACAATCTGCTTGATACCTGTTACCTTCATTCCTTTTGGGATTGGAGAGGGAGTGAGAGAGAAGCATAGATTTTTCTGCGTTTGATTTTGGGTGTTGGTAGGGGCCTTGGTGGGTCTTATTTTCTGCTCATATATGTTTTGAACTTATATTTTTATCTGGTCATGCCTTTTTGACAGGCTTGCCCAAAGAATTGTTCAAGGAGATGTCCCTCAAGCTTTAATGAACCGAAAGGTGTGTGTTTTCTCTAAAAGTGAAAAGTCAGCTTCTCCAGGAAATAATTAAATTTCTTTCTAATATATATTGCTTGTATATTGACTTTCTGTTTTAGTTGATATCCCTAGACATGGGTGCACTCATTGCTGGGGCAAAGTACCGTGGAGAGTTTGAAGATAGATTAAAGGCCGTGCTCAAGGAAGTAACTGAATCAGATGGGCAGACTATTCTTTTCATTGACGAGATCCATACAGTTGTGGGGGCAGGTAATTCCTTGCAAAACCTGTTATTTCAAATTTCCAATCTATCTGCCTTTGGATGCGTGGTAGACTTTGAACACGGTCAAAATCCAACCCATAACGTGGTTCAAGTCGATTCAAATTCTTGATATTTCTTTTTCCACACTTCCTTTCATTCTTTAATATATTTTTTTTCTTGACTTTATAATTTGCTATATTGTATCTGATTGTCTATTTTGACTGTTTCTTGTTATTTACTGACAAGTATTTTTATGATTCATTGCAGGTGCAACCAGTGGGGCAATGGATGCTGGCAATCTCTTGAAGCCTATGCTTGGACGTGGAGAGTTGCGATGTATTGGGGCGACCACCTTGGATGAATATCGTAAATACATTGAGAAAGATCCAGCTCTGGAGCGTCGTCTTCAACAAGTTTATGTTGATCAACCCACTGTAGAAGATACAATCTCTATATTGCGTGGACTTCGCGAGAGATATGAACTACACCATGGGGTTCGCATTTCTGACAGCGCACTTGTGGAAGCTGCAATTCTCTCAGATCGTTACATCAGTGGACGCTTTTTACCTGACAAAGGTAGCATATGACATTTAATTTTCAGATAACTTGTGAATTGATTTATTATTTTTGTTCTGCCATTTTGGAATATTGAGGATGTATAGAATCAGTGCATTACGCTCCTTGCTCAATGGCTTGTTCTGAAATCAATCAAGAAAAATTCCTTGCAATTGTGTCTGGGGGGTGTTTTCATGTAATCTGCAAAGTGAATGTACTGATGTACATTCTAACACATCTCTGAGGTACAACTAAACATTCATTTAGCACACATAGAATGATATTTCTTATTTCTATACTAACTGATGGATTAGGATGACCGATGCCTCTTTCCCAGTTGCCATAAATCAGTTACAATTTAAGAAACGACAATAGTGCGTGGAAGAAAAAAAACTAGTCCGTTTTAAGTGACATTTCCCACTTTTGATTTTTGATGAATTTTCATTATTGATAAAAATTGGTAGTAGGTATGACTATCAATCTTCATACGAGTGAAAGCATAATTACTTTTATGAAAATAATGTGCTAGCATATCAAGTTATTTTGAGTGCTGATTTACTCTCTTTAATGGCAGCTATTGACCTAGTTGATGAAGCGGCTGCGAAACTGAAGATGGAAATCACCTCAAAACCAACTGCACTTGATGAAATCAACCGTGCAGTACTGAAACTAGAGATGGAGAGGCTATCTCTTACAAATGATACGGATAAAGCTTCTAGAGATAGACTAACTCGCCTTGAGGCAGAGTTGGATCTCTTAAAGGAGAGACAAGCTGAACTGAATGAGCAGTGGGAGCATGAAAAAACTGTTATGACACGCTTACAATCAATCAAAGAAGAGGTAGGCAGTTGTTAAGACAAATGTTACCTTTTCATGTATCTTTGGATTAATGTAATGACATTTGTATGCCTATCCGCGAGTCTAGTCCTTGCAAGAGATCGGGAATGGGATCAAACAGAAAGATGAAGATTGAAGGCTCAAGGTGGCAATGTTCAGATGTTTCTGAATAACTAATTTTTTCTTTTTATACAGATTGACAGGGTAAATCTTGAGATACAGCAGGCTGAGAGGGAGTATGATCTTAATCGTGCAGCCGAGTTGAAGTATGGGAGCTTGAACTCTTTGCAGCGTCAACTTGAAAATGCAGAAAAGGAATTGGACGATTATATGAGGTCTGGAAAGTCCATGCTTAGAGAAGAAGTTAGCGGGAATGATATTGCTGAGATTGTGAGTAAATGGACAGGTATTCCTGTTTCCAAGCTACAACAATCAGAGAGGGAGAAGCTGCTACATTTGGAAGAAGAGCTACATAAACGTGTGGTTGGTCAAGATCCTGCCGTGACATCTGTTGCTGAGGCAATCCAGCGATCTCGAGCAGGTCTCTCAGATCCTCACCGTCCAATAGCTAGTTTTATGTTCATGGGTCCTACAGGAGTTGGGAAAACAGAACTAGCCAAGGCCCTTGCATCTTATATGTTCAACACTGAGGAGGCCCTTGTAAGGATAGATATGAGTGAGTACATGGAAAAGCTCTCAGTTTCAAGGTTGTTAGGAGCTCCACCTGGTTATGTTGGGTATGAGGAAGGAGGACAGTTAACAGAGACAGTTCGCAGGAGACCATATGCAGTTATTTTGTTTGATGAGATTGAGAAAGCTCATTCTGATGTGTTCAATGTGTTCCTTCAAATACTTGATGACGGTAGAGTGACCGATTCACAGGGTCGAACTGTCAGTTTCACTAACACCGTCATCATTATGACTTCAAATGTTGGTTCACAGTACATACTTAATACAGATGATGACATCTTGCCTAAGGAGACGAAATATGAAACTATAAAGCAAAGGGTAATGGATGCTGCAAGGTCAGTTTTCCGCCCTGAGTTCATGAATCGGGTTGATGAGTACATAGTATTCCAGCCTCTTGATCGTGACCAGATCAACATTATTGTCAGGATACAGGTAATTATCTAAGCTGATTCTCGGACTGCATAAATTTGATGCCTTCATAGGACAGACCTCTTTTTTTATACAAGTATCTTCGATGGGCAAACTTTAATACAAGTCCCGTATTTAATATCCTAATGTTTACTACAATGCTCTTACTATTTTGGTTTTTTTGTTGTCGTCGTCGGGGGCGGGGGGCACTTAAAATTTCTTCATTCAAGCTTCACCAGTTAAATGTTTAAAATAATTCTTCCACATAATTTGTACCGTCTTCTTTTTAGATGAAAATCTTATGCTCTTGTAATCTTTGTGTATCCCAGTTGGAACGAGTGCAAAAGAGGATAGCAGATCGAAAGATGAAACTCCAAGTGACTGATGCTGCTGTCCAACTCCTAGGAAGTCTTGGTTATGACCTGAGCTATGGTGCCAGGCCAGTGAAGCGGGTGATTCAGCAGAATGTCGAAAATGAGCTTGCCAAGGGCATTTTGAGGGGACAGTTCAAGGATGAAGACACAGTGTTAATAGATACAGAGGTCACAGCATTTTCCAATGGCCAACTTCCCCAGCAAAAGCTAGTTTTTAGAAGATTAGATTCTGATTCAGACACTGCAGCAGATTACAGAGAAGCTTTCTCGCAGACTGTCTGATGTTGCTTATGCTTGTAATTTATTCATACAATTCTTATACAAGTTTGAGCTAAAGTTCCTTCTAGTCCGTACACCAAGTGTTAATGTTCCGTCTTGTATACGATATGTTTACTGTAAGAAACTAAGAGTACACATATTTGGGAAATCATTTTTGTTTAAGCAGATTATAGAATTTTGCCCCCGGATTATATTCACAAAGCACCACAGTCGAGTTGGCAAGGCTATGTAAAATGTTTATTTGAGAAATAATGGTATAATCAGATAATATCAAGTTCAAAACTAGTAATGGTACAATTTAGATAAAATCAAGGTCTCATGGTCTTTTATGTAAAAGACAAGAAGGTTTTGAAATTAAGGCAGCTAAGCTGGATGGATTGATGCAACACCCAGCTCGATAAACAAGTTTTGAAATCTAAAGAAAAAGATGGTCAGCTAAGAAACAGGAAATGTCAAATAGGTAAACACAGGATTTAGTACTTTCAAAATGCCATATAATTGCTTATAAAAAAGCCAAGCTTAATGAGATTCATATTGAAGCCATAATGTGGTTGAGTATGCAGAATTTTTTCTATAATTTAAACAGCCCAACACTGTCCATGAGAACAAACGTCAGTAATTACTTTATAATAAGAACCTAAATGATTAAATGGTCTTGATGAACAAAATCACACACTTGCTCAACCAATATATAGTCATGCACAAGAGATAAATGTGTGACTAATGATTACTGTCAATACAAATAGATAAACAAATGATTTATGATAAACCAAATGTGTGAAATATTACAGATTCAAGATGCCATTGAATACAAATACAAATACAAATATAGTCAAATGTACAACAGATTACACATTTCACACTAACAAAATTTCAAGTGAACGCTGATGAAACAAAATGGTTAGCTAATTCTTCTGAATCCCTCTGCTGGGAACCAAGAAAGATCAGAAAGCAGCACATTTTCTGTAAATATATAGCATATGTTGACTGCAGCTTTCTCAAAAAGTTGGATAAAGAGCCCATGTTATGTCCCAAAATCCAACACCAGACAAACAAATGAAGACTTGAAATGTTTCCATACCTGTTCAATAATAAATATAATCTCAGATATATTACAATACATATGATGTAGAGGGAAGTATTTAGTTGAACATCAAATAACATTAAGCTTCAAGTAGAATGAGCAGTACAGTGGGAGAGAGCAAGGATGTTATTAATCAATTCTCTGAGCAAACTGAGAAATATATCATAATATTTATCTTTTGATCATTGCTATATAATTATTTCCGCAACGAAGATAGTTAGATCATATTACTACTGTCATCGGATTAGCCCAAAAGACTTGAACCAACAATTCAATAAATGGAAAGGCGGACTTTATTCAACAAACTATAAAATGCATATACCTGTGCAACAAGATATCCCAGGTTCCATTGAACTATCACTCTAACTCAGAAGCCTCTTCTGAATCAGACAAGGGCAAGAGAGTGCAAATTCCAAGAACATGTCCATTGAGACACACATAATACTCGATGCAATCTTCATAAGAACCTAACCTGCAGCTAGCACTTTGAGGTATCATCTTTGCTTGCAGCATGCTCCACAGCTTTGCCTTGCAATATGGGCACACTTCCGTAGGATGAAATTTAGGCCCTCTTCTAATCAGCATCTTCCGAACCTTTGACATTGCAAAAGACTTGAAAACACCCCTGAAAAATCCCACATCTCCCTCTTCCCCTTGGTCAATATGTTCACAAGGGTCAGAAACATACAAAATATCTGATCTGCATTGAGGTAAAAGAAAGCTTTTCCCTGATGTCCGAGAGAAGCGGGTCCTATAAACAAAGTGACCAGGAATATGAATGCTATTGAACAGGCCACCCTTGGTAGATCCTGAACAATAAATAAGTAGCTTCCCTAGTGCCCTCCAGTTTCCATCAACACTGTGACTCCCACTCGATTGTAGATCAATCATCATTTTTGGAGCTCTTGTCCGGCAAAATTCCTTCCAGAGTACTCTCTTAGCAAGATCATCAAACCATTTGCACAAGCAAGAAAGACTGGCAATCATCTTAGGATTCCAATTCAAATGCTGAAGAAGTAGGAAAATAACTTCTTCACTTAGATGTCCTTTTGTGCATACACAACTCGCTGAGTGTATGCAACGATACACCTTTGTTATGGTCATATTCTACCTAGTAATAGCAACAGAAATAATTATAAATATCCTTGTTGTGTACAAGTTTTAGCTTGATCTCATAATTAACAACAGTAATGCCAGCCAAACCCCTCAAGAAGATAAGTGTGAATGTCCTACAACATGAACCTTGGGATGAACCATGCCCTTCAGATTTGCAAATCAAGAATAAGACACAGTTTTTGTTTTTGTTTTAAAAAAAAGAAGAAAAAAGGAGCGGCCTTAATCAATTCCAAAAGCACCAAAGAAGCAATACACTAACAGATTATGCTCCATGCAACCGAAGCAATCATATAAGTTTATATTAATAAGCTTGAGATGTAGGTCCATATCTTCCATGTGAAGGAACCGATGAGGATATGAATATAGTAGGTAACACAGGAGAGGGAAGGTGATGAGTCAGGGTAGAGAGAAGAAGAAGAGGAAAATAAGGTCCAAGGATTTATGCTCCAAACCATTTAGTGATGGAAATAAGGGTATCCAAAAGATTGCCACATGTGGTGACCCTTATGACAGGTACAATTTTCCAATGATTTCTTTCTCAATGGAACAGCTGATAGCTAAGAGTTATAGATGAAATGACTTCACTAATGCAACAAAATGCCTTGTAATAGGCTCACAATGCGACCGACCGTAGTGGTTCACGTCAAATGGCCATGTCCTATAATAAGAGCTTGCCCCCTTATCAGCAAAACTATACTTATTGTTAAGAGTAAATTATAAGCTATACTGATTGTTAAGAGTAAAATTCTAAACAAATAAATTAAATTTCAATTATTAAATTTTTTTTTAAAAGGTTTCCAGATTGAAAAACTTCCATCAATAATGATCTCATAAAAGGCCCACATCATATGCTGAAGTAAGATGATTTTTATAGGGTTTACAAGGGGAAAAGTAGCTCAAATACACTAACTGACACAAAACTACTCTAAAAACTAATAGTCTACTTGAGTATATCAAGTACCCAAAATTTAGCACAATTTCAATTAGAAGAATATTTTGACTATACTGATCACAGTTCTCGCTAAATAACACTAAATTAGCTTAGTTTTGCATTGCATGCAGACTACCTGCAAAATCTCAGATCCATAAGACACTCAGACATTAAAATGACCTCATTCAAACCGAAAGCCAACCAAAAATTCATAATTTCTTTTATGTATTAATGGAAGTATCAATGCTTTTCTTTTTTCGCACAAGTAGCATCATATGCGTCAACAATATCAGCAGTTAACATAAAATTAAAGGACAGTTCAACCAAAATCAACCGAAAACCCTTCTAATAAACTGACTTTCAACTAAAAACAGTTCAAAAAAATGATAAAAACCCAAATTAAACCAAGCAACACAGTTCAATTCCAATTAAAATGGATTTGAGCAAAATTAACAAGAAATTACTAAACCCCACATACCTCAGTTCATGCAAAATTCCTTTACAACATCACCTCCAAATTATCAACCACACAGGCCCCCTAAATGAAGAACACAAACAAAGATTAGGGCTTCGCATGCAGTGAAAAATACATGTAAGTGAAAAAATATCAAGAAACCTGCAAGAATTTCTTTAAAGAATCTTGAATTTAGAAGGGCCACTGGAAAAATATGGAATCAGATGTACTGTCAGCGATTGCAGAGATGAGAGAGTGAAGAAGAAAGAGGGCTTCAGGGTTCCATATCTAGAAGAAGAAAATAAAAAATATTTAAGGAAACGATACATGAACAGACCGTTATCTATATTGAATAACGAACAAGTCAGGTTAAGACACATCAGCAAGTAAATTCTGCTATATGAGGTGTCATTCAGTGAATTCCTGCTAGTGAATTTTTGTCATTAGTAGCCTTTGGTATTTGTCAGTATTTGAAGCAATATTTTCGACTCCAACAATTCATTGAATCGAAAAAATTATCGGATAAATAGACCACTAGTTTAATTACTGATCAAATTATTATTTATTGAATAAGTGACATCATTAATATATAATAAATAATTAAATATATTAATTATTATTATTATATATTATATATAATATTTTGTAAATATATAAAATCAATCAATTTATCTATCAAAAAAATATTATATAAATAATTAAATTTATTAATTATTATTATATATATTATATATAATTTTAGTAAATATGTAAAATTAATCAATTTATCTACCCAAAAAATTAAACTTTTTGTACATTATTTACTTTATACAATTCAAATAAATACTAAATCTATTTAAAAAGAAAGAAATTAAATTATAATTATAACTCAAGACTCAAGACTCAAGAGTGATAAAATTAAACACAAATAATAAACATATAAATACATTACTAAAAATTCGTAGTGACCGTATCGCGTTCTGAATGCTGTCTTTGGTACATCCTCTAGTCTCACCTTCAATTGATGATAATCGCTTCTCAAGTCTATCTTGGAAAAGTATCTTGCTCCTTTTAATTGATCAAACAGTCGTCGATCCTCGGTAATGGATATCTGTTCTAATCGTGACCTTATTCGGTTCTCAGTAGTCGATGCAGAGCGCGATCGATCCGTCCTTCTTTTTCACATAAACAACACCTGGCTTCCCCACTACGGCGATACGCTTCATTGAATGTACTTCTTGTTCAAAGAATTCTTGTAGTTGTACCATTAATTCTTTCATCTCTATCGGTGCCATTCGATGGGTGCCTTCGATATTAGAGCGGTTCCAGCGCCAAAATCGATCACGAAAATTTACCTCTCTATCTAAGTGGAAGTCCCGCAAATCGTCTCGAAATACGTCGAATTTAAATTCCTCACCCAGATCTCTTCACCTTTGGATTCTCTTTTCGATCGTCGACTATGTAAGCTAAGTATCCTACACAAATTTGTCTCAACAACTTCCTATCCTGCATCATCGTCCGACAACTCGCATGTTTCAGCGACTTCATACCATAAAATACAACCTTTGACGAGTCATAAGGTTAATACGCTTTTTTTAGCAATCAATTACAAAGACCGTAATTGAATAACCACCCATTCCCAATATAACGTCAAATTCCCCAAGTCGAATAGGGATAAGATCTACGATCATGATATTACCCTTAATATCCACTCTACGGTTCTTATATATATACTTAACAGTGGATTATCTCTATTCGCAATTTCTATGTTCATGGGGTAATCCAATTCATTCTTAGGCAAATCTAAATTCTTGGCAAAATCATCGGATATAAAGGAACAAGTAAGACCAATCAAATAATACGTAAGCATTAACTTTATTGATCGAATGATACCGACACCACATCACGGATCGAATCGCATCTTCAGACCGCTATTGAAAGTCCGGCGGTCGGCCGGGTTTGTTGCGGTTGGTCCGGTGATGGTTAAGGAATTTCTATTGTTATTTCCTGCTTCCTCCTCGATCCCGACCTCTCGATCCTTCTTGGGACAATCTCTCGCAGCAGACGGTCCTTCAACCACAAGTAAAACAAGCACCCTTCTTTGGTTTGGGCGGTTTGGTGCTATGTGGCCTTCCCGACCACAATTGTAGACACTCTTTTTCCTTTCATACAAACTCCCGGATGGGCTTTCCCATAGTCGGGCATGCTTCGATTCTTTTCTTCCGATTACTTGCGATTCCCCGATGATGAGTTGTTGTTCCACCTTTTCTTCGATTGAAATTTCCACCTCCCGCCACTTCCATCGGCCTTGTTATTAATTTCACCTTCACTCTTCTTCTTCTTCCGATCTTGATTGTACTTGGTCACCGTGATCGCTTCCACCTTCAAATGAGGATGGCCTTTTCCAAAACTCCCAAGCAAATGTGTTTATCTCGAAACATTGATACCTTGTTGTACACCCAAGGCTTTAGTCTTTGCTCAAACCGTCTCGCCTTCCTCTCATCCGTGTGAACTTGATACAGGCTTAATCTTGCCAACTCATTGAATTTAGCCAGTAGTCGTGTACACTCATGTTTCCACCTTCTTGTTCGAGAAATTGAACCTCCATCCGATTCTCGCGAACTAGTTGAGAAATACATTTCAAAAACATCTCTTTAAATCTCTCCCACGTAATTACACCTTCACCACCTCGTACTTTGTTTGCTTGCCACCAGTAGCTAGCCTCCGACTTCAGCATAAACGTTGCAAAAGCGGTCTTCTGGTCTTCTCTAACCCTAACAACGTCGAAAACTTTCTCCATTTCCATAACCCACGTTTGAGCCTCGATTGGGTTCATGGAACCTTTGAATTCTGGAAGTCCCACCGCCTTGAAGTCTTTAAATGTTGTGTTTGGTGGAGCTTGAGGTTGATTATTCATTTCTCCAGTCTGTAAGTTAACTAACTGTTGAACGGGATTTGCGTTGGCATTATTGTTATTATTGGTTGACTTTTCCCGAGTAGGTTGTTGACGCCGTTGTTTCTCCTCTCAAGCGGCATATTTCATTAAATAAACGCTTATTAGAACTTTATTTATTTCTTCTAAATAGTTAAGGCATTACTCAACAATTTAACATATCACTTAACACATCATCTTAAACAACTTGATATATTTGCATTCAAATCAAAGTTTTAACATTAAACGATAAAGATAACCTGCTATTTACATCAACTATCTCTCGAATAAAGAATCCACGAGATTTAAAACATTCAAATATTCTTTCGCTCATAAACACACGTCGAATTTACATCTAAAACTAATTAAGTTCTTCACATAATTAAATAAATCATATCACCGCTTGGCCAATTGTAATTGATTAGCCTTGTTACGCCTCTCTTCTAAGATGCGATGCATCGTCGTCTGCGATCCATCATGTACAATGGTAGTCTTTCGAATCGGATTGGGTATCTCAAAACTCGATCTTGGGTCTCATTCATTGCCTTGTTAAGTGTAGAGTACGCTTTCCCCAATCTTTGCTTTCTTTGCGACTATCATCCTTTGCACGATCACCGATCGATTCTCTTACCCACCTTCCTCTCTTATGTTCAAATTTTTTCTGAGGTTTCCTCCAGCTCATTCTTCGGCTTCTCTATCTCCTGGCCTTATCTTGGTTTGACCCTTCTCATGGACCAAATCCCATTCTACATTTGCCATTCGAGAGTGAAGAGTCGAAATCTCCCTCTCATTTTGCTCTAGAGTAATATGCTAAATAACCGTTCGCTCGGTCAAATCCTGGACCTCGTCTCGTAACTCTACGTTACAATCGTATAACGTGTCGTACATCTCAGCATCAACGGTGTACTGTGGTAACTCCTCTTCTCCTCTTCCTATTCCTCAACAAATTCCTCCTCAGGATTAGTCTCAGGTTCATGCTCCTGACCAACAACGGTGATCAATAGAGATGATTCCTCTCTTGCACCGCCTCCTAACGATACATGAATGTCTCGAGGCTCCTCCTCCGCTTCAGATTATATATGTAAGATCCCAAATAATTAATAAATGAAATTTAATTTCCTCTAATTATTATTTTGAAATAGTAAGGGTTGATGTGATTAATGTGGATAATTACGGGTAAAATACGCAAATATTTCAAAATAAGCAAGTGGTTATAAAATATTCATTGTTGTTTGGGAATATTCGTTTGGTCGTGGAATATTCAGATGCTTGTCAGAATATTCGTATGACAAGCAAAACCCATGTGGGCCCCATAACGAAAAAGCGATTGGAGGAAGAAAATGACAAATATAAGTTGTTTAAAAATAATCTACGTAGTTATTACCGCTTACATCATTGAATACCCCGTGGTTAAAACACAATAATCTGGCGTTGTTGAATCGGTAAGCACACCAGATTGCACCAATTATTTACTCTTACGTAAGAAGGCACTTTACTCAATAATGGTTACGATAATTATCGCTCAAAGGTGTTTTATTTTATTGATTCAATAATTGTTGCGTTGATATTTTATATTCAGTTGTTGTTTTAATAATTGTCATTACACAAGATTTTTCATTATCGAAACAATAATTCATATTATCCTGAATAATATTATTAGATAACATTATTGGCAATGTCTAGAAAGTTCTGTCTAAGGAGAGGTTTGGTCACCTAATCATGCGCTAGAAGAAGGAGAAATTCTTATTGAAAGCCCTCTTTCCTGAACCGCTCGGTTGTCAATATTGTGATTCTCGTAATATTATTTGTGAATAATTAATTATTGATTCATATGATGAGGAAAATATTGATTTTATGTGGATATAGATGGAGAAAATTTTTAATGTGACAATTGTTAAAAATTGAAATTTTATCTTTTTCGATAAAATAATTCATTTAAATATATATTATTATATTTTAATAATATAATAATGGTGATATTTTTACAACGAATGTGGGATATATGAGTATCTGAGGAGGAAGAGTATTTTTGTTGCAATAAATGTTTAAAACATGTTAAACATGTCGGTGGACCCCATTTATCGATCGAAATTTGATTATAAATTCTAAAATCACCCGCTTATGGATTTCTTGTCAATTTCGCTGGGAATTTAGAAAAACTTTCTTCGCAAAGTTGTAGAGAATTGGATTTCCTATAAAACTCATAAGATTCGAATTTTCTGATAAAAGGGCTATTTATTGTGAATTATTGAAGTTCAAGCTCCAAAATAATTAATTTTGGAAGTTTAAATTATTTTAAATTAGAAAAACGTTTTTTTTTTTTTCTTCTAGAAGGTTGGCATGTGTGAATTGGTTGAGATTCAGATTTCAAAGAATACGTATAATATTTTTATAAATATTAATATTTTATTAAATTTTCTGCTTTTGTGTTCTAAGCGAATTTCCTATAAATAGGTCTTAGGTTAGAATTGAAAATCACACCGTAAATCAAGTTTTCTCTCTATATTATCGAGCGTATTCTTGTGAGTATTTTGAGTATACTTTGAGTATTGCTATACGGTGAAAGTTCAAGATATAGTCTATATCCAATTATTCCAGCTTAAGATCTTGATCTTTCGAGGTAAGGGATATTATTTTTTTAATGATATTATTTATTCTAATATCATTATGCTCAAGTATTGATCTGAACTTTTAATCAAATTTGGAACTTTTAGTGTCGGGGTTACTATTCACGATAATCGCACTATTCACGATATCTGATTATTCACGAATCTTGACTATTCATCGAAAAATAAAAATTTTTCCTTTTCGTCTAAAATATCTATTGTGGATACTAGCTTTGATTGTATCCATGTTTTGATCATTCTTGAATTTTACACCACTATGATTATTTTTGAGGTATTTTTGACGTGGATAATAAAAAAAGTACGAATCCTTAATCCTTAATCCTTGTCATTTTGTTTCAATCGGATTCGCTTTCTTTAAAAAAAAAATTTTTCATCATCCTCGGTCTTAAATGATGATATTATTGAATATCTTTGGCCCGTAGAGCAAAGATGAATGATTTATGATGAATATCTTTGGCTGTGTAGTGCAAAGATGAATGATTTATGATGAATATCTTTGGCCAAGAGTGCAAAAGATGAATGATTTTTGATGAATATCTTTGGCCCGTAGTGCAAAGATGAACAGTGTTTAGATGAACATGACCAATCGGTGAATGTCCTTGGCTCAGTAGTGCAAGGATGAATATTTGATCCCGTATATATATTGATTGATGTTACAGGATAAAATAGATGATGAACTTTAAAATTCATACATAGAAGATAGTAGTTTGCATTCTCTACTTAACTCTTCTAATGAATTATTATTTCATTTGCGAATATTGATTTAAAACTTGTTGTCTATTGTATTCTATTATATTTTTCCCCGTTGAAGACTAACGATAATTTTGTTGTATATTATCTTAGTCATAATATTCTTTTATCGGCTAGTCGAGCTCACCCTTTTCCTTTTTGTTCCATTTTTCTTCTCGTGAGGCGAGAATATAAAGCAAGTATGCAGTCTGGTATGGAATGAAAGTTCTAGGAGAGTTGTTTAGTAGTCCTCACCATTGTTGTAAAATAATGTATCAATAATTATGATGAGGATTTATTTGTATGTGGATATTGTCTAGATGACAATATCTCGTATTTAAACTCACAGCTTTACTATTGTAATAATAAAGTTGTAGTTGTTTTTCATGCACTGTATTGACAACTCGAAATGGGGATGTAGACCTATTTTGGGGGTGTCACATTATAGGTACACTGGGTTCCTCCTCGAAGAGTACTATAAGTACTCTGGGTTCTTCCTCCCCAAATGACTAAATTTCTCCAATATTCGACATCCCGACAATAAAATTTTAAGTTTTAGTTACTAAGTCGTATCATCTAACGCATACTTTAACACATAAACACATAAGGTCTTTTATTATCTTCAATTAATTACATAAATTCATTTCTTAGAACTCGATAAGAGTTTTCCATTACTATCTTTTTTCTATAAGGCTACTACCTAAGTGTAAGATCCCAAATAATTAATAAATGAAATTTAATTTCCTCTAATTATTATTTTGAAATAGTAAGGGTTGATGTGATTAATGTGGATAGTTACGGGTAAAATACGCAAATATTTCAAAATAAGCAAGTGGTTATAAAATATTCATTGTTGTTGGGAATATTCGTTTGGTCGTGGAATATTCAATCTTTGTCGGGAATATTCGTGCGACCAGCGAATGCATGTGTGGGCCCCATAACGAAAAAAGCGATTGGAGGAAGAAAATGACAAATATAAGTTGTTTAAAAATAACTGGCGTAGTTATTCTGCTTTACATCGTTGAATACCCGTTGGTTAAAAACACGATGTCTACGCGTTGTTGAATCGGTAAGATACTGCGATATTGCACCAATTATTGACTCTTACGTAAAGAAGGCACTTACTCAATAATGGTTACAGAATTACCGCTCAAAGGTTTTATTTTATTGATTCAATAATTGTCATGCGTTGATATTTTATATTCTTCATTGTTTTAATAATTGTCATTACACAAGATTTTTCATTGTCGAAACAATAATTCATATTATCCGAATAATATTATTAGATAACATTATTGGCAATGTTTAGAAAGTTACGCCTAAGGAGAGGTTTGGTCACCTAATCATGCCACAAGAAGGAGAAATTCTTATTGAAAGCCCCTTTCCTGAACGCCTGCACGTTGTCGATATTGTGATTCTCAGTAATATTATTTGTGAATAATTAATTATTGATTCATATGATGAGGAAAATATTGATTTTATGTGGATATAGATGGAGAAAATTTTAATGTGACAATTGTTGAAAATTGAAATTTTATCTTTTTCTGATAAAATAATTCATTTAAATATATATTATTATATTTTAATAATATAATAATGGTGATATTTTTACAACGAATGTGGGATATATGAGTATACGAGGAGGAAGAGTATTTTTGTTGCAATAAATGTTTAAAACATGTTAAACATGTCGGTGGACCCCATTTATTGATCGAAATTTGATTATAAATTTAAAAATCACCCTTTATGGATTTCGGTCAATTTCTGTTGGGAATTTAGAAAAACTTTCTTCTGCAAAGTTGTAGAGAATTGGATTTCCTATAAAACTCATGAGATTCGAATTTTCTGATAAAAGGCTATTTATTGTGAATTATTGAAGTTTCAAGTCAAAATAATTAATTTTTGGAAGTTTAAATTATTTTAAATTAGAAAAACGTTTTTTTATTTTCTTCTAGAAGGTTGGCATGTGTGAATTGCTGAGATTCAGATTTCAAAGAATACGTATAATATTTTTATAAATATTAATATTTTATTAAATTTTCTGCTTTTGGTGTTCTAAAGATTTCCTATAAATAGTGCTTAAGTTAGAATTGAAAATCACACCGTAAATCAAGTTTTCTCTCTATATTATCGGCGTATTCTTGTGAGTATTTTGAGTATACTTTGAGTATTGCTATACGGTGAAAGTTCAAGATATAGTCTATATCCAAAGATTCCAGCTAAATCTTGATCTTTCGAGGTAAGGATATTATTTTTTTTCGTAATGATATTGTTTCTTCAATATCATTATGTCAAATATTGATCCGAAGTTTTTTTATCAAATTTGGAACGTTTGGTGTCGAGAGTTACTATTCACGATACTCAAGACTTATTCACGATACTCTGACCTTATTCACGAATCACTTAAGACTATTCATCTAAAAATGAAAATTTTTCTTTTCGTCTAAAATATCTATCAGGATACTAGCTTTGATTGTATCCATGTTTTGATCATTCTTGAATTTTACACCACTATGATTATTTTTGAGGTATTTTTGGACGTGATAAAACAAAGTACTAATCCTTAATCCTTAATCCTTGTCATTTTGTTTCAATCGGATTCGCTTCTTTAAAAAATATTTTCATCATCCTCGGTCTTAAATGATGATATTATTGAATATCTTTGGCCTCAGAGTGCAAAAGATGAATGATTTATGATGAATATCTTTGGCCAGAAGTGCAAAGATAAATGATTTCGATGAATATCTTTGGCCCGTAGCTGCAAAGATGAACAGTGTTTAGATGAACATGACCAATCGGTGAATGTCCTTGGCCTCAGTAGTGCAAGGATGAATATTTGATCTCGAGATATATATTGATTGATGTTACAGGATAAAAATAGATTTATGAACTTTAAAATTCATACATAGAAGATAGTAGTTTGCATTCTCTACTTAACTCTTCTAATGAATTATTATTTCATTGCGAATATTGATTTAAAACTTGTTGTCTATTGTATTCTATTATATTTTTCCTGTTGAAGACTAACGATAATTTTGTTGTATATTATCTTAGTCATAATATTCTTTATCTAGTCCAAATTTCCACCCTTTTCCTTTTTGTTCCATTTTTCTTCTCGTGAAAGCGATAATATATAGCGAGTGCAGTGGGTATGGGAATGAAAGTTCTAGGGAGAGTTGTTTAGTAGTCCTCACCATTGTTGTAAAATAATGTACCAATAATTATGATGAGGATTTATTTGTATGTGGATATTGTGCTGTATGGCAATATCTATATTTAAACTCACGCAGTTTACTATTGTAATAATAAAGTTGTAGTTGTTTCGCACTGTATTGACAACTCGTAATGGGGATGTAGACCTATTTTGGGGTGTCACAACTTGGTATCAAAGCTTAGGGATATGATCTCCATGGCGGAGATCGGGAATAGAACTAGGAGGGAGAGACGAGTAAATCCTTCGCTAGTGTGTCCTACCTAAGCTTATTTGATAGTTGGTCAAGATATAGGGATATTATGTGATATATTGATTTCCTTAATTAACCCTTGTTTTATGACGGTGATTTGAGAATGTCGAATTTGAGAATATTAACAATGGAAATGAGACCGTGGAGACGCTTTGACTCACCAACGAGGAGAAACGTGCACAGTCGGTGGCAATGTTCCTCATGTGAACAACACCACCGAAAGCGAGATGATGAACGAGGGGATATTTAGAAGCTTTTTGCGATTCATGCAAAATCGCATTTGGGAGACTCGTGTTCAAAACATAGGAGAAATGATAGCAATTCACGGGTTGTCACAAAAGCGCGCTTCAAAGAGTTGGGACCACGAATTTAAGGGAAAGCGAGATCCGATCATGGCGTAAAACATGGGTCAAGCAAATTACCAAGATATTCGATGTCTTGGGATGCACAGAGAAACGAAGGTTCCATTCGCCACCTTTATGTTCCGTGGCGAAGGCGCATTTCATCGTGGGAGTCTCGTGAAGCGCACTCCATCCAAATTGCGCCAAAGATGTCTTGGGAGAGCGTTTTCAGAATTATTTAATGACAAATACTTTCCTCGAAAGTGTTCGCTATACGAAGGAAGTGGAGTTTATTAGATCGAGCGAGAACAACATGACGGTGTCTCAATCACGAGGCAAAATTTGCGAGTTATCCAGTTTCAGACCTCATTCAGGTGGAGAATGAGGAACGATGACGCGGATGTTTCGAGAGGTTTGAAACCCAAGATACGTCGAGATCTCATCTCTCATAAATTTTCTCTCTATTCGGATGTTGTTAATGAGGCTCAATTGTTAAAGCGAGATAACGAGTACGGTCCAACCGAGGTACCACAATCGTGGATCATACCGGAGATAAAGCAATCAACAAAACAACAATAACTAGTGGAGAAAGAAAAAGGCGGACAAAAATGGTAACCACTCCGGTGGTAATCATGGCCATGAAAATAGAAAAACGAGTCGGAGGAGATTTTAAAAGAGGAGATTCAACAACGACCATGTGAAGACGACAAAGCCAAAGAAAGAATCGGTTCTAAGGAGGAGAATTACCACCCCATCATATGCTATAAATGCGGAAAGAGGACATATCCGTCCAAACCGCCCACATGCGAGCCTGGTGTATGCTATAATTGTGGAAAGGAAGGACATATCGCTCGAGATTGCACGGTAGCGAAAACCTAGTTCAATGGGGACGGTGACTCAAAAGATCGTCCCTGAAAAAGTCAAAGTCAATCTGCCTCGGAAGAAGCGTTTGTTGTGGTCGGTCAAAATGCGAGGAACCCAAACGAGGTGATCACGTAAGCTATTTATAAATTCTTGTGAAGTTTATACTTTACTAGATACCGGTGCTACCCATTCATTTATCTCTCTGCTTGTGCTCAACGTTTAAACTTGACTCGGAGAAATTAGACTTTGACTTATCTGTGGAAACTCCGTTAGAGAAACGTTCATCACATCCACTGCTTATAAATCTTGTCTAATCCATGTTGGCACCTTATCTTACCTCATTGACCTTATCTCTTTAAAGATACTTGCTTTTGATGTGATTTTAGGGATTGATTGGTTAACTACTCATCATGCCAAAATTGATTGTTTTCGTAAGGTTGTTAGCTTTCATATTCCTAAACAACCCGTTGTTCAATTCAATCAACTAAACCATTAAAATCAATCACCGCTATATCTAATCATAAAGCTATTCGCTTATTAAAAAACGGATGTCAAGCTTTCTTAGCCCATGTTATGGATTTGAATAAAGACACGTCAAAATTGAATACTATTCCTGTTGTTATTAACTTTCCGACGATTTCTGAAGAACTTCCCGCCTACCCCGTAACGTGAAGTTGAATTCTTTATCGACCTTGAACTCGCAGACAAAGCCCATTTCTAAAACCCCATATCGAATGGCTCCTATTGAACTTTAGGAGTTAAAAGTCCAACTACGAGAGTTGTTGGACATTGGTTTCATTCATTCTGAAGTACATCTCCGTGGGGTGCTCTGCTTTTATTTGTAAAGAAGAAATACGGGAGTATGCGACTTTCATTGACTATCTGAATTGAACCATGTCACTATCAAGAATAGGTATCCTCACCTCGTATTGATGACTTGTTTGACCAAATGCAAGGAGCACAATTCTTTTCAAAAATCGATCTTCGCTCGGATATCATCACCAAGATTAGAATCGAGGATATTCCAAAAGACCGCTTTAGAACTTCATGACGGCATTATGAATTCTTAGTTATGTCTTTCGGATTGACTAATGCTCCTGCGGCTTTCATGGATATGATGAACCGAGTATTCAAAGAGTATTTGGATCGGTTCGTTGTTGTCTTTATTGATGACATCCTCATATATTCCAAAAGCCGTGAAGATCATGAAGACCATTTGAAATTTGGTACTCCAAAGGCTTCGTGAAAACAAGCTTTATGCCAAGTTAAAGAAATGCGAGTTCGCTTGAGGAAGTAGCATTTCTTGGGCATGTGGTGTCAAAACATGGAGTATCTGTTGACGTGCCAAGATTGAAGCAATACAAAGTTGGAAGCAACCAAGTCGGTGATCAAGTCACGTAGCTTTTGGGCTTAATTGGTTATTATCGGAGATTCGTGGAAGGGTTTCTCGAATCGCTACTCTGCTAACTCATCTAACTTCGGAAGGATACAAAATTCGTTTGGAGCGAAGAGTGCGAGAAGAGTTTCCAAGAGCTTAAAAGGAGACTTATTTCTAAGACTGTTCTAACAATACCATCCGGTTCGGATGGATTTGTTATCTCAACGATGCTTCGTAAAGGGTTAGGATGTGTTCTCATGCAACGGGAAAGTCATAGCCTTATGCCTCATGACAACTTAAAGAATATGAGAGGAATTATCCTACTCATGATCTAGAGTTAGCGTGATCGTTTTCGTCTTAAAAGATCCGGAGGCACTATCTATATGGAGAGAAGTGGAGATATATTCGACCATAAAAGCCTTAAATATTTCTTCACTCAAAAAGAACTTAACATCTTGGCAATGACGTTGGCTCGAGCTATTGAAAGACTACGACCACACTATTCAATACCATCCCGGAAAAGCGAGCGTGGTAGGCGATGCGTTGAGTAGAAGATCATATGCGAGGAATGAGTGTGATGATGTCAAATATACATAGAGCCAACTTTAATAGAAAAAGTTAAGGTTTCTCCAGCCACCCAATCTTGGAGTGATGGATATGAAGAAGAAAGTACAAGAAGGAGCTATTCCTAAGCGAGAATTGATGAAGAAGGAATACTTCGAGTCCACTCCAGACTTTGTGTTCCTAACGATCCTGATTTGAAGTACAAGATTATGATGGAGGCACACAATACACCATTTGCAATCCATCCGGGAAGTACTAAAATGTATCGTGATCTTCGACATACATTTTGGTGGAACAATATGAAGAGAGAGATTGCAAAGTTTATCTCAACATGTTTAACTTGTCAACGTGTAAAGGCGAGCATCAAGTGCCTAAGGACCATTGCAACCACTTGAGATTCCGAAATGGAAGTGGGAACACATTACCATGGATTTCGTTACGGGACTTCCCACGGTTTCTCAAGGCATAAATGCTATTTGGGTTATTGTTGATAGATTAACCAAGTCTGCTCATTTTTTTGCCGATCTGAGAGACTTATTCCTTGAACGCCTTGCTCAAAATGTACGTAAATGAGATTGTGAGATTGCATGGCATGCCAAGATCCATAGTTTCGGATCGTGACCCAAGATTCACTTCAAGATTTTGGGTTAGCTTGCAAAAAGCTATGGAGTGCGGATTTAAGATTCGATTCGGCATACCATCCTCAAACCTGGACGGACAATCGAGAGGACTATTCAAACTCTTGAAGATTTATTAAGACTCTGTGTCCTAGACTTCAAGGCGGTTGGGATAAGTATTTACCATTGGTGGAATTCTCCTACAACAACAGCTTATCGTGCAAGTATAGGTGTGGCCCCATTCAAGCATTATATGGACGAAAGTGTCGCTCTCCAATATGTTGGGATGAGGTGGGTGAAGCAACATTGTTGGGACCCGAAGTTAATGACGTATGACTCACCGAAAAGATCCAAATGATTCGACAACGTATACAAACGGCACAAGATCGACAAAAGAGTTATGCGGATCTTCATCGAAAGGATGTGGAATTTAGTATAGGGGATCATGTATTGTTGCGTGTTGCCCCATGGAAGGGAGTTACAAGATTCGGAAGAGAGAAAGCTCAATCCACGATTTATTGGTCCATTTCAAATTCTTGACCGAGTAGGAAGTGTAGCCTATAGACTCGCGTTACCTCCAAGTATGTCTCGTGTTCATAATGTGTTTCACATATCAGTACTTCGTAAATATGTGAAAGACCCGAATCACGTTATTGAGTTAGAACCGGACGAGATAGCCGAAGACTTAACGTATGAGGAAGTACCTGTCAAGATCTTGGATAGGAAGGAGCATGTCCTACGCACGAAGGTCATACCACAAGTTAAAGTCTTGTGGAGAAACCATGCTATAGAGGAAATGACCTGGGAGTTGGAAACGGAAATGAAAGCGAGGTATCCTCATCTTTTCAAACACTGTGTATCGTCGCCAATTTCGAGGACGAAATTTCATAAGGAGGGAGGTTGTAAGATCCCAAATAATTAATAAATGAAATTTAATTTCCTCTAATTATTATTTTGAAATAGTAAGGGTTGATGTGATTAATGTGGATAACGGGTAAAATACGCAAATATTTCAAAATAAGCAAGTGGTTATAAAATATTCATTGTTGTTTGGGAATATTCGTTTGGTCGTGGAATATTAAGTCTCGTCGGGAATATTCGTATTTATGCGACGCGTAGCGACCATGTGTGGGCCCCATAACGAAAAAAGCGATTGGAGGAAGAAAATGACAAATATAAGTTGTTTAAAAATAACGGCGTAGTTATTACTGCTTTAACTTGTTGGAATACCCGGTGGTTAAAACACAATAATACTGCGTTGTTGAATCCAGAAGACACTGCGGTATTGCACCAATTATTGACTCTTACGTAAAGAAGGCACTTACTCAATAATGGTTACGATAATTCTTCGCTCAGGTGTTTTATTTTATTGATTCAATAATTCTTTGCGTTGATATTTTATATTCTTTGTTGTTTTAATAATTGTCATTACACAAGATTTTTCATTGTCGAAACAATAATTCATATTATCTGAATAATATTATTAGATAACATTATTGGCAATGTCTAGAAAGTTACATCTAAGGAGAGGTTTGGTCACCTAATTGCAAGGCTACAAGAAGGAGAAATTCTTATTGAAAGCCCCTTCTTTCCTGAACCGCACTGGTTGTCGATATTGTGATTACGTAATATTATTTGTGAATAATTAATTATTGATTCATATGATGAGAAAAATATTGATTTTATGTGGATATAGATGGAGAAAATTTTTAATGTGACAATTGTTAAAAATTGAAATTTTATCTTTTTCGATAAAATAATTCATTTAAATATATATTATTATATTTTAATAATATAATAATGGTGATATTTTACAACGAATGTGGGATATATGAGTATCTGAGGAGGAAGAGTATTTTTGTTGCAATAAATGTTTAAAACATGTTAAACATGTCGGTTGGACCCCATTTATTGACCGAAATTTGATTATAAATTCTAAAATCACCCGTTTATGGATTTGGTCCAATTTCATTGGGAATTTAGAAAAACTTTCTTCTGCAAAGTTGTAGAGAATTGATTTCCTATAAAACTCGCAAGAAAGATTCAATTTTCTGATAAAAGGGCTATTTATTGTGAATTATTGAAGTTCAAAGCTCCAAAATAATTAATTTTGGAAGTTTAAATTATTTTAAATTAGAAAAACGTTTTTTATTTTCTTCTAGAAGGTTGGCATGTGTGAATTGCTTGAGATTCAGATTTCAAAGAATACATATAATATTTTATAAATATTAATATTTTATTAAATTTTCTGCTTTTGGTGTTCTAAAGATTTCCTATAAATAGTGCTTGGGTTAGAATTGAAAATCACACCGTAAACTCAAGTTTTCTCTCTATATTATCGAGCGTATTCTTGTGAGTATTTTGAGTATACTTTGAGTATTGCTATACGGTGAAAGTTCAAGATATAGTCTATATCCGATATTCCAGGTTAAATCTTGATCTTTTTCGAGGTAAGGGATATTATTTTTTTAATGATATTATTTATTCTAATATCATTATGCCAAGTATTGATCTGAACTTTTAATCAAATTTGGAACTTTTAGTGTAATGGAGTTACTATTCACGATCTTGCCTTTATTCACGATATCTGATCTTATTCACGAATCTGAAGATTATTCATCGAAAAAATAAAATTTTTCCTTTTAAGTCTAAAATATCTATTGTGGATACTAGCTTTGATTGTATCCATGTTTTGATCATTCTTGAATTTTACACCACTATGATTATTTTTGAGGTATTTTTTGGCGTGGATAAAACAAAGTACGAATCCTTAATCCTTAATCCTTGTCATTTTGTTTCACTTTGGATTCGTTTCTTTAAAAAAAATATTTTCATCATCCTCGGTCCTTAAATGATGATATTATTGAATATCTTTGGCACGTAGAGCAAAGATGAATGATTTATGATGAATATCTTTGGCTGTAGTGCAAAGATGAATGATTTATGATGAATATCTTTGGCCAATGAAGTGCAAAGATGAATGATTTTGATGAATATCTTTGGCCCGTAGTAGTGCAGATGAACAGTGTTTAGATGAACATGACCAATCGGGTGAATGTCCTTGGCACATGTAGTGCGAGGATGAATATTTGATCCCGATATATATTGATTGATGTTACGGGGATAAAAATAGATGATGAACTTTAAAATTCATACATAGAAGATAGTAGTTTGCATTCTCTACTTAACTCTTTCTAATGAATTATTATTTCATTGCGAATATTGATTTAAAACTTGTTGTCTATTGTATTCTATTATATTTTTCCTGTTGAAGACTAACGATAATTTTGTTGTATATTATCTTAGTCATAATATTCTTTTTGGGCTAGTCGAGAAGCTCACCCTTTTCCTTTTTTGTTCCATTTTTCTTCTCGGGAGGCGAGAATATAGCAAAGTGCGAGTCGGGGTATGGAATGAAAGTTCTAGGGAGAGTTGTTTAGTAGTCCTCACCATTGTTGTAAAATAATGTATCAATAATTATGATGAGGATTTATTTGTATGTGGATATTGTCTAGATGACAATATCTCGTATTTAAACTCACGCTTTCTTATTGTAATAATAAAGTTGTAGTTGTTTCATGCAGGTGTATTGACAACTCGGAATGGGGGATGTAGACCTATTTTGGGGTGTCACATTATAGGTACACTGGGGTTCTCCTCAAGAGGTACTATAAGTACTGGGGTTCTTCCTCCCTAACTGACTAGCTTCTCCAATATTCGACATCCCGACAATAAAATTTTAAGTTTTAGTTACTAAGTCGTATCATCTAACGCATACTTTAACACATAAACACATAAGGTCTTTTATTATCTTCAATTAATTACATAAATTCATTTCTTAGAACTCGATAAGAGTTTTCCATTACTATCTTCTTTCTATAAGGCTACTACCTAAGTGTAAGATCCCAAATAATTAATAAATGAAATTTAATTTCCTCTAATTATTATTTTGAAATAGTAAGGGTTGATGTGATTAATGTGGATAATTCTGCAAAATACATGCAAATATTTCAAAATAAGCAAGTGGTTATAAAATATTCATCATTGTTGTTTGGGAATATTCGTTTGGTCGTGGAATATTCAATCGCTGTCGGGGAATATTCGTATGCGACTACAGTAGCATACCATGTGTGGGCCCCATAACGAAAAAGCGATTGGAGGAAGAAAATGACAAATATAAGTTGTTTAAAAATAACGGCAGTAGTTGTTACTGCATACATCGTTGGAATACCCGTGGTTAAAACACGATGTCTGCGTTGTTGAATTAAGAAGACACTGCAGTATTGCACCAATTATTGACTCTTACGTAAGAAGGCACTACTCAATAATGGTTACGATAATTATCGCTCATTAGGTGTTTTATTTTATTGATTCAATAATTCATTGCGTTGATATTTTATATTCTTTGTTGTTTTAATAATTGTCATTACACGATAGATTTTTCATTGTCGAAACAATAATTCATATTATCTGAATAATATTATTAGATAACATTATTGGCAATGTTTAGAAAGTTCTGCATCTAAGGAGAGGTTTGGTCACCTAATTAATTCTGCCACCAAGAAGGAGAAATTCTTATTGGAAAGCCCCCTTTCCTGAACCGCACTGGTTGTCGATATTGTGATTCTCAGTAATATTATTTGTGAATAATTAATTATTGATTCATATGATGAGGAAAATATTGATTTTATGTGGATATAGATGGAGAAAATTTTTAATGTGACAATTGTTGAAAATTGAAATTTTATCTTTTTCTGATAAAATAATTCATTTAAATATATATTATTATATTTTAATAATATAATAATGGTGATATTTTTACAACGAATGTGGGATATATGAGTATACGAGGAGGAAGAGTATTTTGTTGCAATAAATGTTTAAAACATGTTAAACATGTCTGTGGACCCCATTTATTGACTGAAATTTGATTATAGCCTCTAAAATCACCCGTTTATGGATTTCGGTCAATTTCTGTTGGGAATTTAGAAAAACTTTCTTCTGCAAAGTTGTAGAGAATTGGATTTCCTATAAAAACACGCGAGATTCGAATTTTCTGATAAAAGGGCTATTTATTGTGAATTATTGAAGTTCAAGCTCAAATAATTAATTTTGGAAGTTTAAATTATTTTAAATTAGAAAAACGTTTTTTTATTTTCTTCTAGAAGGTTGGCATGTGTGAATTGCTGAGATTCAGATTTCAAAGAATACGTATAATATTTTTATAAATATTAATATTTTATTAAATTTTCTGCTTTTGGTGTTACAAGCGATTTCCTATAAATAGGTCTTAGGTTAGAATTGAAAATCACACCGTAAACTCAAGTTTTCTCTCTATATTATCGGCGTATTCTTGTGAGTATTTTGAGTATACTTTGAGTATTGTTATACGGTGAAAGTTCAAGATATAGTCTATATCCAAATTATTCCAGTTAAATCTTGATCTTTCGAGGTAAGGATATTATTTTTTTAATGATATTATTTATTCTAATATCATTATCTTCAAGTATTGATCTGAACTTTTTAATCAAATTTGGAACTTTTAGTGTAAAAGGGGTTACTATTCACGATATCTTTGCACTATTCACGTGATCTGAGATCTTATTCATAATAAGACTTATTCATCGAAAAATAAAAATTTTTCCTTTTCGTCTAAAATATCTATTGTGGATACTAGCTTTGATTGTATCCATGTTTTGATAATTCTTGAATTTTACACCACTATGATTATTTTTGAGGTATTTTTTTGACGTGGATAAAACAAAAAGTACGAATCCTTAATCCTTAATCCTTGTCATTTTGTTTCACCGGATTCGCTTTTTAAAAAAAAATATTTTCATCATCCTCAATCTTAAATGATGATATTATTGAATATCTTTGGCCAGTAGTGCAAAGATGAATGATTTATGATGAATATCTTTGGCCCGTAGTCAAAAGATAAATGATTTCGATGAATATCTTTGGCCCTTAGGTCAAGATGAATGATTTCGATGAATATCTTTGGCCCGTAGTGCAAAGATGAGCAGTGTTTAGATGAACATGACCAATTGGTGAATGTCCTTGGCACAGTAGTGCGAGGATGAATATTTGATCTCGGATATATATTGATTGATGTTACAGGATAAAATAGACGATGAACTTTAAAATTCATACATAGAAGATAGTAGTTTGCATTCTCTACTTAACTCTTCTAATGAATTATTATTTCATTGCGAATATTGATTTAAAACTTGTTGTCTATTGTATTCTATTATATTTTTACTCGTTGAAGACTAACGATAATTTTGTTGTATATTATCTTAGTCATAATATTCTTCTTCTGGGCTAGTCGAGCTCACCCTTTTCCTTTTTGTTCCATTTTTCTTCTCGGGAGGCGAGAATATAATGAGTACGAAGTCGGGTATGGAATGAAAGTTCTAGGGAGAGTTGTTTAGTAGTCCTCACCATTGTTGTAAAATAATGTACCAATAATTATGATGAGGATTTATTTGTATGTGGATATTGTCTAGATGGCAATATCTCGTATTTAAACTCACAGCTTTTATTGTAATAATAAAGTTGTAGTTGTTTACATGCACTGTATTGACAACTCGAGAATGGGGATGTAGACCTATTTTCGGGTGTCACACTAAGGTTGTTCCCCACCTAAGGTTCATAACCTCATGACTCGATACCAACTTGTGACACCCCAAATTCGGTACTTCAATTCCACGGGATTTGGTGTTCATCAGAAAATATCATCTATCTATCTACCCATAATAAATACAAGCCATGCAATAGATAGAATAAAAATCTTCCCTTAAGGGTTACAACATCCTAATAATAGTAATACAATCCTGTGTTAAACTAACCTTAAACATCTGTCTTGTAATCATAAACAAATAAGTCTTAACAACATCATTAACTCAAGTCTTAAACATAAATACATCATCTAATAAAATAACAAGTCTTCATCACTTGTTAACTTTGCCATTGACTTTACTAGTGGAAGGTTCATCAGTTCTTTCGTTCTTAATCGCAATGTTATTATTAAGCAAGAGTGAGCACTACTATTGCCTTACAAGTATAACAATGAAATAACAATTATAATAACATGCGATTAAATCAAAGACATCTGAATAAAAGCTCAACTTTTGAATCAAGAATGAATAACAAGAATCAAAAGAATTTCGAGGGTCATAAGACCTTGAACTATGTCCTAGGTTATCAAGGGTTAGACTTGAAACCTTTAATATCGTAAACGATGGACCTTTCTACTGCGTTTTGGGGGATCGACCCTTAGTACCATCATGTGCACAATATCTTAACGCTAACGCATAAGTAAATCCTTTTGCGGGGTTGTTCATCTCGGTTTGACATTCGAAATCGACACCAAAGGAAGTTTGATTTGGATAATTCATCAAGGCTCAAATTTAGAACGCCATCAACTATGGACTAATCGAATCAATACAGTGTTTCATAGTCTAATAAGGTTCAATAATAATGATATTCAAATTGAATAATAATCTCGTGAAGTATACAATAGACAATTATTGTATAACCTAATCATGCTTTGAAAAGATAATTAATCTTTAATATAACATTTGAACTTGAATAATAGAAATGATAATTTACTCGAGGTAAATAATAAACTTGAACAATAATGACAAGTAGGTTGTGAAACTTGCCTCGTGCGTAGATTACACTTTAACTCAAGACGCTTCTTTGAATTTAATCCTACATACCATTCACATTCACAATACCGATTAATTATAACTTAACTAATCATCATAAACTCATTCTCTTATCTAAACTTTGGTTATGACTATACTTAGTCAAATATCACACTTATTGTCACATAATAACACTTCATGAATAATAAGCTACTTATGAAATCAATGATTCAATCCACATGTAATTATGTTATTTACATGTTAAGTATTTATTTTAACATCTCATTATACTTCTAACATGTTTACATGTTCATTAAATTAAGTTAACAATACATTCTTTAGACTTAACACTTTTAAATTTTCATTTCGGACCATTCTGCAGGAGTAATGATGTGCCATATGGCGCTTATACTAGGTCTTGGCATAACATGAGACAATTAATATGTATTGCCGGACATGACTTACATTTGGATCGAAATGGCATGGCATGCATGAAGTCGAAATGCTTTTTAATTCGCGAAAATTGCGAAACCACGTTTCGAAACTCTAATTAAATTACCACTACACGAAATTAATCATACCCACATGTTATAATTCATGTATAAACATAACCCAACATTTATAGAATGGTTTTAACCCATTAAAACACATAATCACAGAGTTAAAAATCTATAATTTCACTGACTTTGATGTTCTTGAAGGTTTTGAAAATAAAACATGAAAATTGATACTACTTGATTCGTTATAACAATCAATCCGCTTCGCTTAAAGTTTGGTCTCTTCGTATCAATATGTATAATAATATACGAGTGTAAAATTTAGGGATAATATATGATCAACGCATTAAATACCACTTATAGGGCCATAAGGCCAAAACCCATACTCTGTAATTTTGAAATAACAAGTCATCGTATAACGACATGTTTTATGATACTGATGATATGGTCTACATAGTAAACATGTTATACTACTCGAATTATTACACATATTCTTATAACAAACATCATTTCCCAATTCACAGAGACTTACAGAATATATGAAAGCCATTTTTTATAAAAACTAAATGACGTAACTTTAAAATTTAGGAAGAAAGAGATTACCCTGAGTGTAAGGTATAGATTAGAAGACTCAGATGTTTTCTTAAATTCTCCTCTTTCAATCTCTTTCACAATATCTTAATTCTCTCTGACAATTCTCAACTTTCTCAATCTCTCTCTGAAACTCTCTCTGCTTTTTCAGACTTAGAATAATAATAATGAAAAAGAAGACGTCTGATAATTAAAAGAGAAGAACTGACGCAGAAGTGGTCAGTTGGCCCAATCATAGGTTAACTGCTGATAACTCCCCCTAGGGCCTTGTTTGGCTTAGCAAGAATAGATTACAAAACCATTTAATTTAATAAAGCTTTATCACATAGTTTAATTAATGTCACACTCCTTTATAAAATAAATCAATATCTTATTTAATTTACTTTAAAATAAAATCTCATAAATTCACATAGTCACATAAATAATTTTCTCATTAATAAATAATGTAAAATTATTAACTCTCTAATTAATAATTAAATTAATTAAATAACATCATGCTTAATTAAATATTTTATTTAATTCAATAAGCTCACATAATTACATATATGAATAATAATTATTATCTACATTAATTTAATAAATGTAACACATATAATTAAATTAATCTACCAAAATTGTATCAATTAATCAGTAAGACCCCAAATTATTAATAAATAAAATTTAATTTCCTCTATTTATAATTTTGAAATAGTAAGGGTTGATTTGATTAATGTGGTTAGTTATGGGTAAAATACGCAAATATTTCAAATAAGCAAGTGGTTATAAAATACTCATTGTTGTTTTAGGAGAATATTCGTTTGGTCGTGGAATATTCTTTTGTTGTTTGGAATATTAAATATGACAGCAATTTTGTTGTGTGGGCCCCATAAACCGTAAGACCCCAAAATTTTTTAAATAAAAAGGAATTTCCTTTATTTATTATTTTGAAATAGTAAGGGTGGATTTGATTAATGTGGTTAATTATGGGTAAAATGCGTAAATATTTTAAATAAACAAGTGGTGATATAATATTCATTATTATTTGAGAATATTCGCTTTTGGTCGTGGAATATTCTTGATGTCGAGAATATTAAATGCGGCCAGCCAGCGACCATATGTGGGCCCCATAACTTGAAAAGCGATTGGAGGAAAAGAAAACGACAAAAATAAGTTGTTTAAATAATCTGCGTGGTTATTCTCATTAATCTTTATTAAAATACTCGGTGGTTAAAACACACGAAGATACACTTTATTGCACCAATTATTGATTCTTACGTAAGAAGGAACTACTCGATAATGGTTACGATAATTCTTGTTCGAGATTTTATTTTATTGATTCAATAATTCTTTGCGTTGATATTTTATATTCTTTGTTGTTTGATAATTGTCATTACTGCGATTTTTTCATTATCGAACCAATAATTCATATTATCTGAATAATATTATTAGATAACATTATTGGCAATGTCTAGAAAGTTCTGTCTAAGGAGAGGTTTGGTCACCTAATTGCGCGCCAGTAAGGAGAAATTCTTATTGGAAAGCCCCTCTTCCTGAGGACCACTGGTTGTCAATATTGCGATTCTGTAATATTATTTGTGAGTAATTAATTATTGATTCATATGATGAGGAAAATATTGATTTTATGTGGATATAGATGGAGAAAATTTTTATAGTGACAATTATTGAAAATTAATATTTTATCTTTTTCGATAAAATAATTCATTTAAATATATTATTTTAATAATATATTAACGATGATATTTTTACGATGAATGTGGGATATATGAGTATATGTGGAGGAGGAGTATTTTTGTTACCAAAATGTTTAAAACATATTAAACATGTCGGTGGGACCCCATTTATTATTGAAATTTGATTATAGCACAGTAAAATCGCCCGTTTGTGGATTTGATTGAATTTACATTTGGAATTTGGAAAAACTTTCTTCTCAGTAAAGTTGTAGAAATTGATTTTCCTATAAAAACTAGCGAGATTTGAATTTTTACGGCAAAGGGCTATTTATTGTGAATTATTGAAGTTCAAGCTCAAATAATTGATTTTGGAAGTTTAAAATATTTTTATTTACAAAAAACGTTTTTTCATTTGGTTCCCTCATTTAACACATGACAAGTTCTTTGAAATTGATTCAAGGTGTGCGTAGAAATTACTATTATAAATAATAATATTATATTAAATTTTACGCTTTGGTGTTACTAAGCGATTTCCTATAAATAGGTCTTGGGTTAGAATTGAAAATCACACACGACTGAAGTTTTCTCTCTATATTATCGGCGTATTCTTGTGAGTATTTTGAGTATACTTTGAGTATTGCTATACTGATCAAGTTCAAGTCATAGCCTATATCCTGTTGTTTTCAAAAAGTCTTTGTCTTTCGAGGTAAGGGATGTTATTTTCTTCTCAAATGATATTATTTCTTCAATATCATTATCTTTGAAATATTGGTTGGAACTTTTTATCAAATTTGGAACTTTTTCATGTAAGGGAGTTCTTATTCATGGGTTCTTATTCATGAGTTCTTATTCATGAGTTCTTATTCACGATTCTTATTCACGAGTACTATTCACGAAGCGTGAAGATATTTTTGTGAAATTTCTATCTTTTGGTGTCGGAGTTACTATTCACGTGTACGGCCTTATTCACGTATCTGACCTTTATTCACGAATACTGCACTATTCAATAGAAAAAATGAAATTTCTTCTTTTTTGTCCAAAATATCTATTATGGATACTAGCTTTGATTGTATCCATGTTTTTGATCATTCTTGAATTTTACACCACTATGATTATTTTTGAGGTATTTTTGACGTGGATAAAACAAAGTACGAATCCTTAATCCTTAATCCTTGTCATTTTGTTTCACCGGATTCGTTTCTTTAAAAATATTTTCATCATCCTCGGTCTTAAATGATGATATTATTGAATATCTTTGGCTCAGTAGTGCAAAGATGAATGATTTATGATGAATATCTTTGGCACATAGTGCAAAGATGAATGATTTATGATGAATATCTTTTTTGCTCAGAGTGCAAAGATGAATGATTTCGATGAATATCTTTGGCCCGTAGTGGTCTGCAAAGATGAATGATTTCGATGAATATCTTTGGCCGTAGTGCAAAGATGAGCAGTGTTTAGATGAACATGACCAATCGGTGAATGTCCTTGCCACAGTAGTGCAAGGATGAATATTTGATCCCGGATATATATTGATTGATGTTACGAGGATAAAAATAGGCGATGAACTTTAAAATTCATACATAGAAGATAGTAGTTTGCATTCTCTACTTAACTCTTCTAATGAATTATTATTTCAATTGCGAATACGGATTTAAAACTTGTTGTCTATTGTATTCTATTATATTTTTTTCCTGTTGAAGACTAACGATAATTTGTTGTATATTATCTTAGTCATAATATTCTTTCTTCTGGGCTAGTCGAGCTCACCACTTTTTCCTTTTTTTGTTCCATTTTTCTTCTCGGGAGGCGAGAATATAAGCGAAGATACAGTCGGGGTATGGAATGAAAATTCTAGGGAGAGTTGTTTAGTAGTCCTCACCATTGTTGTAAAATAATGTATCAATAATTATGATGGGGATTTATTTGGGTATGTATATTGTCTGCAAAAGACAATAATTGTATTTAAACTCACAGTAGATATATGTTGTTATTATTTTGCCGACACAAATGTATTAATAAAGTTGTAGTTATTTCTATACCATGTATTTGGCGACTTCGAATGGGTTGGATGGAATGGACCTATTTTGGGGCGTCCACAATAACGAAGCGATTGGATGAAGAAAGCGACAAGTATAAGTTGTTTATAAATAACAGCGTAGTTATTCACAGATTATCTTTGTTGGAATACCGGTGGTTAAAACACGATGTCTGGCGTTGTTGCCGATGGCACGGTATTGCACCAATTATTGATTCTTACGTACGTAAAAGTCTACTACTCAATAATTATTACAGATAATTACTTGTTCATTATTTTATTGATTCAATAATTGTTGCATTGATATTTTATATTCTTTGTTGTTTCAATAATTGTCACTTTACAATTATTTTTCCATTATCGAACAATAATTCATATTATTTGAATAATATTATTAGATAACATTATTGGCAATGTCTAGAAAGTTACATCTAAGGAGAGGTTTGGTCACCTAATTGCGGCACAAAGAAGGAGAAATTCTTATTGGAAAGCCCTCTTTCTTGAACCGGCTATGTCAGTTTAAGATATTGTGATTCTATAATATTATTTGTGAATAATTAATTATTGATTTATATGATGAGGAAAATAGTAATTTTATGTGGATATAGATGAAAAAAAATTTTAAAGTGACAATTGTTAAAAATTGATATTTTATCTCTTCTGATAAAATAATATTTTATTATATTATTATAATATAATAATGGTGATATTTTTACAATGAATGTGGGATATATGAGTATATGAGGAGAAAGAGTATTTTTATTGCAAAAGTTATTTAAAACATGTTAAACATGTATGTGGGCCCATTTCTTGACTGAAATTTGATTATAGCTTGTAAAATCGCCCGTTTGTGGATTTCGGTCAATTTCTGTTTGGAATTTGGAAAAACTTAAACTTACAAAGTTGTAGAGAATGAAGTTTCCTATGTATAGGACATGTGGTTCGAATTTTTCTGACAAAAGGGCTATTTATTATGAATTATTGAAGTTCCGAAAATGTCGCTCTCCAGTATGTTGGGACGAGGTGGGTGAAACAACATTGTTGGGACCCGAGTTGAATACGTATGACCACGTAAAAGATCCAAATTATTAGACAACGCATACAAAACGGCACAGGATCGACAAAGAGTTATCGCGGATCTTCATCGAAAGGACGTGGAGTTTAGTATAGGGGATCATGTATTGTTTGCGTGTTGCCCGTGAAAGGGAGTTATAAGATTTGGGAAGAGAGAAAGCTCAATCCACGATTTATTGGTCCATTTCAAATTCTTGACCGAAAGTAGGAAATGTAGCCTATAGACTCGCTTTACCTTCAAGTATGTCTCGTGTTCATAATGTGTTTCACGTATCCATACTTCAGTAAATATGTGAAAGACCGAACCACGTTATTGAGTTAGAAGCGGGACGAGATAGTGAAGACTTAACGTATGAGGAGGTACATGTCAAGATCTTGGATATGAAGGAGCATGTCCTACATTACGAAGGTCATACCACAAGTTAAAGTCTTGTGGAGGAACCATCTTATAGAAGAAATGACACAGGAATTGGAAAGCGGAAATGAAAGCGAGGTATCCTCATCTTTTGAAACACCAGTCGTATGTCAATTTCGAGGGCGAAAATTTATAAGGAGGGAGGTTGTAAGACCCCAAATAATTAATAAATAAAATTTAATTTCCTCTAATTATTATTTTGAAATAGTAAGGGTTGATGTGATTAATGTGGATAGTTATGGGTAAAATCATAAATATTTCAAAATAAGCAGTGGTTATAAAATATTCATTGTTGTTAAGGGAATATTAGTTTTGGTGGTGGAATATTAAATCTTTTGTCGGGAATATTAAATGCGGCCCAGTAGCGACCATGTGTGGGCCCATGTGAAGCGATTGGAGGAAGAAAGCGACAAATATAAGTTATTTAAAAATAGCGGGCGTAATTATTCTGGATTACTGTTTGTTGGAATACCCGTTGGTTAAAATCTGATGTCTGGCGTTGTTGCCGCGATGGCAGCACGGTATTGCACCAATTATTGACTCTTACGTGAAGGCCTTACTCGATAATGGTTCTGATAATTCTTGTTCGATTATTTTATTGGTTCAATAATTGTTGTGTTGATATTTTATATTCTTTGTTGTTTGATAATTGTCGTTACGGTATTTTTTATTATCGAAGCAATAATTCATATTATCTGAATAATATTATTAGATAACATTATTGGCAATGTCTAGAAAGTTACATCTAAGGAGAGTTTGGTCACTAATTGCTTGCTTGATGATAAGGAGAAATTCTTATTGGAAAGCCCCTGCTTCACAGGGCTGCACAGTTGTCGATATTATGATTACATAATATTATTTGTGAATAATTAATTATTGATTCATATGATGAGAAAATATTGATTTTATGTGGATATAGATTGAGAAAATTTTTAATGTGACAATTGTTGAAAATTGAAATTTTATATTTTTACGATAAAATAATTCATTTAAATATATATATTATTATATTTTAATAATATAATAATAGTGATATTTTACAACGAATGTGGGATATATGAGTATCTGAGGAGGAAGAGTTTTTTTGTTGCAATAAATGTTTAAAACATGTTAAACATGTGGATTGGACCCCATTTATTATTTGAATTTGATTATAGCTTTAAAATCGTCTAGTTTATGGATTTGGTCAATTTTGTTTGGAATTTGAAAAAATTTCTTACGCAAAGTTGTAGAGAATTGAATTTCCTATAAAAACCCATGAGATGAAATTTCTAACAAAGAGCTATTTATTGTGAATTATTGAAGTTTGGGAGTTAAAAATAATTAATTTTTGGAAGTTTTAATTGTTTAAAATAACAAAAAGCGTTTTTTATATGTTGTGAGCCTCATTAATCACATGCTAGGTGGCTGATTTGATTCCCAAAGGATGGCGTAGAAATTTTTTTATAAATATATTATTATATTAAATTTTACTGCTTTGGTGTTACTAGCGATTTCGATAAATAGGTCTTGGGTTAGAATTGAAAATCACACGAGCTGAAGTTTTCTCTCTCTATATTATTGGCGTATTCTTGTGAGTATTTTGAGTATACTTTGAGTATTGCTATCGGTGAAAGTTCAAGTTATAGTCTATATCCGATTATTTAGTTAAATCTTTGTGTTTAGAGTAAGGGATATTATTTTTTTAATGATATTATTTATTCTAATATCATTATGTCGAAATATTGATCTGAACTTTTTAATCAAATTTGGAACTTTTAATTGTCGGGGAGTTCTTATTCGTGTCGGCTTATCTGATCTTATTCACGAATCTGGCCTTTATTCATGAAAAATAAAAATTTTCTTTTAAGTCGAAAATATCTATTGTGGATACTAAACTTTGATTGTATCCATGTTTTGATCATTCTTGAATTTTACACCACTATGATTATTTTTGAGGTATTTTTGGGCGTGGATAAAACAAAGTCGAATCGAATCCTTAATCCTTGTCATTTTTGATTCCTTTGGATTCGTTTCTTTAAAAAATATTTTCATCATCCTCGGTCTTAAATGATGATATTATGGAATATCTTTGGCTTTGTAGTGCAAAGATGAATGATTTCGATGAATATCTTTGGCTTTTGTAGTGCAAAGATGAATGATTTTTGATGAATATCTTTGGCAAGTAGTGCAAAGATGAACATGTGTTTAGATGAACATGACCCGGTGGTGAATGTCCTTGGCACATATAGTCTGAGGATGAATATATGATTCGGATATATATTGATTGATGTTACGAGGATAAAAATATTGATGATGGTTTGTTAAATTCCTAGATATTAGTAGATTTCATCCTCTACGTAACTCTTACATGAATTAATATTTTCATTGCAGTATTGATTTAAAACTTGTTATTGTATTACATTAAATTTTTCCTGTTGAAGACTAACGATAATTTGTTGTATATTATCTTAGTCATAATATTCTTCTTCTTGGGCTAGTTGAGGCTCACCTTTTCCTTTTTGTTTCATTTTTCTTCTCGGGAGGCGAGAATGTAAGCGATGCAGTCGAGGTATGAAATGATGGTTTTAGAGAGTTGTTTAGTAGTCCTCACCATTTTGTAAAATAATGTATCAATAATTATGATGAGGATTTATTTGTATGTGGATATTGTTTAGATGGCAATATCGTATTTAAACTCACATTTTATTGTTGTAATAATAAAGTTGTAGTTGTTTTACATCTAGTGTATACATAAATATGTATCAACTTACGTGACACCCCCAAAATAGTATACATCACCCATTACGGTTGTCAATACACGTGCGAAACTGCAACTTTGTGTGATGCTATTACAACGATTCAGCATGAGTTTAAAAAAGAGATATTGCCATCGAAAAAACCTCTGAAAAAAATGATAAAACGTCAATAAATAATCATAAAAATTGAAATAAATTATTTAAAATTTTATGCGAAAAAAATCAAATTTTGAATACGTATTTCAAAATTTATAAAATTCTGATCAGGGAAAGCAACATTCATTAATTTTGGAATATGGCGTGAACCAGAAATTTAAATACGGATTTTTAAAGAATCAGTTTTGAAATATTTATGATTTTTACCCATAACTATCCACATTAATCAAATCAACCCTTACTATTTCAAAATAATAAATAGAGAAAATTAAATTTTATTAATAATAAGTTGGGGTCTTACATGTTTTAGACATGTCAATTATCAAACAACTTTTTTCATTCAGATTCAACTCATTTAGATTCAGATTCAGATTTATTCAGTTTTTATCAAACACCCCCTTAATAGGTTACTAATTAAGGTTTTTTTGTTTGATAGTTAAAAGTTTCACTATTATTAGATTATAGTCTGTAGACACTCAAAATTTTGCATTACTGTTACTAACCATGAATGAGAGCATAATCATCTTTCATCTTCTAAAGACAACCCTGGAAGTCAAATCATCAAATCTAATCTCGGAGACAACCCTGGAAGATCAAATCCAACCCCGAAGACAACTTTGGGAGATCAAATCTAACCTCGGAGACAACCCCTGGGAGATCAAAACTAACCCCAGAGACAACCCCAGGAGATTAAATTAAAGCCCCGGTGACAACCCCGGGAGATCAGGTCAAACCCGGAGACAACCTCGGGAGATCAAGTCAAACCCCGGTGACAATCTCGGGAGGTCAAATCTAAAGCCCAGAGACAACCACAGGAGATCAAACCATCCTCAAAGACAACCCTGAGGATTGTCAAAAGTCAATGACAGTCTAATCTCGGAGATAACCCTGAAAAAAGACGACTACAATTGCATCAAGCCCGGAACCAACCCGGGAGAGGCAAAATAGTAATTTTGCCAACTCAACGTCAATTCAGCTCAAATCACTGCAAAAGAGGTTATGCAGAACCATAACATCAATACCGAAGAGTGCAAAGCGATCTGCAAATACTTTCAACGGATGAATCGCTGAAGACTTAAAGATCTGGTCATGGACCCATCTTTCCGGATTCAGAAAATGTCAAATCATATGTCATTGTGTATCTCTCGTCAAGGGCTTTCCAGAAAGGTGTAGCACGCTTCCATTGGATTTCCGGATTAAAAGTTATGAAGGTTCGAGTGGACAACGCGTTGGCCCGAGTGTACGTACTTCGAGACAACGGGACCCACGAGGCCTGAGCCCACCCGAGCGGCCGCAGGTGGTATCAACCAAAAAAAAAGAAAAAAGAGAGAAAACTCTGTCCATTTCAGTTCTTAACCCCTCTTATAGTGTACCAAACTTCAATATTCTTCTTTCTAAACACTTGTATACATATATATTACGACATATCAAATTTTAACCGGTGGAAACTGAGTTTTCAAGATCCAAAAGTGATCTGAAGTCTTCTTTGCAGCATATTGTAATATATTTTTTTTTTTTCAGATTTGAAGCTTTCTTCAGCTTTTATATATATATATATATATATATATATATATATATATATACTTCATTGATTCTTATGCCTGGATCATCGATCCGTGACTTTTTCTCTCTTTAATATATATATATATATATATTAACTATTTATTGTGTTTAAATATCTGTTTTAATTGTCCATTCAATGTAAATTCATAATATTTAAATATGTGGACTAGAGTTATCTAAATCCAACCATATCTAACTTTTAAGCGGTTCAAAAGTTGTAAAACTAGAACCGTTGAGCTAAAATGACTAAGATTTATTTAAATCTAGCTTTCTTTCTAGTTTTTTTGTAAATATTAAGCAACCACGTGACCCTAGATCTGTATCTTAGGGGAACGGGAAGCTTGGCTACGCGCGTGCAGGGATTTAACTGATGAATCATTTGTTTTGCGTCATTTAGATTAAATATCTGTTTTATTCCAGTATCCTCGTTAGGCAGGATATTCATATGATATTATGTGAGCCTAGGAACCACCTGATCTAATATCCAGCTGACAGATCTAGATTTGGTTCCAATGATGGACCTTTTTCAATTGTACAGCTAACTTATAAATTATTTATGGTGTTTGGACATCCTTCGTTGACTTTCATGCCCATAAGGAGCCCAACACTTATAGGTATATTATTTTGTCGAATATTCTTCGCATCTCGAGAATAAAATCAAATCAAGTCGAATATATAATAAAATGAAAGTATCAACGACCTCAATTACTATATGAGCATAAGGGTTTGAAAACCTGTTTTCAAAACATCATTTCTATATATATTTCTTAAAATTGAACTTTTATACAAATCAAACCCTTTGTATATAGGTGCAAACGAGACATAACACTACTTCTAAATAAAGCACTTAGGCCCAATTAACACACACACACTTCAAATAAATTAGGGAATTGAAAAGACGCGGTAACCATGTTTTCACGGAAGTCGGGGGGTGCTTAACACCTTCCCCCTTCTTAATTAACTCTATGAATCTCTGTTTCCAAGGCCGGTTAAACAGAGTCCCCCATTAGGTCTTTGTGTAAACAATTTTAAATTCGGTTGAGTTGGTACAATCATTTCAAAACTACCAACTGACGACTTTGAATTTTCAAATCGTCGACATTTTGTATCGGACTATTTTCAAACTCGCACTTTCAAACAAAATTCAACACATAGAAAACATAAAGGGTAAAAAGAGGAATTCCAAAGATAAATGAAAATTTTCCCAATGTCAACAATAGGGTTAATGACATAATTGTCCCTCAAGTTTGGACGAAAATCAATTTGATACTAAAAGTTTGGGAATTTTCAATCAATATCTCTAAGTATTTTAAAACAATAAATGTGTTCTCTTTTTGCCGGACCGACCAATTTTTTGCAAGAGATTGCCACGTGTCAACTTTTTTTATATGTATTATACGTTTTTGATGTAGGCATATATACATGTATTATGATTTTATACAAGTATATACACTCTAAAAAATTATTACAATTTAAAATAAAATATTAAAAGACCAATTAATTAAACAAATGGAGGAAGAGAGAATGATCGGGAAAAGGAGAGAAGAGATAAAGAAAAGGAGAAGGAACAGAGGAAGAGAAGAAGAGAAAGAAGAGAGAGAAGTTAGATAAAGAAGAAGAAACAAAAAATAAGAAAAAAGAGAAAGAATCTATTTAATTTTATTGTTATTTTGCAATTGTTTTTTTTTATAAGTAAGTTATGATCTTGTTTTTAATTTCGTCTTCTTACCAATGATGTTTTATTTATTTATTTTGTTTTTATTTTAGTTTCTTCTTTAAAGAGACTTTATGATTTTTATATTAATTTTATTTATTTATTTTATATTTATATATTTTATGAAAATAGTTTATTTGTAGATGGAGGTAATGTGTCACCCAAAAGAGAAATTATATTTATATTTAATTTATTATTTATTGTCATTGATTTAATAAATAATGTTAAGATTTTATTTTATTTTTATTTTTAAATGTTGGGGGAAATGAACAAAGTAAATAATAATATTATTTGAAAAAATACAAGTAAAATATACAAGTCAAATGTATTGAGAAAGTCAAAGTATAAAAAAAGGAGTAATGCTACACGGACAGCTTTATTGGACATTTTTAAATTTTTTTTTTTTTTTTTTTGTGACTACCAAAAACTGTATAGTATTTATTCTAACAGGAATTTTTACAAAATATAGTGTTTTAGGTGTAATTTGGATACATATACAAATACAGGGTTATACAATCTGTATAACCCTGTATTTGTATATGTATCCAAATTACACCTAAGACACTATATTTTGTAAAAATTCCTGTTAAAATAAATACTATACATTTTTTGAAAGTCACAATAAAAAAATAAAAAATAAAATAAAATAAAATTAGACCGGTCCAATTTTCTGATCCAAATTTCTTGTCCGGCTAGACTTATTCTAAAAGAATATAGTCAAGCTTTATTCCATTGTGGGAAAAATGTCTCCATCTCTATCTCTCTCACTCATTGTAGGACAAATGTCTCCATCTCTTATATGTAAATATACAACAAGTCTGGGGGACATTTTTCTAGTGATTTTTTTTTTTTGGTAGTACCTTCCAAAAAATTACACATAAAACACTGTTTTTTATAAAAATTTTAATTGAAATAAATACTGTACATTTTTTTGGGAGGTTTTACAAAAAAAAAAGTCACTAGAATATCACCAGAAAAATGTCCCTCTAAAAGGACTCGTAAATATATAAGTATGAAAATTCACATTCACAATTTGAAATCTATCAGAATAATTGGCCTAAAAGAGTTAAAAGTGAAACAACTTTCTTAAATTGAAAAATATAAATAAATGTTATACTACCACAAAATTTAAGAGTTGATATCACTTGGTGGCATGACTCTGTAAAATTATGACCGGGAAATGGCAATAAGTTCATCCACCACACAACAGGAACCGGCATTTCATGCTTGTTTAGGGAACACAATTGAATCCTGGAGTACATTGTATGGGATGAACATAATGGATCAAAACCAAGCTAGATTGCAATAGTTATTTAAAGATAAACTGAAGCAATATCTACCCCACAAATCCACAGATAGATGTAGAACCAAAGAATTACAAGACTATTGTTCAACAATACCAAGTACCAATATTTTGATCCTTTTCCCATAGATTAGTTTCATTCATTATACACATCAATACCATTATTAGAATTAGATAATAAAACAAAGAAGCAAGAAGCTACATACCCTCAAGATATGGGGTACGAAGCGTGTCAGAAACAGCAGCACCAGAATCTGCACTCTATCAAAGCATTCATGCTTTTAACCTCAACTGAAGCAGTGTACATGTCTAGAATTACAATAATTCAAGGTAAGTTTCACTCATCACATCACAAGCTTCGTTTATTTATTCTAAAACCAAAAGCTTGTGAAGAAAGGAAATCCGATCGGCATTCAAGTGCCCGTTATTGTAGAAGGTTTAGTCTCTTGGAGGGAAATCACTGTTTCAAAAGCACCCACCAAAGCCTTGACCTTACTCTTTCTACTTTCAACTAGTTTACTGGCTGTTTCTTCAATTACATTATTAAACAAACCCTGAGCATCTTTCTTCCCTTGCATATCCTGATGCCTCAGAACAACTTTTTCGGAGCTAGGGCTAGCACTATTTGCTTCATCACCAACTTCTCTCTTCTTGAAATTTCTCCTTCTAGCATAACTCTTGCTGTCATCATTGTCCCCCACCACTCTTCCCCGCCTAAACCTGAGCCTCCTAGGAACATTATTCTCACTCTGAAGGTCGACAATTCTTCCCCTCCTGAACTTTGACTTTGCCAGTGCACTTTCTTCATCTTCAAAACCAGTTGCTCTGCCCTCTTTTGGACTTTGGTTGTGATTTCCTTTTGATGCCTTGATGTTTACAATTTCATCATTTTCAGAAACTAATTCATCTGTTTCGCTTTCAGTGTATTCAGACTCCTCTAGATCTTCTATATCAGTATATTCAGACTGCTGTAGATCTTCTCTATCAATATATTCAAACTCCTCGACCTTGTCTCTATGAGCTGATAAAAACCGAGAGTCTAGGCGGGATAACGACTTGGGTGATTGCAATGACGGAGATGGAGAAATTTCAATAATACCATCAGCTTGAACAGATTCCAGATTTTTGTTCTCAGTTTCTGCCCCGACAACATGCAAGGTCTTCTCCTGGACTTTGTCATTTTCCAGTATCTTGGATTCAGCTTTCTGTGTTTTGTTCTGATCTTTTAGAGGAGACATGCTGATGTATGTTTTACTGCCAGAGGGTTTGGGGGTCAACGAAGCAGTTGTGGGTGCCAGTACTTTCTTTACTGCAGTTTTGGATGTTCCCGTTGTTTTGGGCTTGGTGGATGTTTTTCTTGTGCCATTTAAACCTACTGAAGCAGTAGAGGAAGCAGATGGCCTCACCGTTACAGATTTTGATTTTGGTGCTGGAGAGTACTTTGAAGAGGAAGTCGTCTTCATTTCCTTGTCTTTCATGATCTTATTATTTGATGAATTTTGCTTTGAAAAAACTTCAACTTTTTTGGATGGAAGCAAAATTTCTCGCTTGATGATTTCAGGGGGTTCAGGTGAATGAATTAAATCAGGGGAAGGCTTGAGCTTAACCTGCAATGTTTTCTTTCTCTCAGGTAGAACAAAAGTTGGTATATTCTGCTCAGGTGAATGAAATTTTATATCAGGAGAAGGCTTGGTCTTGCCAACCGATGTTTTCTTTTTCTGTACTAGAACTTCAGTTTCTATATTCTTTTGTTTGTCGGAAGGAGGTGTCAGTCTTTTCAGCTTAGGATTCCTTGCCTTCACTGCAAAAGAATGTTCTTTTCCATACTTACAGAATTCATGGCAAGAACCAGTGGAAGCTCTAAGATAGTTTGGAGAACTTGATTGTCCTGTAGAATTTCCTTTCACAATACCTGCATCATGGCATGAAGCAACTGGATATGATATGTAGTAATAAGACTATCTGGCAACCTATTTAGAAGATTTGGTTTACCTGTTGAATTTCTTCTTGGATTTCCTTTATCTGGCTTCGTTATTTCCGGGGTGAACGATAATTCGATACTCTCCTCGGCCATAAAAACAGGAAGAGGGAAAACACAAACAATGTTGAAAATCCTAAATCCTGAAAATTAAACAGAAGAATATTGTCTTACGACAGCAATGACAAGTAAAAGCAAATCAAAAACCCAGAGAAACAAAATAAAAAAGTGATACGTTTTCACTTTCCCAACTGTAACAACCAAAATTTCAAATTTTTAGTTATATAACATGTCAATAACTCCAGCACTTATTTGCTTTTGGAAGGCTAAGAATTTTAGAAATTCGATAAGAATGATAAATTTTCCACTCCTTCCAATCTTGAGAAGTAAAATTTACACTTACGTATAGCATAATTAACACTTTCAAAAAATGAAGAGCAACGGGCAAGAGATACACATAAATAAATTGGTAAGCCTATTTTTTCAAAAACATGAACTAATAAACCTAAGAAACAATACTCCCTGTGCCACATTTGTTTGAGCTTTGCTTTAGATTCAGTCCTCATGTTCTTATTTTCTTTCTCGATATTATATCTATAGAACACATTTTCCATCATACAAATATATATAATGACATAAATAACAAACAACAGAAAGACAATACAGAATAGGTGATTATCATACTTGTCCACCGCAAGTCCCCAAATTCCAATAGAAAAACAAAATGCATTTCACATGTAATGATCAAGTATCGTTTCGATGTTTGAAAAAGCAATTGATAAAAAATATAACAATTCCATAATAGATTTTTACATATTAAACTGAAAGGAAATAATAGGAAAGGAAAAAGAAAGCACTACATAAATGCATGATATTTTCTATTTGGAAAATACTTTTGGTGAAATTAAAAAGGACCTCGGACGAAATGAAGAACTTCAGAAAAACATGCATTCAGGAAAATTGGGTTCCAATGAGAGGTAAACAGAAGTCTTCAATACCTAGAAATTGACATCAGTTAATTCCTAATCAAACAAATGACTCCATTAGTTCATAACAACAAGGCAAAGAATACCACATTACAATCCCAATATTAAAATCAATAACCCAAACTGAAATTCTATTCATATAAGCACAATTATATAAACATAAAAAGAATTAAAATCTCATAGAAACCCACATCAAAATCATACCTTATCTGTGAATTGTCAACTAAAAAACCACAAAACAGACCCTGAAAGAATGCAAACCAATCAAAACTCAAATCACCTAGTACTATCAATTAATGCAAAACCCATCATCAAATCCCAATTTCCAACAAACCCATTTCGAATACAGATAAAAGGAAAGCACCCAATTACGAGTAATAAATAGTACTAAGAGGTAACGTCTTTATGAAAGGAGCATTAAATGGTGCCAAAATTGAAACCGAAATAAACACGAACCTTCTTCTTCTGTTAGAAAATTTTCTCTCTCCTCTCACACAGCTTAACCACAAAGCTAAGGAATGAATGAAGCTAACAGAAATGAATGAGGCCTGCTCGAGGAAGAGCCCACCTTTTTTCTCTCAATCTTTTTTTGCTTCAGAGATCGTGCAAGCAACCTTTTTATGAGTATTTGCTTTGCAGTTTATTTGCTTTTTCAGGGGTTTGGGAAGGGATTTTCGTGTGAAAGATTACGCGTTGGTTTCAGATTCTTTGGGAGATAAAGAGAAAGGGCGGGGGAAAGACATTAGTGAAAACTTCGGCCCGACCAAATATCATTTTCTCGTCAATGTATCGCGTAGGAGTAGCGATCTAGTAACAGCCAAAACGGTTATGCTCTGTTTGGTTTTACTGTTTCATTCTTCGGTGTATTCACCAAAATAAGTTGGTGCTAATTTGGTGAATGTATTATATATATATATATATATATATAAGATTCCATCCACAGCAATCGGTTGCTATGAAGCAATCCTTTTTTGGCTTTCTCCACAACAATCGGTTGCTGCGGATGAAATCTTATATATATATATATATATATATATATATATATAAAAAACCATCCATCTCTTGACATGATAACAACTGTTGGTGACATAATGTTATGAAAAATTATTTTTATTCTATTATTAGTTTTTATATCATGCAAAAGAAGGAATTTAATCAATTCCTAGTTAGAGGTTAGTACAAAAATAAAAATAAAAATTCATAACAAAAATATTTACGAATTAAATCTCAAAATTCTTATAATTAATCAATACAGTACTTTGACTCTTACTTTTATTTTATTTTTCTTTCTTTTTTTACATACACATTGTGTGTCAGATCACTCTCATTTTATTCATGTATTTGAAAGATTTCTTCAAATCCATCTCTTTAGTTGTTTATTGGGGCACATCTATTTCTTCTTCCACAGAACTTTGGCGAACTTTTTTACCAAGGTGAAATTTTCTTTTCGTAATTATTTAGGGTAAAAGTTAGTTATTACTGCTGGCCATAGTTGACTTAGTGAGATATAGCTCCACCATTTTATGGAAGAGAAGAGAAGAGATCTTGATATATAATTAGTTTGTTGAACGAGTTTTTGAGTTGGCATAGAGTGGCGTGCCAAAAGTCATTCTAACCCTCAAAGTTTGTTGAGCGATTGCTTCTTGCGCGCCACTTGACCAGATGATCCGTTGACAAAAACTCCATTCCTTTCGAAATATAATTTAATTTTTAAAATCAAATCATGACATATTAAACTTTAAATTGATATAAATTTATTTTTTTTATTTCATATAATTATTATAACTATATAGAATATAATAAAAATTATTTATCATAATTTTTTTTATATAATTCAAATGATATAAAAGAATAATATATATAGGGTAAAATGTATGTACACAGCTGTGTATTAGTGTATTACACAATCAGCTATGATGATGATTTTTTAGGCTATAATGACGGTTTCACCCGTCGCCATAGCTATTATGGACTATAGCGACAGTGAAACCGTCATGATAAACTAAAAAATCCGTTCTTATAGTCCTCTACTATGATATACAACCCAAGTATATACATATAAACTTCATATATATATACACATGTTTCTTAAATTAGAGGAGAGTGCCATTATGTGTGGGAGGCACGTCTTATAACAACATTTTAACAATTTTATGAGAATTGAAAATGTGCTTACTACTACATCATAAAGATGAGTACAAAGTATCCACATTGGATTCTCTCTTCTCCTCTCTCTATATCCACCACAAACTCATCCTGCATGCTCCAATCTAGCATACATGCTCCTTAATGGCAATTATAACTAAAGGAAAAATGGCCACTTTCACGAAAGCTGTTGGTCCACAAAGGCACTAACACCTCTCTCTCTCTCTCTCTCTCTCTCTCTCTCTCTCTCTCTCACACACACACACACACACACACACACACACACAGAGCTCTTCCTTGATGAATATTGGTAGATGAGATTAGTTTAGGGAGGTGACCTTCCAACCAAATATGAGGAAGCTTATAACAACAATATTCCCCCTAGTCTACTTGTTTTTTTGTTTCTTATTTAATCTTTTGGGAACATTGACACATCCATAAGATAAGGTCTTACCATATTTGTAAAATCTACTTGTCTGGAAAAGGAGAGAGTAATGCAATCGGTACTTCTCTTTCATGCCTTGCATTTAATTACTACCCAAAGATATTTTTAGCAGTGGAATTACCATTTCAAGTGCAATGCATGCAATACACAATTGTACAGTGATATTAAATCACTAATTCCACGGCCTTTAAATATCAGTACACTAAATTTGGACCCCCTTAAAAGTTAAAACATGTGCAGCTGTCTCACCACACTTTTCGGACTAGTCATATTAGAGAGGTGGGCCTGTTTGGCACGCTCGGTAAACAAAATGGCACAAAATGATGAAGAGCAAAGACCATAGGAGCTGGAGTAACCAGCAGCAGTGATTTGGGAATCTTGAGAATGATTTATGATCATCCATAACAAACAATGTCAAAAAAATTGAATGCAAAATGCTTATATAAATCATTTAAGCTCAAAAAGAAAACTTCCTTACTATAGGCAGCTACTTTTCCTTTTTCCTATTTTAATACTCCCTCAGTCCCAGGATAAAAGTCCTGGTGGACTTTTCACGCATATTAAGAAGAGAAATAAAATGACAAAATTACCCACAATAATATGTCATTAAATATGGAGAGAATTAGAATAAGAAAAGTATGAGATATTTAATGCTACGGGCATAATAGGAAAAAATGTGTAAAAGTTTGGTTATTAAAAGAAAGTGGACATTTAACATGACCCAAAGTAGTAATAAGGACTTTTATCCTGGGACGGAGGGAGTAGCTTATTTATTAAGTTATAACAACATAACAAGATTAACTCCCTTTACCAAAATGTCATCTGGTGGAACATAACTGGCTGCCTTTCTCATTAGGGATGCAAAGAGAAGGGAGAGTGAAGGGCGGGTGACATCCAAAAGGTCGTCAAGAAATGCAAATGCTGCTAAAAAATCTCACCTGCTAGCATTTATTAATTGGAGCAGAAAAATGAGCAGGGATTATTCTTTTGAACCTCCAGTCACGTGCAATGCCATCAATCCAATCTTTGACCTGAAATTTTGAAGATGCAGGGAGATCCACTGTCAGAAACATTTCAACAAAGTCTCAATTCTGAGAAATTTGAACCATAAAAGCTTATGATTTTCTGAAGGGATTCTTCTTTGTTTTTCTCTGGTTACCCATCAAAATCTTGCCCTTACATAGCACAAGGCAAAGCATATTGATTATCTAGATAAGAATTCAATTAAGTGTATTGGCAGGAAGTGATGTGCTATTACTAGTTCCAAACTTGAGTTATGCATATCACATAGGCAGGCAAGAGATGAGCATTACTACAATATACCAATCGACTAGTATAAAAGTTTGGATTCAATAGGATAACTTGCCTTTACAAGAACTTTGCTGAAAACCAATGTCTTTACAATGGGTGAAACAATTAGCTTCTGTGACATTTGAGCAAAGCTAGCGTTGGGCTCCAGAAGATTTGAGGGACCAAGAAACAAGATTTGGAGAACCATTCTCTCCCACCCTGCTCAAAAAAATTATTCTAACTCGGTTCATAGGTATATACTTCAACAACATCGCACTCATGTTGCATCAGTTTTGTTTCTGAGTTGAATTCCTAATAAACATACTACAAACTGTTTTTACCGTATAAGACTAACCTTTTTTCCGGTTCATTTTGTTGTCATTTGTCAACAACTGGTTCTTCAGGGACTTCCTTTCCTTTACTAAGAATTTTAACAGCCAAACCATTCTATGCAGATTCTAATAACAATTCCTTGCTAATGTAATCAGGTGGCTGCCATGAGACGTAAATTACGGCATCTGTCACTAATAGTGTCCTGGAGCACTTATGATAGAATGCCACCTCCACATATGGCCCAATTCCTGAAATAGTCCACAATGACAAACTTCAAACTATAACTTCAGGAATATAAAGGTTGAGAAGTCAAGTCAGCGGAGATCATTATTACCAACTTCTAGAGAGTTTAAATTTTTTTGTTCAATCTCATCAGCCCATGGAGTTGAAAAATCCTAATCTTTTAAAGTTTTGGCACCAAAAATCCCACAAAAAACTCAAGCGGCAAATTCAAAGGCCAGCTCCATTGCCTTGGCGCCACCCATATCTGAGCTCAAGGGAACTTTCTTGAAAATGGACCAACAAATATTTTATGCTCATAAGAAAATGTAGGCATAACAATATACTCTACTGGAGCTCCTAACTCCTTCACAAGCTGGAAGGTAAAGAACTCAAAATAAGCATAAGGTTCTACAAGTTGATCAGCACATAAATATGCAGAGTTTAAGCACTAAACTTAGCTTTAATAGGTATAATATTATCATATTTTCCCAAAAAAATAAAATTAAAAGAAGATCTTTACTCTAGACTAAGATATGTTAGGGGAGCCAAAAAGAAAAGGTTCCATACAACAAATATGATATCGCAAGCAAATTACTCAGTTATGCTATATTCCGACTTTAATGGATGAAATTGGTTAACTTGATGGTGGTTGATCAAATCATACTATAAGTGGGTGAACAATCATATATCTATGTGACGCAAATGGGGTTATTGAAAAGCCTTTATGAAAATGGCACATGTTTTCTAACATAAGACTTCTATCAACTAGATGAATTAATCAGTTCTAGACGGAAAGCATTCATCTTAATGGAAGGCCATGATAATACTCCATGATATATACAGCTAAACTGTACCACCTAAAACCTATTAAAAAATATAGTTGAAAGTGAATGTTATCGATTTATAGTCTCAGATAGACTTAGAATATAATTGAAAGAGGAATATAGAGAGAAAGAAGATAGAGTGGAAAAAGTTTAATTCGTCATTCATATCTCATTTAATACAAACTTAGTCTTTATATAATAACAATGTAAAAGCTAGAAACTAATCCTACCCATTGAATTTAATAACTTATTTCAGCCCTTAGATCACTTTAACAAATTAATCTACTTAATTTGATCAAGTGAAATTTAGTTCATTACAATACCCCGGTCTTCAAAACCATCTTGTCCTCAAGGTGGAAATGCTTAAAAATTTCCTTGTACCCATAGTTCTGCCCAGCTGCCCTTTGCACCTTATAACAACTCAATTTTGCATCTTTGTAAACTTGGTAGATTGTAGAAGTGAGACCATGGAGTTATACTATCAACCAACGTAATTTCCATTTCTTGTAGAGCTTCAGTGATGCTAAATGTCCCCCAATATCCATGACTAACTTGACTGATGACATGTTTACCCAATTTTAGTACATCCAAATTTACAGCAGCAATCCTCATCATAGGCATGTCATTTGGATCATTGTGAATAAAATCAAAGTTCCTATCTGAAGTTGTCTCTTCAACTAAATTAATTGAGGAAGCAGTTTCAACCACCCTTTCACTAGCTTTGAGCAAATAGAAACCTTTCATTGTTATTATAACTTGAAGACAGTGGAGAGCATCGTCTCTTACAGCCTTACTAGGTGATGCCACACATGTATTTCTTGCTCTCATAAAGCTCAAGATGTAGACTTAAAGTGTCATCCTCTTCCTGCAAAAAACAAGAGTTAATTTGATTGGTCTGTTCCCCATTTAAGTAGCTACGCTTTGTTTCCTGCCCATGCAAGACCATGTGTTACTCCAATTAGAAGTTTCCCAATTGTTGTGCCAGCCTCTTTGTTAATGGTATGAGCAATGAAGATCTAATCTCCTTTACCACCTTTTGTATATGCTACTAGCTTATGATTTGGATCGACTCTCGTGATACCAATATCATAGTTGGTGTGCGTTTAAGCCTTTGTATTCTCAACATTGGATCAATCACCAGTATAAAATTCAAGGAACAAGTTTAGAACATAGAGATTACACCCAAAACTCATAGTAACAAACACCTTGTTCCCACCAACAGAAATATTAGGAAGACCTTTCCCCCCAAACTGCAAAATTACTTGTTCACCAAAAGTAAATTGACTGGAGTTGTAATAGCAATCAAAATGTACCGCAGAAACACATTCATGAAATTGTATCCTCTGCCACATTATATAAAAGGTGTTGCACCATGACAAAATCATAAACTCAGTCCTGAGACCCCATCTTAAGTAGGCCATTACATAAGACAAGCTGAGAAATTCAACACCAACCAAGGCTATGACAGTTTAAAAGGTTGAGTACCACCATTTGACTTCTCTTGGAGGTCCATATTTCCTTTGATCATTTGTTAGAACTTCCTTTGTAAAAATAGCTTTCATACCAAGTCCCATTAGATTACTCCAATAATTCCAATGTGACTGTAGTACCATCCATACAATTGAATTTTGAATAAACTATACAACACAACACTCCATAATGTTATTATATAAATGTCAAACCACCTTAGTGCGACCAATTCGCATAGATGCCAATAGAGCAGAATTCCATGACACATATAAATGGTAACCATCCCTGCATTTTAATTGATCTAACATATAACATTCATACAACTTTAACATACCTCATGCTAGTGTAGTCATGGTAGAGCGAAGAAAACTCCTTGCAAACTTCCTAGTTTGAATAGCCCTGTGTGTTTACAAAGTAAAATAACATTATCCCACTTATTGACAACCACCTTGTCCTCAAGGTGACATTTAAGAGTGCTTCTGCATTCTTCAGCAGTGGGTAGCAATATTATTCCCCCGGATCAAATTCCCTTTCAAAATCCACCTTGTCCTCAAGGTGGAAGACAGGGAAGTGAGGATGAAGACATCAAATAATTCAAGTTTGAATCCATAAGAATTGCCTGTAACTCTTCAACATAAGCAACTAGTTTCTTGTCCCCAAAAATTGCATACACACCAAAGCTACAACAGCTTATTACATGTTCAGACCAATAGAATTAGAGACCAAAATGTGGGATTTTCGTTTGAACTTTTCTTTGATCACTTGAGCAAGCTGTAACATGACAAGTTTCCTTGGACTATCCACATATAGAGGTCCCATTTGTTCACCTTCCATTAGTATCACCAATCCATTTAATAAGTTTGATTGAAAACTCATTGTTTCACTTTTATTACCATAAACTGTCGATGATTGCTTGTGGCCGGCTCTCGGTATAAAACCATTGTTTACATATGCCTCTTTGGCAATTGCTGACAAGGTAATAATCAAGGACCAACTGTAGTTTTTAAACTTCCAAGCTCTTACGCAAGTAATGCTTCTCTTTTTCTTAAGCACCTTCCTGAATATTGTCAAGTTCCCATCATTATGATCAACAAACATAACCACCATTCGCTCCATGAAATAGTAATTATACTCCATTGTATTTTGCATTTTGTCACCTTTCACAAACAAGGAAACAATGGCACCTTGTCCATGTCTTCGAATTCCAATGAAAAAATTCCATTCAATTGACCCATATAAACTCTCCGGTTGAGCCACTATGAGTGGGTCATCCTCTAGATAATTGATCTTCGTCAATGCACCAAGCTTGTGACCCATGTATTCTTCCCGAACCATCATGGTTTCAATTTGTGACAAGGCTCTAACGGTTTGAATACGGATGTAACCCACTGTACAGTACCGTAATGCATCACCATCTTGTGTGTTTATTGGATAGGGATCAAACCTGACTTGTCCCTCTACCAATGAAGCACTTTTTTTATCTTAGTATTCATTGATGAGTTTCCAAAAAAAACCTTTGTACACTCAACGAATTTCCAAGCTATAAGGAATTGCATGATCTGTATCTCCCTTGTTGTTAAGACTCGTCAGTTCTTTGTTCTGTAGCTTCACAATTGATCCATGAACGATTGTGTGGTAATTGAGTCCATGGATGGTTTGTTGTTTTATTCCACCATGGAATCTCTCAATGAAAGCACCGTTGTTTCCGTTTTTTAGTCTCGGATAGACTTAGAATATAATTGCAAGAAGAATTTAGAGAGAAAGAAGATAAAGTGGGGGAAAAGTTTAATTCATCATTCATATCTCATTCAATACAAACTTACTTTATATAATAACAATGTAAAAGCTAGAAACTAATCCTACCCATTGAATTTAAGTACTTATCTCAACCCTTAGATCACTTTAACAACTTAATCTACTTTAATTTGACCAAGTGAAATTTAGTTCGTTACAGTGAACAAGTGTAGCAGAACTGAAAACAAATCATCTCTATGATATGCTATGAAAGATGGATATGGAGAAATCTAGCTTGAAATGCATATAAAGAGGCAACTGAAGTATCTCATATGAACTTATTTCAAATTGTGATTTCTGATAAAAGAATAGAACTTGAGAATATAAGACGTAAAGACCTGAATGCAGTCCTTGGTTGGAGAAATGGGTGCATGGACCCATAATCCTCCGGATTTCAGTTTGATGACAGTCATGCAAATGTTTGTTGAGACACTGCTGAATCCGAGTGCCTGCTCTTGTTCAAATAGCCATATGGAGTCTTTTACTGCCTGAAATTTAAGTGACAACAAGATTTAGCATGCAAAACTATAAATTACAGTAAAAGTTTCGTTTTACATTAAACCTATTTTCTGAAGAATGAATATAAGGTCACATTGCATCAAGCTTTGGTCACTTCTTTATCAGATTTTAATCAGCCTCTCGGCAATCGGTGAAATTGAGTCTTGCAAGCAATACTAGAAGTTCAGAAAATCCCATTTTCCCTTAGTTTGGATTGATTTGCCAGAAAATCATTTTTAAAGGAAAATAAATGAAACTAATAAGCATCAAATTGTAATAATACGTTTATGATAGTTAATTCAATGTAATAAAAATACACAGCCACACAGGGTACATCTGGATAAAGGTAAAACCATAAAAGAAAGATCAAGGTCGATAGTTAAGCTAACCTCGGTCCTGATAGTGCGCACATTGAGAAAAGGTCCAAGAGGAAAAGGAAATCCTGTGAAGTTGAGATAAAACCTTCCACCACCGTCAGAGGTGGTGCCGGAAGAAGCAACCACCAAACTAACTACGTCTCTAATTCTCTACGACTACTACTACTCTTTCTACTCTACTGGGTTTCAACTGGAAACAGTGACTCTTCGAATGGGACAACCCGCCAAGAAAATTAGAGTTAAGCTCTTTTAAAGGAACTGAAGAGCTCTTGAATATAGTAGTAGAATTCGGAGAGGGCACAGCTATTGCCGCCACCATTCCTTTAGTCAAGAACTTCAAATTCAACCTGAGACTAATAATCAGAATGCTGGCCTGCTGGGTTTATTTATTTTCATGGGTTTATAGATTTTGGAAGTTACAATTGTGCCACGTGGATAACCCAAAATGGATTGTCATACTTGGCTTTTAAAGAATTATTGCGAAGCTTTAGCAAATCACATACCTGTTAGTACTTTATTAGACAGTTGATAATTTATTCAAAAATAAATTTTATACTAACTACTTTCTATATTGTAAGTCCCGCCTAATAGACAATTGACAATTTATTTAAAAATAAATTTCATACTAACTACTTTTCATACTGTAAGTCCCGCCGCCTAATATATAGGCCGTATGTATGTACGTGAGTATTATGTGACTTTTTTATGTAATAATAACAAATATTATTTGGTAATTCCACAAAATGGGGGCCTATTCTGATCCTTTGAAGTAAATAAATTTTAAAATATTAAAATTGATGTGAGGCGTGCAGATAAATCCGATGATATTGTGACAAATTTATGAAGAGAAGTTTGAGGAACACAGATTATGAGCTTATTCGGTTGTTATAACCAGAATTAAAATAGTCTCACCTCCTCCTTTGACTTATTTTCGACTGAATAAACTGCATTAACACAGCAAGTTTATGAATTTAGATTTTTAACAAGAATAATGCTAGAGACAAATTATTCCATTAAATATTTTATAAATCATTGATGCGACATACTCCACCTCAAAGATATCGGCGCCAAAGACTATATTAAACAAATAAGTTAATCAATATGGTAATGCCACGTATCTTACATCAATGATTTAATAAAATAATTTGTGTCTGTAACATTACTCTTTTAACAATACCAATCCTTGCAAATCACAACCAATTTGGCAAACTAGACCTAACTATAGGATCTCTTTCATTCCAAATCCATGCAACCAAGAAACAATAAGTAAACATCCAATCATCAATATATTTACAGCATACGTATAACACTCAAGTCTTCATAAACATAATTTTTCTCCCAAATAAATCCTGTGCCCATCACTTTGAACGGCATTATGCAAGAGCACTTTCTTATACAGAAGATGTTCACTTCTACAACAATGGGTGTACAACTGGAAAACCAAAACTAGCATCACAACCACCCTAAATCCCCATCAGCTATATATAATATCGAAGCCAAAGCTAACATAATATCAACAAATGAAGATCCAACTGGACTGGGTTTCTTGGGATAAACAATGGTATTCCAAAGGAGCGTTCAAAACAGTAGCCATCATATTACACCATGATGAGATTTGAATCGAGACAATTACCATACTTTCGGCCAACTTCATATTCACACAGCTTATACACGAGAGATACTGCATCTCAAGTGATGATCTCCTTCACCAGCCAATCCAAGCTAGGATATGAAAAGTACAAAATGAGAAACGATGGGATCGCAAACAGAACAGTGATGAGTATGTACAAGACTAAGATGGCTGCACTGGCAGGTATGGCATACAACACAATCAGAAGAAATATGAGGACCAGTGGAAATTTTGTTGTCATATTAACAAAGAAAACAAGGGGCTTCCAAAGGGAAGAATGTAAGCTCTCAACACTGAGGTAATTATCCACATGATCGTGATCATGATTTGATCCAGATGATACTGAATAATGGCCCCTCCATGTGTTAGAGTGGCTTTCTTCCTGACTTCCCAGTGCAAACTTGGTGTTTGATGGCCAGCCTGCATTATGGCCATTCCTGCTCTCAACCATCCAAAGAAGAAAATAGTTTTTACGAGGGAACTTGATGTTACCCCTGTAGACCAGACGGAGGGACAAGAGGTTGCACCATGGGCAGGAGATAAAAAGTGGAAGCTGTATCGGTAAACTGGGAAATTTCACAACAGCCCATTGCAATCCTAGTATACAGTTTTTACAAAGGGTATGACCGCACCATAAAACATAGGGAACATTTTCCACAATGTTAAAGGACTCCCAACAGATAGGACAATCTAATCCCCCTTCTTTGCTGCTGGTGGAAGACACTTCATCGTCTGAGCATTCTAGAGCATCTGGAGCATGCTTTAGAAAGACATTCTTCAAACCACTGTTTCCAGCTACACAATTGGATGCAAATTTCCACATTGTGATAGCTGGGTGTGATCATATAAAGGACATCAGCTACTTTTAAAGATGAACTATTCGACTGGCTGTAATACACTACTAAATATTGACCCAAGCGTCCTCCATACTACAACCACCAAGAACACCTGTTCCTGTTAAGGCATACCCTGAAAAGAAAGTTACAGGGTTAAGACAACTAAATAAAATTAAAATTACAAATAATCATAATTGAAGAAATCTTCTCAGACGATCTCAACCTCATCATTTTGAAAATCAAAATACTAGAAGAAACAATCTTTAGAGTCTCAGAAATAACACCATAGTAACAATTGAAAATAAAAATTACTTTCTAGCGGGCCTCATAGACTTAAAAATTCAACTTCAGCGACAAAAAAAATAACTGAATGTGTTTGTTGGCCAATATAGTTATTTCAGACAATACATGGATTTGCACCAAGTAATTAACCAACTAACACACTGCATGAAACATTTTGACAGCTGAAAAGAATATAATTAGTTCACTCCTAGTCCAAAAATCAATGCATGAGATCGCTAATGCACTGAGGTGGATTAACACGTAAACCACAAGCCATCAGATTCATATCCACTCTGTAAAGCTCGACTTCAGCCAAGTGCAGAGAGCTCAAGCTCACATGTTTGTTCAACTGAAATTGAGCAAGCTATCAATTGCTAAGGGTGAACATTATACAAGTAAAGTCACAGTTCTGCGTAATCAAATGATATGTATACGATTTTCGATTCTTATCATGCCCCAATTGTCAAAAAGTACAAACAAGTGTCCAACCCATGACAAAAGTTTCACCACTTAACTTATCTTTCATGGAATTAGAATTCCCATTCCCATCCTCCCTCCAATATACAATTACATTTTCTAAAATTCCAAATATTTGGCAGGAAAAAATACAGTACAAACAATTACTATTAACAAAATGACAATGACAATGTATTATCAACAATAATAAGAAAAAGACTGTAAATGGAAGGCAGTCAAGGCACAGCATACACTAGATAGCAACAACAGTTCATAATGAGAATATAAAAACAATATCTGCAAAAACATACCCAATTTCATAAACACACACAAAATATCAAAATTAAACCCTGTAAGTAAATTCTAAATCATGATCAACCACTGAACCAAATGAGAATCGATCCATATCAATTTATTGCAAAATGAATTATTCTAATCGGGCAAAAACAAGAAAAATCATCTAAAATTAAATACAAGTTTATGAAAATTGGGAGTCCATCTATTACCGATATAGCTGCTGAACAGCTAATTCTTTCTTAACGAAGTCGATTTCCCGGAGTAAACTACAAGCTCTAGAGAAACGAACGGCCGTTTGTCTCTCTTTTGTCTTTTATTGCGATATAATCGAACAGAAGAGAGTATAAACGACATCGTAGCACTTTGTTCACTTTTATATAGATACTCCCATTTCTTACTATTGTCAGGCTTCTTGGGCCTGGCGGTGGCGGGTAATGTATTTCCCTTTTTCTTTGCCTTTTATATCACACAAATTTTGTCTGATCTGTAAAATAAAGTTTTGGTGTAATATATGAATAATACGAGAGCCATGCTTGTTTGGAAAAAAAAATTGAGATTTATATCATATTATTAAGAAATCTGAGTTCTCCTCGCATTTTTTGAAGTCGAACTCGAAGCGAGACTGAATCGTTTAATTGAGTTTACAACCTTAATTCATAGAATAAAATAATACGAATTAATATTAAATTAAAACAAATAGTTCTATCTAAAATATATTTTTTTGTCAACAAACATAGCTTAGATATTTTAATTTTTTTATCTCAAATGTTTTTCAAATGACGTGGTATTAAATAAAATAAAATGTAATTTATCTATAAAATAAAATTTTGGTATAATATTTAAAGTGAATATTGATATTTTAATGTCATTTTGGTGTGAATTTTCCTAACTTGATATTTCAGATTTAGAATTATAGAAAAACAAATATATCTCTTCAACCCTAACCTTAATATATACTCCCTCCTATTCATATTAAATGTCGTTTTGGAGAGTTTTATTTTATTCAATATAAATATCGTTTTAGAATCTCTATGCAATATTGCACTATTTTTTTCTAATTTACCCCTCTATTTAATATACTTAATAAATACAATTCTATGGACCATTGTGGAGAGAGAAATAATTAATTAGAGATACAAAAAATATTTTGTGTTATTTCTTAATAAGTATACTTAACTTTAAAAAGACACTTAATATGAATAAGAGGGAGTAGCAAGGTACAGTGTCACGCACACGCGACAATGGCAGTAATTAAACGATCAGTATACATTTGGGTCCCAGTGAGCTAATAAATTTGACCAATTTTTATACTCTTATCAGGCCACCAAATCCTGCTGAAATGAATCGAGACAAATAGAATATTGGATTATTCAGATTTAGTTTATAAAAATTATTGAGTTTAAAATAAAGTTTAATTGAGATTTGTTTAGATATTGAGTCGAGCATAAAATCAAATCGAGTCCGAGTAGTTTGAATATTTCAAGTCGATAGAAAATTATAATTTAAAAAAAATTGAAATAACTTATTTAATTTAAAAATCTACTCATATTTGAATGTTTATATTTCGAGTCGAGTTCAAATTAAATTTTAAAAAGAGCGAGTATAATCAAACTCGAACCGTTTAGTTCATTTTACAGCATTAAACAGAACTAAAAAGATACGCGCTCCACATTCCACAACTAGGCTTGATGAAAATATCTAGATATTTGGGGATTTTAACGCAGCAAAGAAAGAAAATTTCAGAAGACTTATTTTAGTGGGAATTGGAAACTTTAATTAGCACTCAACTATAGTCTATAAATTATATTTTTTCATAGCAGAAAAACATGTAATTTTCCTGGCCAAATAGCTAGTTGTCGTTCTCAATAATTATAGGAATCAAATTGGATAATTTTTTTTAAAGATTATTGGGTGTTCTTCTGGCAATTTTCCTGTTCCGAAATCAGAAGAGGAGCATGCATTATTTGTAATTAATGAAGGGTAGGGTAAACATCCCACATGCATGAGCTAGGTAGAAGACCATCATATCAAATGATGAGGACAAAATAGGTATACATATTAATTATTAGATCATTCTTGCATGGCCCTTGGATGTAAATTTAGAAGAGTTTCGTTTCACAATTTATTCGTAAATAAAAGGGTAATGTTACAGTGATAAAAGATCCATCATTCCAAATAAATGAATATAAAATAACGTGTCGAGTTATAATATTCCGTCATATATGAGTGAGTACAATAGTTATATTATATTTGTTCACATTATTTCGTATTTTATTTTTGTATTCAATCTTATATTACCAAAATATTATTGTAAATTAAAAGGGAGAAAAGTATTAAATGCAGTTATACAAATTTTACCATTTATAAACTCACTATTGGAGTATTTGCACTGAAAAATCTTTTGTTCTTAAGAGTGGTTGAAGTTCAAGCTTTATTGAGTTATGACTAAGTTAATTGATACGAGACTAGTAGTAATAGATATTAATTTATTCAAATTAAAATTTTATGTGTCTACCAGCACAGGAAATATATATTTAATTAATGATATTTTTATAATTATTTAATTTTTTAAAAGACTTATAACTTTGATAATATTAATATTTCTTAAAACGTAGAATTAGAGGAGTAACTCAACAAATAGATAGACAAGTATATATAACCTATTAATTGTTGTTCAACAATCTAGATCTCTCTTTTGTCATGTAAGTATGATTGATTAAAAAAACAAAAAATTGAAATAAGAGAAAGAAACGATTTCAAGCATTGCACACGTTGATTGAAGTTAATCAAGGGTTCTGGAATATTCTCTGAAAAGATTTCATTGGATTTGATTTTCATTTTGATTGTGCATCGTCCTTTAAAACCACGAAAGGTCATATATATATATATATATGCATGCATGTTACCTATATATATATATATATATATATATATCAAGTGGTTCAAGTGAAGCAAGTTATTTGTGGCCTTTGAATTGTCGTCTATGAATACCAGTTGAACACGATCATTAAGCCACTCATGCTTGGTCATTATCTTCTCATATAGGACTTATGTATAAAATTAAGGCTGGCTAGTTTTTATATATATGGAATTTCACCCCTTTAAACTTAAATATATGTAAGAAAAAAATTTGTTAATGTATAACATTGAAGAAATGATTTCTAAGAACTCTCTCTCTCTCTCTCTCTCTATATATATATATATATATATATATATATAGCAAGTTAGCAACAAACTAATTTGAATCTTGAGATCGAGTATATATTTGTTGCTCAGTTATGGTACTACATAGAGAAAATGGTGTGGGCCGGGCGGCCAATAATTTTGGTTGTCCAACCAAATGAAGAACACATGCAGCAAGTGCAATCATTCACAAGTACTTATCCGAATTACTATATATATTTGTCTGATTGTTTATCTATCTATGAAACTACTGTATATTTTTCTTAATAATACATTTTTTAATTTGTCACAAATATGTTTTTTGGGGGGGACCACATGCAATTTCTCAAGTAATTTAACAAAGAGAGGATGTGTTTCTCTGGCTTTAATTACCTAGCTACAGATCCAACCAGCGGATAAGGTCGAATTCAGCACCGACCGGTAGGATCAATATATATATAATTACTCCAACTTCCAGGGACATGCATGTATGGAATCTTGCTGCCTGCCAAAGAATGTTTCTAATTCAAAATAATAAGACTCGGTTATATATAAGTAAGTTAATAGTCTTATATATGTGCTATATATTATCTATCTATAATATAATATCCCCAAACAAATAGCTTAACCAAAGCAAATGCATGCAACCCTAATATATATATTATATGCATACATACATGGCCAACGTGTATTACACAATGTCCTCGTCATGTTCTCATCGGCAAGTGGATATCAATTTGGAAGCTTGTTCATAATACAACTAGTTGGCGTGCTATCTCTCACTGATCGATCATTTTGCATGCGTCGATTATCTCTCTCTCGCGCGCGCGCGCGCGCACACACACATATATATATATATAGAGGACGGTTCTTCGACATATTGGTCCGTTAACAGAACAAGTATGGCGATGAGTTTTTGATCTATGGGGACAGTACATACCGTTGTCATTGCTGGTTCGCTAACGGACAAATCCGTTGGATACAGTGGTGAAGTCAGAGGTTTTTAACAGTGGGGTCAAAATTATCGCTAACTTATAAAAAAATTGACGGGGTTGAAAGTGCGCTACGAGATAATTTTTTTTAAATACTTTATACTTTCGGTGTATATATATATATATATATATATATATATATATATTACAATAAAAATATAATGAGTAATAATATATGGTATATATACACTATATTGACTCATAATAAACTTTTTAATCACAATTGTTCATAAGTAAGTAATTTATTATTTATTTTTAAAAATAATATAAATTAGATTATTATTTAGTTTAAAATATTATATATATATATATATATATATATTGAAAGGATATTAGTCATATATGATTAAAATTTGACCGACAAAATTATAAATTTTTAATTTGACCTCGTATAATAGAAAATTTATAAAATTTTAGTGGGGTCAATTTATATATATTATTTAAAATTTTTAAAATTTACCGTACATTATAAAATAAATTTTTTTTTCGAGTGGGGTCAATTAACTCCATTAAAGTGACGTATTTCGCTTAATTTGGTTGAATATATATATATATATATATATATATATATATATATATATATATATATATATATATATATATATGGAAAGGATCGAGGGCTTACCCTTAACCCTATATATACCTTACATACTCCTTTTCTACCGATGGACGACTTGCGGTTCGGTTTATCATTATATGTTATCATGTCATTAAAAGTTAAGGCAGCGTGTAAGACACCAACTTTTATAAATAAAGATGAATTTTCTATAAATATTATTTTTGAATATTATGGAGTAAAATTGATATAATAGTTGTGGGTAATATTTATAAATTTTGCAAAAGTAAAGCAAGTTGTTATAAAATATTCGTTTGGTGGGAAATATTTTTTGTCGGGAATATTAAATGCGACGACTCAATCATTAGTGGACCCCACAACGGAAGTATTGTCGTAGTTAGAAATGACAAAATTATTTTTCTATAAAAATAACTACGAGGTGTTACCGTTAAAACCTGTTGAACTACCCTTAGTAAAAAAGTACGAAGAATACGCTGTGATTGCGTAAGAAGCGCTACGATATTGATTATTGATCTTTACGTGAGAAGTCACTCAATTTATACTCAATTATTACTACGATAATTCACGCGTCATATCTCTTATATTATTGATTCAATTATTGTCACAAGATTATCTCATATAATATGTTATATTATTAAATCAATAATTGAGACGACAAGTTATAAATGATTAATAATTATAGAAAGATTAAATATGTGTTGATTAAAAATAAAATGATTTGTGGTAATATTTATTCAATCCCTGATGTATATAAAGAGTCTGTTATGAGACGTTTGTGATAAGTTTGGTTATTTTATGGGGGGCCCATATGTCATCATCTAAGAGTCTCTTCGTCAATAGTAATTACCTTCGTCAATAGTAATTACCTTCGTGAATATTAATTACCTTCGTCAATAGTAATTACCTTTACCAGACGTCAAACCACTTGTCGTTTCATATTACAGGCGTCAAACCACTTGTCGTTTCACATTACAGGCGTCGAACCAATTGTCGTTTCACATTACAGGCGTCAAACCACTTTTCTTTTCACATCACCAGGTCGTCAAGTCACTTGCCTATTCACATGGCAAGTGCTAAGTTAGAAATCTTCTATAAATAGAGGCCTAGTTGTGACGCCCCCAAAATAGGTATACAACACCTAACCAATTCTGAGTCGCCAAATACCTGTGAGTTTAAATACAGATATTGTCGTCTAGACAATATCCACACGCAAATAAATCCCCATCATAATTATTGATACATTATTTTACAAAAATGGTGAGGACTACTAAACAACTCTCTCTAACCTTCATTCCATACCCCCACTAAGATTTTCGCATTCTCGCCTCCCGAGAAGAAAAATGGAACAACAAGGAAAAGGGTGAGCTCAACTAGCCCAATAAAAGAATATTATGACTAAGATAATATACAACAAATTATCGTTAGTCTTCAACAGAGAAAAATCTAATAGAATACAATAGACAACAAGTTTTAGATCAACAAATGCAAATGAAAATAAAGAATCCATTAGAAGAGTCACGTAGAAAAGAATTCTACCGCCTTCTAAGGTTTAAAAGTCCATCATCAATATTTTATCCCCGTAACAACAATCAATATTCATCTTTAATCATCTTTTAACTACAGCCAAAGATATTCATTTATATCACCAGTTGGTCATGTTCATCTCAACACTGCTCATCATCTTTTGCACTACGGCCAAAAGATTCATCGCTTTAATCATTCATCTTTTTTGCTACAGCCAAAGATATTCATCAAGATCACCATTAAGGATCGAGGATGATGAAAAACATTTTTAAGAACGAGTCCAAAGAGATAGAAGGACAAATATTAGGGATTAGTACCACGCAGTTTGTCCAAGATCAATAATACTTCATAACAACCGATTTTGAAGCGAACTCAAAATAACGATCAAAACACGGATACAATCAAAGATAGTAGCCAAAATAGATATTTTGGACAAAAGAAAAAATTTCATTTTCGTTGAATAGTCTTAGTATTCGTGAATAAAGTCAGATATCGTGAAATAATTAATCGTACTGCGTGAATAAGAACTCTCAACACCAAAAGATAGAAATTTCACAAAAAACATCATCACGCTTTCGTGAATAAGACTTTAAATGAATAAGAAACTCATGAATAATAACTCATGAATAAGAACTCAGACATGAAAAAGTTCTAAATTGATAAAAAGTTCGTAATAATATTTGGCATAATGATATTGAAGAAGATAATATCATTTAAGAGAAAACAACATCCTTACCTCAAAATAACCGTATTTCCGATCAATTTCAGATATAGTCTTGTGAAACTCGCACCAGATATAAGAACACTCAAAGTATACTCACAAGAATACGCCGATAATATAGAGAGAGAAAGAGAGAAAACTTTGTTTCTGGTGTGATTTTCAATTCTAACTTAGCCCTCTATTTATAGGAAAATGCTAGAACGCCAAAGGAGACTAAATTACTAAACTATTAATATTTACCAAATATTCAAGCCCACCACCAAGGAATCTGATTTCAGCCACCAAGCACATGTTAAATATGCTCACCAACCTTTGAAAAACGTTTTTCTTGAAAATAATAATTAAAACTTCCAAAAATCAATTATTTCGGAACTCCGGAACTTCAATAATTTACAATAAATAGCCCTTTTATCAGAAAATTCGAATCTCGCGTCTTTTTATAGGAATTTCAATTCTCTACAACTTTACAGAAGAAAGTTTTTCCAAATTCCAAACAAAAATTGACCAAAATCCATAAACCAAGGCGATTTTACGATTACATAATCAATTTTCTACGAGAATTGTGTCCATGACATAAAAAACATGTGTTAAACATTTAATGCCACAAAATACTCTTCCTCCTCATATACTCATGTATCCCACATTCATTGTAAAAATATCACCAAGTTAATATATTATTAAAATAATATATTTAAATGAATTATTTTATCAAAAAAGATAAAATATTAATTTTCAACAATTGTCACATTAAAATTTTCTCCATCTATATCCACATAAAATGAATATTTTCTTTATCATAATAATCAATAATTAATTATTCGAAATAATATTACGTAATCACAAGATCGATCACAACCGTAGTTCCTGGGATAGATGGGGCTTTTCAATAAGGATTTCTCCTTACCTGGCAAGCAATTAGGTGACCAAACCTCTCCTTAGATGTAACTTTCTAGACATTGCCAATAATGTTATCTGATAATATTATTCAAATAATATGAATTATTGATCTGATAATGGAAAATACTGTGTAGTGATAATTATTGAAACAATAATAATATAAATATCAACGCAGCAATTATTGAATCAATAAAATAAAATAATGAACAATAATTATCAGAATAATTATTGAGTAAAGCCTTCTTACGTGCGAATCAATAATTCAACAACACTTATCTTGATACCGTGTAATCTTGTCGCAACCACGCGTATTATCAGTATTTTAACCACCGTGTAACCCAACAAAGTTAATTAATTGGTAATAATTTATGTCGTTATTTATAAAACTCAATCTTTGTCGCTTTCCTTCATCCAACCGTTTTTACATTATGGGACCCACAAATGACCGCCTGGTCAAATTTGAGATTCCCGACAAAAAAAGAATATTCCACGACCAAATGAATATTCCCCGACAAGAATGAATATTTTATAACCACTTGCTTATTTTGTAAACTTTGCACATTTCACCCATAACCAAAGCATTATATCAAATTAACCCTTATTTATTTATAATAAGTTGGGGTCTTACACTAGTGCTTCATTATTTTTCACGAATTCATTCAAGCTATAGAGAGAAAGTATAGAGAATAAGAGAGAGAAGAAGTATTAGAGTATTCTTACTACTACACTATCATTATTCAATCTCCTACTAAAGTAAGGGGTGTTATTCTTTTCTTATTCATGAAGAGAACTATTATTATTCCATTGCTTATTATTATGTTGGAATAACTCAGATACAGCGGTTTACCTATACTTGGTGACATTCTTCTATTATTCTCATTGGAACGTCACATGCATGTGTTTTTACACCTGACTGGTTCCGCTTTTATTATTATTCTGTTGGAACATCCTGTCTGTGTGTGTTTACACTGACACAGTTCCATTCTTTATTATTCTCATTGGAATATCCTATCATGTGTTTTACACCTGACACGGTTCCATTCTTTATTATTCTCGTTGGAATATCCATCGTCTGCATGCGCTTTCTGGCTTTAACCTGAATCCGTTATTTATTATTACATTGGAATAACTCACTGTCATGCGGCCTATCGCATGCATGGTGATTTCTTTTGTTATTCCATTCTTTATTATACTCAACATTGGTTAAAGTTTTGACTTCTATACTCCATGAAATTAGTAGAATATCCTTGATATTTGCACTTCATCCAAATCTTTTCATGGAAATATTCTTCCGATCATTCTTGAATTTTACTCTACAAAGCGATATCATGTTGACAATTTGGACATTATTAGTTCATGGATAAATTAATTCTTGAACTTGTTTTTATTGAATTCTTATATCATTGTCATCATCCTCATGTTTATATTTTGTTGAAAGTCATCTGTGGCTCAGAAGGTGCATAGATGGACTTGGTATGATTATGTTAGGGATTATTCTTTGTAATCATACCGTAATGTTACAAATGATGTGGTAAAAGTTCTCATTGGCCCGTAGTGCATTGATGGATAGTTGTTGGCATGATCATGACCATTAATGAATACACAAATATTCTTGCCCGTAGTGCATGGATAATTATGGTCGTGATACTAAAGAATATTCTCGGTAGTAGTCAGGGGGTGATTCGATGATGTGGAATATTTATTGTAAGTAGTCTTAGCTATAATAAAGATGAAAACCTTTAAATCATAAAAGATAGTAGATTTTATTTTCTACTTGACTCTTTTAATGGATTCTTTGGTTCATTGCAGCTTAAACTTGATGTTTATTATATTTTATCGCTTTAACACCGTTGAAGGCTAATGATAATTTATTATGCATTATCTTAGTCATAATATTTCTTCTTAGGCTAGTTGAGCTCACCCTTTCTTTCACCGTTTCTCTTCGAAATGAGAATATAAATTTGGGACGAAGCTCAGGGAACGAGTAATGGTCCGAGGATAAGATTAGTAGTCCCTCACTATTCTCGTGAAATAGTGTGATAATAATTGTAATGAGGACTCCTTTTGAGTTTGTATAATCTCTAGAGACAATATTTGTATTCAAACTCACGCTTTATGTTTTGTCGTATTGTATATGACAATTTGTATTAGTAAGTTGTATTTGAATTATGTACCATGTATCTGGCGCACCTAAGATGGGTGATGTATACCTTATTTTGGGGCGTCATGGTTGGTATCAAATCTTAGGGATATGATCCCAAGCTAAGATGTGAGAATAAGATTAGGAGGGGAGAGACGGGAATTCCTTCGCTAGTATGACCTCACCTAAGTTTATGTGTTATTTTATTGGTCGGTTAGAATATAGGGATAATATGTTACATGTCAATTAACCTTTTGTTTTGTGGCAGTATTTGATAATGACATCTGAGAATGTTGAGAATAGCAATGGAGCACAAACGATCATTGATTCACCACATATCAATAATCAGGATAATGTGCATCAGGAAGGCGACAATCCTCATACAAATAACAACACTGACCAAATGATGAATGATCAAATGTTCAGAGGCTTTATGCAATTCATCCAACAGCACGCGAGAACGGCTCCTATCCAAAACGTAGGTGGAAACACGGAAACTCTCGGGCGGTCACCGCTAAACAGTTCAAGGAGCTGGGACCACCGGAGTTTAAGGGAGAGCCAAAACCACTTATGGCGGAAGCATGGATAAAGCAGATCACCAAGATATTTGATGTCTTGGGATGCTCCGAGGAGCAAAAGGTTCCCTTGCCGCCTTTATGTTGCCTTGCAGAGAGCGACATTGGTGGGAATCGGTAAAAAGTACTCAACCTGTTGTACTGAAGATATCTTGGGAGAAGTTCCAGGAGTCGTTCAACGACAAATACTTTCCCAAAGTATTCGCCATACATGAAGGAGGTGGAGTTTATCAAGTTGGAACAAAACAATATGGCGACCGTGTCATGTCGCAATACGAGACAAAATTTGTGGAGTTATCACGGTTTCAAGGCCCCACTGGTGGATAATGAAGAGAGAATGGCGCGAATGTTTTTAAGAGGTTTGAAGCGGAGATACGTCAACATCTTATTTCTCATAAACCGTGTTTGTATTCGGATGTTGTAAATAGGGCTCGATTAGTGGAGCGCGATAACGAGTTAACGCAACTGACTAAAAAGAAAGCAAATTTAAAAATTATAATACCAAAGAGTAGTCATCGAAGCGGTGACAACAAGCGTGGAGGGAATCAACAGGCCAGAAATGGTAACCACTTCGGTGGTAATCAGGGCCAAAATAATAAGAATAGATATTTCAAGAAGAGGAGATTCAACAATGATGGAAAGACGTCAGCACCAGCACCCGTTGTTAAGGAAGGAGAAAGACCACCTATCATATGCTTCAAATGCGGATGGGAGGGACACATCAGTCCAAATTGCGCGATGCCATCCAAAGCATGTTATAATTATGGAAGAGAGGTCACTTAGCCTTTGATTTTGTCGCTCACCAAGACAAATTCAAATAGGATGGAGGCACCAAAGGTCATCCCGGAAGGTTCAGCCGGTAGTGTAAGAGAGGCGTTTGTTGTGACCTCCGAGAAAGCAAGGAACCCGAATGAGGTCATCGTGTAAGCTTATCATAAACTCTAACGAAGTCTATACTTTATTTGATACTGGGATTCTACCCATTCTTTTATTTCTCCTACTTATGCCCATCGATTAAATTTGACTCGGAGAAATTAGACTTTGACTTATCTCATGGAAACTCCGTTGGGAGAAACCTTCATTATATCCACTCGCTTATAAGTCTTGTTTGGTTCAAATCGGTACCTCACATTACCTGTTGATCTTATTTCATTAAAAATACTTGCATTTGACGTGATTCTAGGGATTGATTGGTTAACTACTCATCATGCAAAAATTGATTGTTTTAAATAAGGTTGTTAGCTTTCATATTCCTAATCAACCTATTATGCGAATTCAACGACCAAACCATTAAAATCAATCACGGTCATCTCGAGCCATAAAGCTATTCGTTTATTGAAAAACGAATGTCGTTTTTTTTAGCTCATGTCACGATTTAAAAAAAAATACGCCGATTTTGAACAATATTTCTATTGTTAATAAATTTCCTAACGTATTCCAAGAACTTCCCTACTACCCCAGGAAGCGTGAAATTGAATTTTGTATCGACCTTGAACCCGGTACAAAACCCATTTCCAAAGCCCCATATCGAATGGCTCTATTGAACTTCGAGGAGTTAAAGACCCAATGCAGGAATTGTTAGACATCGGCTTTATTCGTCCTAAGTATTTTCTCCTTGGGGTGCTCCTGCTTATTCGTGAAGAAGAAAGATGGGAGTATGCGACTTTGTATTGATTATCGGGAGTTGAATCATATCACCATCAAAAATAGGTATCCATTGCCACGTATTGATGACTGTTTGACCAACATTAAAGGAGCCAAATTCTTTCAAAGATTGATCTTCGTTCCGGATATCACCAATTGAAGATTAGAACCGATGACATTCCAAAGACGGCTTTCAGAACTTGGTACGGGCATTATGAATTCCTAGTCATGTCCTTTGGATTGACTAATGCTCCTGCTGCCTTCAAGGATATGATGAACCGAGTATTCAAGAAATATTTGGATCACTTTATGGTCGTCTTTATTGATGACATCCTTATTTATTCCAAAAGCCGTGAAGATCATGAGCAACACTTGAGGCTGACACTCCAAAAGCTTCGTGAATATAAACTTTATGCCAAGTTAAAGAAATATGAATTATGGCTTGAGAAAGTAGCATTCCTTGGGCACGTGGTATCAAATCATGGAATATCTGTTGACCCAGCAAAGATTGAAGCTATTCAAAGTTTGGAGCAACCTAAATCAGTGACCGAAGTACGTAGCTTTCTCGGTTTAGCTGGTTATTATCGGAGATTCGTGGAAGGATTTTCTCGAATCGCTACTCCATTGACTCAGCTGACTTGGAAAGATACAAAGTTCGGTTGGAGCGAAGAATGTGAGAAGAGTTTTCAAGAACTCAAGAGGAGACTCATTTCAAAGACTGCTACGACAATACCATCTGGCTCGGAGGGATTTGTCATCTACAGTGATGCTTCGGGCAAAGGGTTGGGATGTGTTCTCATGCAACATGGAAAAGTCATAGCCTATGCCTTGCGACAACTCAAAGAATATGAGAGGAATTATCTTACTCATGATCTAGAGTTAGCAGCTGTTGTCTTTGCACTTAAAATTTAGAGGCATTACTTGTATAGGGAGAAAGTGGAGATCTTTATGGATCATAAAAGCCTCAAATATTTCTTCACTCAAAAGGAACTCAACATGCGACAACGATGTATGCTTGAACTGTTGAAAGATTATGATCATACCATCCAATACCATCTTGGAAAAGCGAACGTGGTAGCTAACGCATTGAGTAGAAGATCATATGCAAGTACGAGTGCGATATTGTCAACGCAAAGACCCATTTTGTGTGACTTGTAAAGGATGGAGATAGAGTTAAAGACTCAGGGACGCGTGTGATGATAATAATATCTGAGTAGAACCGACTTTAATCGATAAAGTTAAAGCGGCTCAAGCTACGGACACGAGTCAAGCGTATGAGGAAGAAAGTGCAAGAAGGTGCTATCGCCAAGGAAGAAATCGATGAAGAAGGAATACTTGAGTCAACTCCGGACTTTGTGTTCCTAACGACCACGATTTAAAGTATAAAATCATGATGGAGGCGCATAACACACCATTTTGCAATCTATCTAGGAGTACCAAAATGTATCATGATATTCGTCCATACATTTTGGTGGAGCAATATGAAGAGAGAGAGATAACATTTATCTCAAGGTGTCTAACTTGTCAACGAGTTAAAGCGGAGCATCAAGTACCAAAAGGTCCATTGGAACCACTTGAAATTCCGAGAATGGAAGTGGGAGCACATTACCATGGATTTCAATTCTTGGCCTTCCTAAGGTTTCTCAAGGCATAGATGCGATTTGGGTCATTGTTGATAGATTGACCAAGTCCGCTTCATTTCTTCCGAATCTGAGAAACTTATACACTTGAACGCCTTGCTCATATGTACATAAACGAGATTGTAAAAAGCGCATGGTATCCTAAGGTATCCATAGTTTCGATCGAGACCCAAGATTCACTTCACGATTTTGGGTTAGTTTGCAAAAAGCTATGGGCACAGACTTCACGATTTAGCTCGGCATATCATCCTCGATTTTACGGACGATCGGAGAAGACTATTCAAACTCTTTAAAATCTATTAAGACTCTGTGTGTTCTTGATTTCAATTGAAGTTGGGACAAGTTCTTACCATTGGTGGAGTTTTCTTACAACAACAGTTATCAAGCAAGTATTGGCATGGCTCCATTCGAAGCGTTGTATGGAAGAAAGTGTCGCTTCCAAAGATCTTTGGGATGAGGTGGGTGAAGCAACGTTGTTGGGACCGGAGTTGATACGTATGACTACGGAAAAGATTCAAACGATCCGACAACGTATAAAAACCTCACAAAATCGACAAAAGAGTTATGCTGATCTTCATCGAAAGGACGTGGAATTCGATATAGGAGATCATGTGTTGTTACGTGTTGCTCCATGGAAAGGAGTTACAAGATTTGGAAAGAGAGGAAAACTCAATCCTCGATTCATCGGTCCATTTTTAATCCTCGATCGAGTAGGAACTGTGGCCTATAGACTCGCTTTACCGCCAAGTATGTCTCGTGTTCATAACGTTTTTCACATATCCATGTTACGTAAATATGTGAAAGAATCGAACCACATTATTGAGTTAGAACCGGACGAAATAACGAAAGATTTGACGTATGAAGAGGTTCATGTTCAAATCTTGGATAAGAAGGAACATATTCTACGCTCCAAGGTTATACCTCAAGTCAAAGTTTTGTGGATAAACCACGATGTTGAGGAAATGACTTGGGAGTTGGAATCTGAAATGAAATCAAGGTATACTTACCTCTTCGACATGCCAGGTACGTACCCTAATTTCGAGGGCGAAATTTCATAAGAAGTGGATGTTGTAAGACCCCAACTTTTATAAATAAAGATGAATTTTCTATAAATATTATTTTTGAATATTATGGAGTAAAATTGATATAATAGTTGTGGGTAATATTTATAAATTTTGTAAAGTAAGCAAGTTATAAAATATTCGTTTGGTCGGGAAATATTCTTTTTGTTGGGCAATATTCGTACGACGGCTCAATCATTGGTGGACCCCACAACGGAAGTATTGTCGTAGTTAGAAAATGACAAAATTATCTTTCTATAAAAATAACTGGCGGAGGTGTTACCGTTAAAACCGTTGAACTACCCTGGTAGTAAAAGTAATGCGATGTCTGGCGTGATTGCATAGTAAGACACAAGATTGATTATTGATCTTTACGTGAGAAGTCACTCACCTATACTCAATTATTTACTACGAGATAATTCGCTGCGTCATATCTCTTATATTATTTATTCAATTATTGTCACAAGATTATCATCGTATAATATGTTATATTATTAAATCAATAATTGAGACGACAAGTTATAAATTATTAATAATTATTGAAAGATTAAATATGTATTGATTAAAAATAAAATGATTTGTGGTAATATTTATTCAATCCTTGATGTATATAAAGAGTCTTATATGAGACGCTTTGTGGTAAGTTTGGTTATTTTATGGGGGGCCCATATGTCATCATCTAAGAGTCTCTTCGTCAATAAGAATTACCTTCGTCGATAGTAATTACCTTCGCTCGATATAGTAATTACCTTCACGATAGTAATTACCTTCGCCAATAGTAATTACCCGCACAATAGTAATTACCTTTACCGGACGTCAAACCACTTGCCGTTTCATATTACAAAGGCCGAACCACTTGTCGTTTCACATTACAAAAGGCCGAACCAATTGTCATTTCACATTACTGCGCTCGAAACCACTTTTCTTTTCACATCACTAGTCGTCAAGCCACTTGCCTTTTCACATGGCAAGTGCTAAGCTAGAAATCTTCTATAAATAGAGGCCTAGTGCTTCATTATTTTTCACGAATTCATTCAAGCTATAGAGAGAAAGTATAGAGAGAATAAGAGAGAAGAAGAAGAAGTAGTATTCATTACTACACTACCGCAGATTCAATCTCTACTAAAGTAAGGGGTGTTATTCTTTCTTATTCATGAAGAGAATCGTTGTTATTCCATTGCTTATTATTCTCGTTGGAATAACTTTTGTCACGCCATTTACCTATACTTGATGACATGCTTCTATTATTTTGTAGGAACATCCTGCATGCATGTGTTTTACACCGGACTGGTTCCATCTTTATTATTATTACATTGGAACATCCTGTCACATGTATTTTACGCCGGACTGGTTTCATTCTTTATTATTCTATTGGAATATCACATGCGTGTGTTTTCTGTGGGACTGGTTCCATTCTTTATTATTACATTGGAATATCCCGTGCATGCGTTTTACTGTGCCTAACACGTTCCGTATTTATTATTACATTGGAATAACTGCGTGTATGCGATATATCGCATGCATGGTGATTTCTTTTGTTATTCCATTCTTTATTATACTCAGTTGGTTAAAGTTTTGACTTCTATACTCCATGAAATTAGTAGAATATCATTGATATTTGTGCTTCATCCAGTATCTTTTTATGGAAATATTCTTCTGATCATTCTTGAATTTTACTCTACAAAGCAGTATCATGTTGACAATTTGGACATTATTAGTTCCTGGATAAATTAATTCTTGAACTTGTTTTTATTGAATTCTTATATCATTGTCATCATCCTCATGTTTATATTTTGTTGAAAGTCATCTCGTGGCTTTTAGTAGTATAGATGGACTTGGTATGATTATGATTGGGGATTATTCCGATTGTAATCATGGTAGTAATATTACAAATGATGTGGTAAAAGTTCTCATTGGCCCGTAGTGCATTGATGGACAGTTGTTGGCTTGATCATGACCATTAATGAATACACAAATATTTTTGGCCCGTAGTGCATGGATAATTGTGGTCGTGATACTAAAGAATATCCTTGGCCGTAGTGCAGGGGTGATTCGATGATTGGAATATTTATTAAGCTGTGTCTCAGCTATAACAGTGATGAAAAACCTTTTAAATCATAAAACATAGTAGATTTTATTTTCTACTTGACTCTTTTAATGGATTGCAGGTTCCGCTGCGGTTAAACTTGATGTTTATTATATTTTATCAGTTTAACACTGTTGAAGGCTAATGATAATTTATTCTGCATTATCTTAGTCATAATATTTCCTATCTTTGGCTAGTTGAGCTCACCCTTTCTTTCACCGTTCTCTTCAGAAATTAGAATATAGGCGGGGACGAAGTCTGGGAGCGGAGTAATGGTCCGGAGGATAACATTAGTAGTCCTCACTATTCGTGAAATAGTGTTATAATAATTGTAATGAGGACTCCTTTTGAGTTTGTATAATCTCTAGTAGACAATATTTGTATTCAAACTCACGAGTTTTATATTTTGTCGTATTGTACACCTGACAGTTGTATTAAGAAGTTATATTTGAATTACATACCATGTATCCGCAACCTAAGATGGGTGATGTATACCTAATTTTGGGGGCGTCACACGACGGTTCTCTAATATAGCAATGGACTGAACTGTCGTCTGATCTATCGTTAAAGGGGTGAACATGATATGTAAAATAAAGGGGTTAGCCTTTGAAATAGACTAATATATATAGGACGGATCTAAAACATATACTCCTATATCTCTTAATTAAATAACATATCTTTTTTAAATAGCATACATTTATTAAAATTACGTCCTTACTGTGACGCCCCCAAAATAGGTATACATCACCTATTTTGAGTCGTCAAATACATGGTACAGAATACAAATACAACTTAATTATACAACTGCCGTGTAAAAGTACGACAAAATATAAGTTGTGAGTTTTAATACAAATATTGTCGCCTGAATACATATCAAAACTCAAATTTAATATTATTACATTTATTTTCACTATTTCACCGAATAGTGAGGACTACTAATGCTATCATCCGTCCGTCACTCGTTCCCCGACTAGTCCCCACGCTACGCTCTCATTTCCTCAAGAGAACAATAAAAGTAAACGGGTGAGCTCAACTAGCCCAAGAGGGAAATATTGTGACTAAGATAATGCGTAATATATTATCGTTAGCCTTCAACAAAGATTGTTAAACCGATACAATATAACAACCATCAAGTTTAACTGCAATGAACAAGCAATCCATTAAAAGAGTCAAGTAGAGAATAAAATCTACTATCTTTTATGATTTAGAAGGTTTTTCATCACTTTTATCACTTGGACTCAAATTTTAATAAATAATCCACATCATCGAATCACCCCTTCACTACTGACCAAGATATTCTTTAGTATCACGACTACAATTATCCATGCACTACGGGCCAGAATATTTGTGTTTTCATTAATGGTCATGATCATGCCAACAACATTCCATCAATGCACTACGGGCCAATGAGAACTTTTACCACATCATTTGTAACATTACTACCATGATTACACCAAAAAATCCCTAAATAAATCATACCAAGTCCATCTATGCACTATAGGCCATGTATGACTTTCAACAAAATATAAACATGAGGATGATGACAATGATATAAGAATTCAATAAAACAAGTTCAAGAATTAATTTATCCAGAACTAATAACGCCCAAATTGGCAACATGATACCGCTTTTTGAGTAAAATTCAAGAATGCTCGTAAGAATATTTCCATGAAAAGATATCGGATGAAGCGCGAAATATCAAGGATATTCCACTAATTTCATGGAGTATAAAGTCAAAACTTTAACCAACCGAGTATAATAAGGAATGGAATAACAAAAGAAATCACCAGCATGCGATAGACCATCATATGCGCAGTTATTCCAACAGTAATAATAAATAATCGGAATCAGTCCCACCAGAAACGCATGCATGTGATATTCCAACAAAATAATAAAGATTTTATCGGTCCTGTAGAAAACGCATGACGATATATATTCCAATGTAATAAATAAAGATTTTAACAGTGTCCGTGCGTAGAACGCACAAAATGATGTTCCCACAGAATGATAAATAATGGAACAGTCCCGCCGTAAAACGCATGTATATAGGATGTTCCAAATGTAATGATAAAGAATGGAATAATGTAAGAATTTCACCAAGTATAGGGTAGCCAGCATTATACAAAGTTATTTCAATGTAATAATAAAGAATGGAATAATGTAAGTTCTCTTCATGGATAAGAAAGAAATAATACTCCTATCTTAGAAAAAGCTGGATCTTTGGAATAAAGAGGTAACATACTTATCTTCTTCTTTCTATAATTTCTCTCTATAATAATCGCTTCTAAAGCTTTTGTGAATTGGTGAGAAATAAAGGAAGAATGAGCTTCTTTATTTATAGGAAAATATAGTTTCGATAATTGACGTTTTGGGGATCGAAAAATTACGATCAATACCTCTAACTTTTCTTTCATTTTTAATTTAGTCCTGCAAGTATTGTCAAACTTGCACCACCTCCCCTAATAGTAAATAATGTGAATCAATAGTTCAATCATGTGAATCAATAGTATAATCATGTGAAAAATACGAATTACAGTATAGTACATCTATCTATACCTCCATTTTTAACTTAGTAATGCAAGTATTATCAATTTTGCCCCAACTCCCCTAATAGTACAAGAATGTGATTCAATAGTACACACATGTGAACAAATAGTTATATAAGCATGTGAATTAGTACTAATTAATTGCTCATTTATCCGATAAATTACCCGATTTATCAATATAACCCCCAGACATCAATTATCATCGGAATAGATGTCGATTTCCACTAACACTAATAATCCCAACACAATGGAACTATCAATATCATCTTTAATCAACACGAACTTATTCATCATTAATATTATAACTCACAATATTTAACAACCGTGTCGCTCCTGGAAAGAGGGGCTTTTAGATAAGGATTTCTCCTTATTGGCGCGTAATTAGGTGACCAAACCTCTCCTTTACAGAACTTCTAGACATTGTCAATATTGCAAATAATAATATGAATAACTTTATCGTCTCAATTATTGATTTAATAATATAAAATATTATACAAATGACACTGTAACAATAATTGAATCAATAATATGAGAGATATGATGCAGCAATTACGTACTGTAGCAATAATTGAGTATAACTGAGTGACTTCTCACATAAGCATCAATAATCAATACTGTGTGTACTACTTATGAAACCAATGCATTATAATCGTATTTTTTAACACCGGTTATTTCAACAATTAACGGTAAAACTTCCGCCGTTATTTTCATAAAGTATTTTTGTCGTTTTCTCAATTCGACAATAATTCCGTTGTGGGGTCCACCAATGATTGTGCCGTTGTACGAATATTCCCTGCTAAAACGAATATTCCCCGACCAATCGAATATTATATAACAACTTGCGTTCTTTGTAAAACTTGTAAATAATACCCACAACTATAACATTATATCAAATCCACACCATGATATTCAAAAATATATTTCGAGAAAATTTAATCTTTATTTAAAAAGTTGGGGTCTTACAACCTCCCCTTCTTATGAAATTAGTACTCGAAATTAGGGTGCGTACCTGGTATGTCGAAGAGGTGAGGATACCTTGATTTCATTTCGGATTTTAATTCCCAAGTCATTTCCTCAACATCGTGGTTTCTCCACAAAACTTTGACTTGAGGTATAACCTTGGAGTGTAGAATATGATCCTTTTGTCCAAGATTTTAACAGGTAACTCTTCATACGTTAAATCTTCCTCTATCTCGTCTGGTTCTAATTCAATAATATGGTTCGGGTCTTTCACATATTTACGTAACATAGATATTTAAAAAACTTTATGAACACGAGACATACTTGGCGGTAAAGCGAGTCTATATGCCACAGTTCCTACTCGATCGAGGATTAAAAATGGGCCAATGAATCGAGGGTTGAGCTTTCCTCTCTTTCCAAATCTCGTAACTCCCTTCCATAGAGCAACATGTAACAACACATGATCTCCAATATCGAATTCCACGTCCTTTCGATGAAGATCAGCATAACTATTTTGTCGATCTTGTGAGGTTTTTATACGTTCTCGAATCGTTTGAATCTTTTCCGTAGTCATATGTACCAACTCCGGTCCTGTGGGCAAGGAAATCGTACCTTGCTAGGGTTAGGGTTTCGTGTTGGCTGAGGAGGAGAGAAATCCACGAAGAGCACGGAATTGATTGATTGATTAAAGAGGGGAGAACGACAGGTGGACGATTACTCCAACGACGCGTGGCAGAACCCCTAGAATCCGAAAACCGGGCAATAGCCTTCTTGTTGAGTCCCTTGGTTGAGAGCGAGTGTCCCAAACCTTTTAGTGCTTTTAGGTGGAATATCCAAGCCTTAAGTCACCAAAAGAGTCTGAGTCCTGTGTCTGGAGAGAGGTCCAAACCCTTTTAGTGCTTTTAGGTGGAAAATCCAAGCCTTTAAGTCACCAAAAGGATCCTAGTCTTGTGTCTCTAGAGAGATCCCTTTCCCAATGGAATGGAAGGGCTATTTATAGGGTTCTCTGGAAAGTAGTCATGTGCAAGGCACATGCTTTCAGGAAAATTCCAGAAATACCCTTTAGTCATTAGAATAATGCCCATATTGCCCTGTCCTTCTAGCCATCAATCCAATCCCTCAATTAATTCCCAAAACGAGCCGCCTCCACGAGTCTTCTGCCTCGGGACACATGGAGGCTTCTCCCGGGTCTAGCACATTTATTTCTGACTTTTCCATCTTCATTCCATTAGGTTATGTGAACCCTAATTTGCACATTTAATGAGGTCGTGGAACCCTAATTGTGCATTTAATTCAATTAGGTCATGTGAACCCTAATTTTACACTTGGACCCACATTCGCCCCCTGCGCGAGAGTCGCATTCCCAAATAGACGATCGTGCAAGAAAATTGTAAGCCTTTAAATGATTTTGCAGGGCTCTTTCTTAGACAAATTGGGAACTTCTCCAAAAATCTTTCCATAGCTTGCCCAATATTTGTTTCCTTATTTTTTTCTGGCAATGAAAACAGGGAAATATAATCAAATATAAATAAATTTTAATCTAATAAAATCCTTCTTTTGGTAAATCAGACCTTAATTAATTTTATTTTTTTCGAAAATAAAATAAAATCTTAATCTTATGTTGGAAAATACAATCAAAGCTTTCTTTGTTTTGGAAATAAATCAAATCTTTCTATATTTTGGAAATAAACCAAATCTTTCTTTATTTGAAAGCAAAAGATTTTACTTATTTATTTATATATATATACATATATATATATATATAAATATATATATATGTGTGCATATATAAATAATCTATTTTCGAAAAATTACCCCTTGTTGGGAATAAAACTAAATCTTCTTTATATTTAGCAAATAATATCTTTATATATTTTTATTTAGAAATGAATTCAAAAATACTTATCTTTTGGAAAAATCTTCGCGGCGAAGGAGTATTCATTTCAAGCAGTTGATTGGTAGAGCAACAGGACCTCAAAGGTATGAAGGGTAATGACCTAGGTAATGAGGCTTACATGGTAAAGCCTCACATAATTTTTTTTTTAAGGTGAAAAGAACGACCCTAGGTGGCCTAAGGCAACATGGCACCCTAGGGTGGCCTAAGGCAACATAGTCAGCATACTAGGTGGCCTAAGGCAACATGGCTTAGGGGAACAATGAAGTTTTGGAGGAGCAATTACTATTTTGATCATAAATTTTGACTCGTTTGAAGTTTCGGGGCCCATAATATATCAAAACGAAGATATCGACGAGCCCTACAAGGCCAACATGGCCGAACCCTAGGTGGCCTCAGGCAACATGGCCGAACCCTATGGGGAAAATGAAGTTTTTGGAAGAGCAGTTACTATTTTGATCATAACTTTTGACTCGTTTGGAGTTTCGGGGCCCATAATATATCAAAACGAAGATATCGACAAGCCCTACAGAGCCAACATGACCGAAACCTAGGTGGCCTAAGGCATCATGGCCGAACCCTATTGGAAAAATGAAGTTTTAATGAAAAAAATAGAGTTTTTGGAGGAGCAACTATTTTGATCATAACTTTTGACTCGTTTGGAGTTTCGGAGCCCATAATATATCAAAACGAAGCTAGCGAGGAACCCTACAAAGCCAACATGGTCGAACCCTAGGGGGCCAAACCCTACAATTTTATTTTTATTTATTTATTTATTTATTTTTAGGACTCCCCAATCTTTCTTTTGTCTTCCGAGCCCATTACCTTGATTACATCTTGGTTTTTTCTCTCGGATAATAAAAAAAGACTTGACATTTCATCCACGAAGAACACGAAGGAAGAAAAAATGCTCTACATGCAGTGAAACCGATCCAGATAGACAAACCCTTAGGGGGCGAACCCTAGGGAGCTAAACCCTAGGGGGGCCGAACCCTAACTCTTTCTGACATTATTTCATCTTCTTTTCAGGTGTTTTGAAGCTTTACTCTCGGATATTCCTCTTTGGTATGGTGAGCACTTCGAGCTCAAGCACTTTATTTGACGTCCCTTCCTTGCTTCTTTAGATCCCTTATGTTGAACTCTTTTTTTTTACAGGCCCTCCATGTTGAATATTCTGCAGACTTGAGAACAACCAAGGAGGCCCCATTTCTTAATGATTGGGAAAGGGTTCCCCTTCTTTGGTCTTTTCGTCGTCTTTTGGAAGCAAGTCCAAACTTATGCCCGTACAACTTTTCCTCCACCATAGAAGGAAGGCTTGTTTCTATAATCAACAGCTTGTGGAAGTTGGGATGACTTCTTGTCTGATTCATCTAACCACCTTCAAGAATAGCAACATTGGATCGACTAGCTACTTAGGAATGCTGATTATGTGGATAGCTTTGCATCCAACTATGTAGGAACATTCGTATCCAATAGGACCATGGTGTTCTTCTATCTACATATTCATCACTGCTCGGGGTGAATGCACCTTTACTCTGGAGGATGTCTATGCCATCTTTCGATAAGTATTTGCCCCCTGCGCGTGAGTCACGCCTTTGGTGAGATGATCGCGCAAAATATTGTAAGTGTTGAAGTCATGATTCCAGTGTCTGAACACTTTGCGGGGCTTGATGTTTTGCAATCCTCGAAAACGAAAGTCCTAGGAGAGGGAACTTCTAGGAACAAACCTGAAGGCGAGCCTTAGAGAGCTTCGCTTTGGGATATTTTAAAAATCTTCAATCTAATCTTTCTTACCATCTCTTGAAATTTCTCTTTCTTTTAGAATCAAGAAGTCATTAAGAACCAAACATTTCGTGAAGGCCTGATAGCCTCGAAGTCCTGCTGATAGTGTTGAAGACCTGCTGATAGCATCGAAGGCCTGATAATAGCCTTGAAGATCTAGTGATAGCCTCGAAGACCTGCTGAGGGTCTCGAAGACCTGCTGATGGCCTCAAAGACCTGCTAATGGCCTCGAAGACCTAGCTTTAGGTATTCCTCTATCTTCAATTCGACAGGTCATGACCTTTGGATCATGAACTGTCGTAGTTCTTTTCATTTCATGTATCAGAAAATCATGTACATTTATTTCATACAAACTAACACTTGAATCTATACTTTTCTTTTTTCTTTTTTTTTTAAAGAAATTTAAAAAAAAAAGTTCGAGTATAAGTGAAAGTTTGTCAATTTATTGATAATAAAATTGCTTTTAACGATAAGCATAACGTTTCATATATAATAAATTTTGTTTTTGTCGGTGAAAGCATAACGTTCACCACTTTTAGAGATAAAGTGTAACTTTTTCGGGTCTGAGGGCTTATAGTCAGGTGCCTTATTCACTTTTGATGATAAAGTGTAACACTCGGGTGCCTCGTCACTTGGGTCGTCCAATTTCTTGGCAAGTGCAGTCTACGAGGACTTGAAAATGGCTGCCTCGTCACTTGGGTCATCCAATATTTTGGAAAGTGCAGTCTACGAGGACTTGAAATCGGGTGCCTCGTCACTTGAGTCATCCAATTTCTTGGCAAATACAGTCTACGAGGACTTGACCAGCGTTTAGAGTGGACCACCATCTTGGGTGGTTTTTTTTTTTCGTCAATTCTTGTACCTCCTCCCTTGGTCATCCAATTTACTTGGCAAATGATATTCCTGAGGACTTAAACCACCATTTTTGGTGGACCACCATCTTGGGTGGATTTTTAATTCATCTGTAGTTCAAAGTTTATTCGATGGTACGTAGAGCCAATATTTGAGTTCTTAACTTCCGGGACTGCACCATAGGTGATGGTGTTGCACGTTTCTTCTCCTAGTTCAATCTCCCCGACCGCCAGTTTCTCATGGTATATCCTCCGTAGACTGTAACAGTCCATAGTGGAATGCCCTGCGTATTGGTGGTATACACAGAAGTCTGATCTTCTTTTCATTTCTTCGCCATAAACCGACCGGGCCTTGGAGGTTTCACCACCCGTGCTTCGACCCATTGTTTGTCAGTTCTCTGACGCCTTCTCCATTGCATGTGATAGCCTCCAGGCGGCATTGTGGTATACTTGTCCCCATGCTTTTCTCTCGCTTCGCTCAAATTTCTCATTCTTCTCCTTTTTGCCCCCTCGTGGTTTTCGATCGAGAATCCACCAAAGCCACAGTTGATGTCCTTTTGCTCTTCCATGTATCCATCGCATGGCTAGTGGAAAATGTCATGATTCCCCCCAAGTCTTGTGCAAAAGATGAGAGGGTCGCAAATGAATCGCACGCCTTGGTAATGAGGTGGGGCTTGAAGGCGTCTAAAGCACCATTGTTGCGTATCTTAACCAAGTTCTTTTCTTCAATTGGTTCTACACACTTCGATTGGGCCCCAACCTCATCAACGTAATCGACAAATTCCTCATTCAAACCTCCGCTTAAACCGCATGAGCTCTACAATGGTTACCTGTTTCTGCACATAGAAAAACTTCTTAAAAAATTGTAATTTTAGGTCATCCCAATCATGGACTGACCCCTTCTCCAAATTATAGTACCAACTGAAGGCACTATCCGTCAAAGTCTTGTTGAATTCTTGCATCAACAAGTTGTGGTTGTTCACTTCATCATATCCTAACCACGGAGACATCGACTCTACAAACCTGGCAATATGTTCCTTGGCATTTCCTTTCTCTCCGTTGTATTTTGGAAATTGTGGCAGATGCTCAATATACCCTATCGGGTAAGGTTGCCTCCGAATGTGTGCCGGGTAAGGTGGAGTAAAGTCTAACTCTGAGGGTCGGGATGTCTGCCTGCGAAGTTTATTGATCACATCGATCATATCATCCTTCGTCATGTACTGGCTCGTGGCATGAACTCTCTGTGGTACAGAAATTGGCTGATGTACACTGACATCATGTAAATTCTGTATCGGTTGTGCTTGTGGGCTGGTTGGTTGAACAAGGTTTAGGATGGATGGCATCTGCACTTGTGAAAATACGGGGATAACAGTTGGAATGATGTTTGTCTTAGGCTGGCTGACTTCTAATCTGGGTTGTGGCGCGTCACCACTGTTTTGAGGTTCCAAGTGGATGATTGGGACGAACCGATTCTCCATCAATGGAGCTGCTGTCTGATTCTCCTTCTTGTTGATATCGTTGTTGTTGTCTCCACCACTCACGGGATTCTCTTGTGAATTGTCTCGGGAACATAGCCTTGAAAGCGGAATCAGCATCAACTACTAGCGGAAATTTCTCATTTCTCTTGCTTTCTCGCATCTCCAAAGATCATAGCCATCATCATCCCTTGTTCTTCCGTCTTCCTTGATGCCTTGAGCATCTCCAGTTGCACAGTATTTGTTGCTCAGCCATTATGGTGATGTTAAACTTCCTTCTAATGCGTCTTCAAGGATGGGTTGATTAAGATTTAGATTCACACCTTGGAAAGCTTGACTTGCTTGCCTTGGAACTGGACCCGGTGAGGTAATGCTGTTTGTTGGTGAAGCTCTTCCTGTTGTTCTCCCATTTCGAGTTGTGGGCATACCCTTCACGAATTCTACACGTCCCCAGCGGAGTCGCCAAAAGAATGTGGGCAAGGAAATCGTACCTTGCTAGGGTTAGGGTTTCGTGTTGGCTGAGGAGGAGAGAAATCCACAAAGAACACATAATTGATTGATTGATTGATTGAAGAGGGGAGAACGATAGGTGGGCGATTACTCCAACGACGCGTGGCAGAACCCCTAGAATCCGGAAACCGGGTTAGGGTTATTGGGATTCCAAGAGCCTTCATGTTGAGTCCCTTGAGTTGAGAGCGAGTGTCCCAAACCCTTTAGTGCTTTTAGGTGGAATATCCAAGCCTTAAGTCACCAAAAGAGTCTGAGTCCTGTGTCTGGAGAGAGGTCCAAACCCTTTTATTGCTTTTAGGTGGAAAATCCAAGCCTTTAAGTCACCAAAAGGGTCCAAGTCTTGTGTCTCTAGAGAGATCCCTTTCCCAATGGAATGGAAGGGCTATTTATAGGGTTCTCTGGAAAGTAGTCATGTACAAGGCACATGCTTTCAGGGAAATTCCAGAAATACCCTTTAGTCATTAGAATAATGCCCATATTGCCCTGTCCTTCTAGCCACCTATCCAATCCCTCAATCAATTCCCAAAATGAGCCGCCTCCACGAGTCTTCTGCCTCGGGACACGTGGAGGCTTCTCCCGGGTCTAGTACATTTATTTTTGACTTTTCCATCTTCATTCCATTAGGTTATGCGAACCCTAATTTTTATATTTAATGAGGTCGTGGAACCCTAATTGTGCATTTAATTCAATTAGGTCATGTGAACCCTAATTTTGCACTTGGGCCCACAGGTCCCAACAACGTTGCTTCACCCACCTTATCCTAGCATACTGGAGAACGACACTTTCTTCCATATAACGCCTTAAATGGAGCCATGCCAATACTTGCTTGATAACTGTTGTTGTAGGAAAACTCCACCAATGGTAAGAACTTGTCCCAACTTCCCTTGAAGTCAAGGACACAGAGTCTTAATAGATCTTCAAGAGTTTGAATGGTCCTCTCCGATCGCCTGTCCGTCCTCGGGATGATATCTTAGAAGCTAAATCGTAAATCCATGCCCATAGCTTTTTGTAAACTAACCCAAAATCTTGAAGTGAATCTTGGGTCTCGATCGAAACTATGGATCTTTGGCATACCATGCAGTCTTACAATCTCGTTTATGTACATACGAGCAAGACGTTCAAGTGTATAAGTTTCTCGTATAGATAGAAAATGAGCAGACTTGGTCAATCTATCAACAATGACCCAAATTGCATCTATGCCTTGAGAAACCTTGGGAAGACCAGTAACGAAATCCATAGTAATATGTTCCCACTTCCATTCTGGAATTTCAAGTGGTTGCAATGGACCTTTTGGTACTTGATGCTCCGCCTTAACTCGTTCACAAGTTAAACACCTTGAGATAAACTCTGCTATCTCCCTCTTCATATTGCTCCACCAAAATATATGTTGAAGATCACGATACATTTTGGTACTCCCAGGATGGATTGCAAACGGTGTGTTGTGCGCCTCCATCATGATTTTATACTTTAAATTAGGGTTGTTAGGAATACAAAGTCTGGAGTTGACTCAAGTATTCCTTCCTCATCGATTCTTGCTTCCTAAGATAAAGCACCTTCTTGCACTTTCTTCTTCATATACGCATTAGCTCCAGGTCTGTAGCTTGAGCAACTTTAACTTTATCGATTAAAGTCGGTTCTACTCGTATGTTTGCCATCATCATATGGGTCCCTGGAGTCTTTATCTCTAACTCCAACCTTTGCAAGTCATACAAAATGGGCCTTTGCGTTGACAATATTGCACTTTCGTACCGCATATGATCTTCTTCTACTCGGCAAGGCCTACCTACCACGTTCGCTTTTCGAGATGGTATTGGATGGTGTGATCATAATCTTTCAATAGTTCAAGCCAACGTCGTTGTCGCATGTTGAGTTCCTTTTGGGTGAAGAAATATTTGAGGCTTTTATGATCCGTGTAGATCTCCACCTTCTCTCCATACAATAATGCCTCCAAATCTTAAGCGCAAAAATGACAAATTTGCCAACTCTGTGATCATGACTAGGGTAATTCCTCTCATATTCTTTGAGTTGTCGTGAGGCATAGGCTATGACTTTCTCATGTTGCATGAGAACACATCCTAACCCTTTTGCACGAAGCATCACTTAGAGATGACAAATCTCTCCGAGCCGGATGGTATTGTCGAGCAGTCTTTGAAATGAGTCTTCTCTTGAGTTCTTGAAAACTCTTCTCACATTCCTCGCTTCCAACCGAACTTTGTATCTTTTCAAGTCACCGAGTTAATGGAGTAGCGATTCGAGAAAATCCTTCCACGAATCTCCGATAATAACCAAATTTAATTGGAGAAAGCTACGATTTGGTCATCGATTTAGGTTGCTCCTGACTTTGAATAGCTTCAATCTTTCTTTGGGTCAACAGATATTCCATGACTTGATATCACGTGCCCAAGGAATGCAACTTCCTCGAGCCCGAACTCGCATTTCTTCAACTTAGCATATAGCTTATTTTCACGAAGCTTTTGGAGTATTAGCCTCAAGTGTTGCTCATGATCTTCACGGCTTTTGGAATTTATGAGGATGTCATCAATAAAGACGACCACAAAATGATCCAAATATTCTTTGAATACTCGGTTCATCATATCCATGAAGGCAGCAGGAGCATTAGTCAATCCAAAAGACATGACTAAAAATTCATAATGCCTGTATCGAGTTCTAAAGGCAGTCTTTGGAATATCCTCAGTTTTAACCTTCAGCTGATGATATCCAGAACGAAGATCGATCTTTGAAAAAAATTGTGCTCCTTGTAACTGATCAAACAAGTCATCAATACGTGGCAAAGGGTACCTATTTTTGATGGTGACCTGATTCAACTCCCGATAATCAATACAAAGTCGCATACTCCCATCTTTCTTTTTCACGAACGAGCAACAGAGCACCCCAAGGAGATGTACTAGACGAATGAAACCAATGTCTAACAATTCTGCAATTGGGTCTTTAACTCCGAAGTTCAATAGAGCCATTCGATATGTGGCTTTGGAAATGGGTTTTATACCGTTCAAGGTCGATAAAAATTCAACTTCACGCTCTGGGTAGGCCATGAAGAAGTTTTTCAGGAATACGTCGTGAAATTTATTAACAATAGAAATATCCTTCAAATCGGCGTATTTTTGTTTAAATCTGTGATATGAGCAAAGAAAGCTTGACATCCGTTTTTTAATAAACGAATAGCTTTATGGCTTGAGATGACCGTGATTGATTTTAATGGTTTGGTCGCTTGAATTCACATAATAGGTTTATTAGGAATATGAAAGCTAACAACCTTACGAAAACAATCAATTTTAGCATGATGAGTAGTTAACCAATCAATCCCTAGAATCACGTCAAATGCAAGTATTTTTAAGGAGATAAGATCGACGGAGTAACGCGTGCGATTCCGATTTGAATAAAACAAGACTTATAAACAGTGGATGTAATGAAGGTTTCTCCTAATGGAGTTTCAACAGATAAGTCAAAGTCTAATTTCTCCTGAGTCAAATTTAAACGTTGAGCGTAAGTAGGAGAAATAAAAGAATGGGTAGAACCCCAGATCAAATAAGGTATAGACTTCACTAGAGTTTATGATAAACTTTACCCGTGATAACCTCGTTCGGGTTCTTGCTTTCAGAGGTCACAACAAACGCTTCTCCTTGCACTAACGGCTTTGACTTTTCCGGGAGGGCCTTTGGTGCCTCCATCCTAGCTAAACTTGTCTTCTATGAACGACAAAAAATCGAGCTAAGTGACCTTCCCTTCCACAATTATAACATGCTTTGACTAAGATTACTTGATTTGGTGATGTCCCCTCCCTCCGTATTTGAAGCATATGATAGGTGGTCATTCTCCTTCCTTAACAACGGGTGCTGGTGCTGACGTCTTTCCATCATTGTTGAATCTCCTTTTCTTGAAATGTCCATTTTTATTGTCTTAGCTATGATTACCACCGAAGTGGTTACCATTTCTGGCATGTTGATTCCCTCCACGCTTATTGTCACCGTTTTGATGATTGTTACCACTTGTATTTTCATTCTGCCGACTGCTTTCTCTTGGTTGCGTTGCTCGTTATCGCGTTCCAATAATTGATCCCTATTTACAACATCTGAATACAAACACAGTTTATGAGAAATAAGATATTGACGTATCTCCGGTTTTAAACCTCTTAAAAACATTCACGTCATTCGTTCCTCATTATTGACCAAATGGGATGCAAACCGGGATAACTCCGCAAATTTAGCCTCGTATTGCGACACGGTCATATTGTTTTGCTCCAACTTGATAAACTCCACCTCTTTCATGTGATAAATACTTTCGGGAAAGTACTTGTGGTTGAATAGCTCTTGGAACTTCTCCCAAGACATCTTGAGTCGTCCAGTTAGGTACGCTTTCTGATTCCCACCAAGAATCGCTTTCTTCACGCAACATATAGGTGGCGAAGGAACCTTTGCTCTCGGAGCATCCCAAGACATCAAATATCTTGGTGATCTGCTTTATCCATGCTTCACCTTAAGTGATTTTGGCTCTCCAATAAACTCCGTGGTGGTCCCATTCCTTGAATCGCTTAGCGGTAACAATCAGAGAGTTTTCGATTTTTCCACCTATATTTTGGACAAGAGTCGCTTTCTCGCTTTGATGTTGCATGAATTGCATAAAGCCTCCTGAACATTCTATCGCTTCATCATTTGGTCGGTGTTGTTGTTTTGCATGAGGATTGTCGCCTTCCGAAGCACATTATTACGATTATTGATCCGTGGAGACTCAACGGTCTCTTGTGCTCCATTGATATTCTCAATATTCTGGATGCCATTTTCAAATCGCCACAAAACAAGGGTTAATTGACATGCAACATATTATCCATATACTCCGACCAACCAATTAAATACCAAATAAACTTAGGTAGGTCATATTAGCAAAGAATTCCACGCCTCTCCCTCCTAGTTCTAGTCTCACATCTTAGCCAGGATCATATCCTAAGCTTTGATATTAACTCGTGGCGCCCCCAAAATAGGTATACATCACCTATTCTCGAGTCGTCAAATACATGGTATGTAATACAAATACAACTTAATTATACAACTGCCGTGTAAAGTACGACAAAACATAAGCTATGAGTTTTAATACAAATATTATCGTCTAGACAATATACAAACTCAAATTCAATATTATTACATTTATTTTCCACTATTTCATTGAATAGTGAGGACTACTAATGCTATCATCTGGTACGTCACTCTGTTCCCCGACTAGTCCCTGTTACGTTCTCATTTCAAGAGAGAACAATAAAAGTAAACAGGTGAGCTCAACTAGCCCAAGAGAAATATTATGACTAAGATAATGCGTAATATATTATCGTTAGCCTTCAATGAAGTTAAACCGATACAATATAACAACCATCAAGTTTAATCAGTAGGAACAAGCAATCCATTAAAAGAGTCAAGAGAGAATAAAATCTACTATCTTTTATGATTTAGAAGGTTTTTCATCACTTTTATCATCGGGACTCACAATAAATAATCCACATCATCGAATCACCCCTCCACTACGGCCAAGGATATTCTTTAGTATCACGACTACAATTATCCATGCACTATGGGCCAAGAATATTTGTGTTTTCATTAATGGTCATGATCATGCCAACAACTGTCCATCAATGCACTACGGGCCAATGAGAACTTTTACCACATCATTTATAACATTACGGTCATGATTACACCAAAAAATTCCTAGTCATAATCATACCAAGTCCATCTATGCACTATAAGCCACAGATGACTTTCAACAAAATATAAACATGAGGATGATAACAATGATATAAGAATTCAATAAAACAAGTTCAAGAATTAATTTATCCATGAACTAATAACGACCAAATTGGCAACATGATACTGCTTTGTAGAGTAAAATTCAAGAATTCTCAGAAGAATATTTCCATGAAAAGATCTTCGGATGAAGCGCGCAAATATCAAGGATATTCCACTAATTTCATGGAGTATAAAGTCAAAACTTTAACCAACCGAGTATAATAAGGAATGGAATAACAAAAGAAATCACCAGGCATGCGATAGACCCAAGACAGCAAAAGTTATTCCAATGAATAATAAATAAAGGAATCAGTCCGGCGTAAAAGCGCATGCATGTAATATTCCAACAAAATAATAAAGATTTTAATCGGTCCGGCGTAAACGCATGAGACATGATATTCCAACAGAATAATAAAGAAGCGGAACCAGTCCTCGGCGTAGAAACGCATAAAAGGATGTTCCCACAGAATGATAAATAATGGAACCAGTCCCATGTAAATGCACGAGATAGGATGTTCCAATGTAAGGATAAAGAATGGAATAATGTAAGAATTTCACCAAGTATAGGGTAGCCTCACAGATATCTGAGTTATTCCAATGTAATAATAAAGAATGGAATAATGTAAGTTCTCTTCATGGGTAAGAAAGAAATAATACTCCCTATCTTAGAAAAAAGCGGATAATTTGGAATAGTGAGGTAAGATACTTCTCTTCTTTTTCTATAATTTCTCTCTATAATAATCGCCTAAAGCTTTTGTGAATTGGTGAGAAATGAAGGAAGAATGAGCTTCTATTTATAGGAAAATATAGTTTCGATAATTGCACGTTTTGGGGCTCGAAAAATTACAGTACAATACCTCTAATATTTCTTTTATTTTTAATTTAGTCCTGCAAGTATTGTTAAACTTGCACCACCTCCTCTAATAGTAAATAATGTGAATCAATAGTTCAATCATGTGAATCAATAGTATAATCATGTGAAAATAACGAATTACAAGATAAGACTCCATCTATACCTCCATTTTTAACTTAGTCATGCAAGTATTATCAATTTTGCACCAACTCCCCTAATAGTACAGAATGTGATTCAATAGTACACACATGTGAATAAATAGTTATATAAGCATGTGAATTAGTAGCAATTAATTGCTCATTTATCCGATAAATTACCCGATTTATCAATATAACCCCCAGACATCAATTATCATCGGAATAGATGTCGATTTTCCACTAACACTAATAATCCCAACACAATGGAACTATCAATATCATCTTTAATCAACACGAATTTATTCATCATTAATATTATAACTCACAATATTTAACAACCAGGTCGTTCCCAGGAAAGAGGGGGCTTTCCGATAAGGATTTCTCCTTATTGGCGCACAATTAAGTGACCAAACCTCTCCTTGACAGAACTTCTAGACATTGTCAATATTTCAAATAATAATATGAATAACTTTATCGTCTCAATTATTGATTTAATAATATAAAATATTATGCAAATGATACTGTAACAATAATTGAATCATTAATATGAGAGATATGATGCAACAATTACTGTAGCAATAATTGAGTATAACTGAGTGACTTCTCACATAAGCATCAATAATCAATACTGTGTGCAACTATGCAACCACGCGTATAACTGTACTTTTTAACACCGGGTGTTTCAACAGTTAACGGTAAAACATCCGCCGTTATTTTCAGAAAGTATTTTTGTCGTTTTCTCAATCCGACAATAATTCCGTTGTGGGATCTACCAATGATTGTGCCGTTGTAGGAATATTCCCTACTAAAACGAATATTCACCGACTAATCGAATATTATATAACAACTTGTGTACTTTGTAAAACTTATAAATAATACCCACAACTATAACATTATATCAAATCCATACTATAATATTCAAAAATATATTTCGAAAAAATTTAATCTTTATTTAAAAAGTTGGGGTCTTACACTTACCATTGTCTCTCATGCTAAGAAAGCTTCCACCCTCCTCATCATAAGTATTGTTACAACAATTACAATTACGCACTGGATTATTGCTTCCTCCATTATAAAATTAAAATTATATATATATTTTTTAGTTTATTTTAAAATTAAAAACATATTTCTATTTGTCGACTATAATAGCGAGATATGAAGTTTTACATATGCAACTACTTATATTATTATTATTATATATACATACATATATTGTGTAATATCATGCTAATATTATTATGTTTCTAACAAGTGTTAATTAGGGTTATATTTGAAAGAATTTTTTTCTTCTTAAAAATGGTCGATTTGAAAATATTTTTTAAATTTTGAAATGAAAGAAGCGTAAAACTTTAGATTAATTAATTCATATGTTACAGTTCATGTGACGAACCCAAAATAGGTCCATTCCATCTAACCCATTCTGAGTCGCCAAATACATGGTACAGAAAATAACTACAACTTTATTACAACAATTGTCGTACAAAATACAACAACACATATGCTGTGAGTTTGGATACAAATATATACCAAATGTGACACATGTCCCAACCGTGGACAGCACCTCACAGTGACACCTTACATAAAGGTATAGTCAAAAACTGTTTTAGAAACTAAAATCTTTGGGAAGTGCTCAAGGAAACCTTCGTACATGGGAGACCATGCGTCTAGGTTATGATAGATATCATATGGCCACGGAATTATCCTTGGTTGACCCAATAGACCCCAAAGAAAAACAAGAAGATTACTATCATATTCTTCCCAATGGTAAGTCTTCTCTGACATATCATTATCTCCACTATCTCTAATTGAGAATTATACTTCAAACAAACACCAAGATTATATAGTAGTGCTCAGATATATACTCAAAGCAGTGGATGAGCACATCCTCGCCTTTATGATGATACGAGGTCAGTATGTCATTAGACATCTTGTATGATAGTGACAAAACACCCTTCTAACGTTGGGTTTGCCTTTCACCTCAACAAATATAGACCACCGCTTCTATTCCCCTCGTTATCCCCACTCGACCCCAATTTACACTTTTATTACCCGAAAGGAATTGTGAAGCAAAAGGGTGAAACACAACTAGCTTTCAAGAAAGAATATTATGACTAAAGATAAATAAATTATCAATAGTCTTCATCAGTAATAAATCAGAGATTTAGAACATATGGTACATGATAAAACTTTTCAACCATAGTTGCAGCGGAATGAGCAATCTATTAGAAAAGTCAAATAGACTATAAAGTCTATTATCTTCTTCATGTTAAAAGTCCACCAACAATGTTTTATTCCTGTAACATCAATCAACAATTCATGTCCACAATCATATGAATAACTCATAATTGTAATTGTTGTTCTAAATTCCTTTTCTCATCCAGACAAAGATAATTTTCATCACACCAAACATCAAAGATCATGGTTATACCAAATCACAGCTCATGTTCATAATCAAACTAATAAATTCATCTTTGCACTACGGGCCAAAGATATTCATCAACAGCCATCTTTTGCACTACAGCCAAAGATATTCATCAACAGCTTCATCTTTGCACTACATGTCAAAGATATTCAACAACAAGTCATCTTTGCATTACAGCCAAATATATTAATATCTCAAAGAAATATATAATCATTTCGAAATTTATATAAACAATAATTATAACCATGTTGATTAATTCACCTTTGCACTTAAGCTAAAGATATTCAATTATAAATTCAATGGTCATGATCATACCACCACAATTCAACTTTTCACTATCGCCAAAGAGAACCTAGTCATGATCATACCAATAATCTATCCATCTTTACACTCCAAAGTGAAGAGAATTTCAACATCGTGGTTACAAAAATGTTATATATGATAATAAAATCAATATAATCAATATATAGTTTTAATCTCCAGAGTAATATTCATAAATCAACTATAATTTGGTTAGAAAAAAACCAATTTTGTCATGAATAAGAACTCTCTGAATAAGTAATTTCGTGAATAGTAACTCATGAATAAGAACTCGTGAATAGTATCTCATGAATAGTAAACCCGACTCAAAAGGTAGAAATTCCACAATAAAATTCATACTAATATTTCGGTATAATGATATTGAAAGAATAATATTTTTTTTAAGCTTATAAACAGTTTATTTTAATTGTTTACACTTTATTAAATAATGTATTTAATCATTCTAAAATGCCAAACTCATAAGATTTCATCACCAATAACCAAAACCCTCCTCAAAAATCTGCATATACTTCACATAGGATTCTCAAGCCATAAAATCCTATTTTCCAATTTTTTTACTTCACACTACATATTTAATTCTTTTACTCATAACTAGTCCATTTTCATGAAAAATACCAAATCAGTTCCAAAATATTTCTTTTCTTGGATTTAGCAGAATATAGACCTATATTGAACATATATTTTTATCAGAATTTTTAAAATTCATTTACTATTTTTCATATGGCCAAAACTACCGAATATTAAAACATTTATCATAAATTGTACTTTTATCCAAAAATTCTAAAATTTATAGAATATACCCATGTTATATATATGTACTCCCAATAAAAATTTCATCAATTTTGGAGTTAACCACAAGGAGTTATAAGCGGTTACTTTTAAAATAGTCTTTTCCCCGTAAAATTCATAACTCTTAATCTATGCATCCAAAATCACCATTTTTGACACACAATCAACAAAACTCATCAAATTATCATTTTAAATTTTTCCAGAATTTTTGAAGGTCTGAAAAGTTACTGAAACATGAAAAACATAACAACCCTTAAAATCCCTTTACCTCGAAAAGAAGCAATATTTCGATTGGAATAACGTTGAACGAACTTGCACCGTAGATAGCAACACTCAAGATACAAGAATATACTTGATAATATAGAGAGAGAATAGAGAAAACTTCAGCTTACGTGTGTTTTTAATTCTAACTTAGCCTCTCTATTTATAGGAAAATCTTTAGAACGCTAAAGGAGACTAAAATAATAAAATATATTATTTATTTTTCTTATTCCACACCAACCTTCACCAACCAATTTTGAAGGCCATCACCATCTTTGAACAAAAACATCACCACCCATGTGCCAACAACCACAAAAACGTTTTTCTTAAATAAAATAATTAAAACTTTCAAAAATTAATTATTTCGGAACTCCGGAACTTCAATAATTCACAATAACCCTTTTATCAGAAAATTCAAATATCGCGTCTTTTTATAGGAATTTCAATTCTCTACAACTTTGCGGAAGAAAAAATTTTCCAAATTCCAAATGAAATTATCCCAATCCACAAAATGATGATTTTAAACACCGCTTTCAACACCTTTTAAAATTCATAACAAATTATACGCTCGATTTTAACGGTTCAAAAATTTGTGGACATATACTCTACTTATATATGTATAACATATCCAAAAATCACAACGATCCAACGGTTTGATTAAAATTATAACTCACACAAGAAAGCTTTAAGAACACCAATTTGAGTTTTTAATACCTCCAATCCGACAAAATACTGATAAAACACTTCAACAGTAATTCCACATAAATAAATCCATCATCTATATCCACATCAAATAAATATTTTCTTATCACATAAATCAATAACTAATTATTCACAAATAATATTACAGAATCGCAATAATGACAACCAGGTGATTCCTAGGAAAGAGGGGGCTTTCCAATAAGGATTTTTCCTTACTGGCGCGCAATTAGATGACCAAACCTCTCCTTGACAGAACTTTCTAGACATTGTCAATAATGCTATCTAATAATATTATTCAAATAATATGAATTATTGATTTGATAATGAGAAATACTATCAATGACAATTATCAACAACAATAATATAAAATATCAACGCAGCAATTATTGAATCAATAAAATAAAATATTGAACAATAATTACCGTAATAATTATTGAGTAGTGGCCTTCTTCACGTAAGAATCAATAATTCAAAAATACGTCTGCAATACCGTAATGCCATCTTTATTGCAACAACGCCAGACATCGTATTTTAACCACCGTGTAATCCAACAAAGTTAAATCTGTAATAATTACGCCAATTATTTATAAAAATACACACTTGTCGCTTTCCTTATCCGATAATTATTCATTATGGGCCCACAAATGATCACATACCGCCGTGCACGGATATTCCCGACAAAAAGAATATTCCACGACCAAACGAATATTCCCTTAAAAAATGAATATTTTATAACCACTTGTGAAATTTGAAAATTTTATACATATCACCCTTAACTTTAAAATTTTATCAATTTAACTATTTACTAAATAGAAAAATTGAATACTTTTATTTCATAAAATTCGGGTCTTACAATCTCCCTCCTTATGAAATTTCGTCCTCGAAATTTACATACCGGTATTTCAAAAGTTGAGAATACCTTTGCTTTCATTTCGATTCCATCTTCCCTCGTCATCATAATTTCTCCAATGCTCATCTCCTCGTATTTCAGATATCATTCTAGAATCTGACTTTCAAAACAAGGGTTAATTGAACAAATTAACATATCACATAATATCCCGATATTATGACTAACCAACAAATAAGCTTAGGTAGACACACTTAAATGCGAAGGATTTACTCATCTCCCTCCTAGTTCTATTCCCGATCTCCGCCAGAGATCATATCCTAAGCTCGATATACCAACTGTGACTCAGACACCAACTCAGTGTCAAGACTTTACATTGGTACTGTCGACTTGCCACCGCAGTAATCCAGCGCCCCCTACGAAGAGTCCGCTTCGGTGCATCCCCATCAACAGAAGTCACCAAATGGAGGCTCGGGGCTCTTTACTTATAGCTCGATACTAACGCAGGCGACGACCCCAAAATAGGTCCATTCCATCCAACCCATTCTCGAGTCGCTAAATACATGGTACAAAAAATAACTACAACTTTATTACAACAATTATCGTACAAAATTCAACAACACATATGCTGTGAGTTTGGATACAAATATATACCAAATGTGACACATGTCCCAACCGTGGACAAGACCTCACAAAGGACACCTTACATAAAGGTATAGTCAAAAACCTGCTTTTAGAAACTAAAATCTTTGGGAAGTGCTCAAGAAACCTTCGTATACATTGGGAGACCACGCGTCTAGGTTATGATAGATATCATATGGCCACGCTGAATTATCCTTGGTTGAATCCCAATAGACCCCAAAGAAAAACAAGAAGATTACTATCATATTCTTCCCAATGGTAAGTCTTCTCTTAACATATCATTATCTCCACTATCTCTAATTGAGAATTATACTTCAAACAAACACCAAGATTATATAGTAGTGCTTTCATATATATACTCAAATAAGTGGATGAAAGACATCCCCGTCTTATGATGATACGAGGTTGTATGTCATTAGACATCTTGTATGATAAAGACAAAACACCCTTCTAACATTGGGTTTGCTTTTCCTCAACAAATTTATGTACCACCGCTCTATTCCCCTCGTTATCCCCCACTCGACCCAAATACACTTTTATTACCTTAAAGGAATTGTGGAAGCAAAAGGGTGAAAGCACAACTAGCTTCAAGAAAAGAATATTATGACTAAAGATAAATAAATTATCAATAGTCTTCATCAAGAATAAATCGTAGATTTAGAACATATGGTACATGATAAAACTTTTCAACCATAGTTGCGGCCGGAATGAGCAATCCATTAGAAGAGTCAAATAGACTATAAAGTCTATTATCTTCTTCATGTTAAAAGTCCACCAACAATGTTTTATTCCTCAGAACATCAATCAACAATTCATGTCCACAATCATATGAATAACTCATAATTGTAATTGTTGTTCTAAATTCCTTTTCTCATCCAGACAAAGATAATTTTCATCACCAAACATCAAAGATCATGGTTATACCAAATCACGCTTCATGTTCATAATCAAACTAATAAATTCATCTTTGCACTACGGGCCAAAGATATTCATCAACAGCTTCATCTTTGCACTACAGCCAAAGATATTCATCAACAGCTTCATCTTTGCACTACATGCCAAAGATATTCAACAACAAGTCATCTTTGCATTACAAAGCCAAATATATTAATATCTCAAAGAAATATATAATCATTTCGAATTTATATAAACAATAATTATAACCATGTTGATTAATTCACCTTTGCACTTAAGCTAAAGATATTCAATTATAAATTCAATGGTCATGATCATACCAAATACAATTCAACTTTTCACCATCGCCAAAGAGAACCCTAGTCATGATCATACCAATAATCTATCCATCTTTACACTCCAAAGTTGAAGAGAATTTCAACATCGTATTATAAAAATGTTATATATGATAATAAAATCAATATAATCAATATATAGTTTTAATCTCCGAGTAATATTCATAAATCAACTATAATTTGGTTAAAAAAAAACCAATTTTGTCGCTGAATAAGAACTCATGAATAGTAATTTCGTGAATAGTAACTCGTGAATAGTATCTCATGAATAGTAAACCCGACTCAAAAAGGTAGAAATTCCACAATAAAATTCATACTAATATTTCGGTATAATGATATTGAAAGAATAATATTTTTTTAAGCTTATAAACAGTTTATTTTAATTGTTTACACTTTACTAAATAATGTATTTAATCATTCTAAAATGTCAAACTCATAAGATTTCATCACCAATAACCAAAACCCTCCTCAAAAATCTGCATATACTTCACATAGGATTCTCAAGCCATAAAATCCTATTTTCCAATTTTCTTACTTCACACGACATATTTAATTCTTTTACTCATAACTAGTCCATTTTCATGAAAAATACCAAATCAGTTCCAAAATATTTCTTTTCTGGGATTTAGCAGAATATAGTCCTATATTGAACATATATTTTTATCAGAATTTTTAAAATTCATTTAGTATTTTTCATATGGCCAAAACCGCCGAATATTAAAACATTTATCATAAATTGTACTTTTATCCAAAAATTCTGAAATTTATAGAATATACCCATGTTATATATATGTACTCCCAATAAAAATTTTATCAATTTTGGAGTTAACCACAAGGAGTTATAAGCGGTTACTTTTAAAATAGTCTTTTCCCGTAAAATTGAAAAATTGAATACTTTTATTTCATAAAATTCGGGGTCTTACAGTTCAACTATGTTTTATTCCATATATATCATGTGTCTGTAAGACCCCAACTTATTATAAATAAAATTGAACTTTCCTTTATTCATTATTCTAAATTAATAAGGGTTAATTTGATATAATTCTTTGGTTATGGGTGAAATGTGCAAAGTTTACAAAATAAGCAAGTGGTTATAAAATATTCATTATTGCTCAGAATATTCGTTTGGTCGTGGAATATTCTTTTTGTTTAATCTCCGTCTTTACTTGCCGCTAGATCATTAATTGGGCCCCATAATGAAAAAAACGGTTGGATGAAGGAAAACGACAAAGATTGAGTTTTATAAATAACGACGTAAATTGTTACCGTTAACACCGTTGGGTTACTCGGTGGTTAAAATACGATGAATACGCCGTAATTAGACAAGAAGACACCGGTATTGCGGCATGATTGTTGAATTATTGATCCTTACGTAAGAAGGCCTTTACTCAATAATTGTTACGATGAATTACGCTCATTATTTTATCTTATCGATTCAATAATTGTTTGCGTTGATATTTATATTATTATTGTTTCAATAATTGTCATTACACAATATTTTCCATTATCAAATCAATAATTCATATTATTTGAATAATATTATCGAGATAACATTATTGGCAATGTCTAGAAAGTTACATCAAGGAGAGGTTTGGTCACCTAATCACTGCACAAGAAGTAAGGAGAAATCCTTATTGAAAGCCCCACTTTCCTTTGAACTACACGGTTGTCGATCTTCGTGATTCTGTAATATTATTTTGAATAATTAATTATTGATTATTATGATAAAGAAAATATTTATTTTATGTGGATATAGATGGAGAAAATTTTAATGTGACAATTGTTGAAAATTAATATTTTATCTTTTTCCTCGATAAAATAATTCATTTAAATATATTATTTTAATAATATATTAACAGTGATATTTTTATAATGAATGTGGGATATATGAGTATATGAGGAGGTAGAGTATTTTGTGGCATTAAATGTTTAACACATGTTTTGTGTGTCGGTGGACACAATTCTTGACCGAAAATTTATTATAGACTATAAAATCGCCCGTTTATGGATTTTGGTTAATTTCTGTTTGAAATTTGGAAAAACTTTCTTCTGGAAAGTTGTAGAGAATGGAATTTCCCATAGAAATTCGCGAGTTTTGAATTTTTCTGATAACCGAGCTATTTTCTATGAATTGTTGAAGTTTTAGAAAAATAAAATGGTTTTTATTAAATTTATGGGGGACCCACTTTTGGTTGGTGGAATATGCACACGGGTCGCTAATTTTATTCAAAGATGGTGATTCCAACCTAGCATCGTAGAGAAATTGGTAAAGAAATAATATATTTTATTATTTTAGTCTCCTTTGCTTCTAAGCATTTTTTCTAAATAGAGGCTAAGTTAGAATTGAAAATCACACCAAAAACAAAGTTTTCTCTTTCTCTCTCTAAATTATCGAAGCGTATTCTTGTGAGTATACTTTGAGTGTTGCTATATCTGGTATGATTTCATAAAGACTATACCGAAATTCAAATGTAAGATTGACGGTTATTTTGAGGTAAGGGATGTTATTTCTTTCATGAATGATATTATTTTCTTCAATATCATTATGCCAAAATCTTTGTTGAACTTTTTATCAAATTTGGAACTTTTTCATGTCGGGGTTACTTATTCATGAGTTCTTATTCACGAGTTCTTATTCATGAGTTACTATTCACGATTACTATTCACGGCGTGAAGATGTTTTTTGTGAAATTTCAATCTTTTTGTGTCGGGGTTACTTATTCACGATATCGACTTATTCACGAATCTGACTTATTCAATTCAAAAATGAAAATTTTTCTTTTGTCCAAGATGTCTATTTTGGCTACTATCTTTGATTAGATCCATGTTTTTGATCGTTATTTTTGAGTTCGCTTCAAAATCGCTTTATTATGAAGTATTATCGATCTTGGATAAACTGTTGTATTTAATCCTCTAATATTTGTCCTTCTATCTCACCGGATTCGTTCTTAAAATATTTTCATCATCCTCACCCTTAATGGTGATATTGATGAATATCTTTGGCTCAGTAGTGCAAAGATGAACGATTAATCGATGAATATCTTTGGCATGTAGTGCAAAGATGAGCAGTGTTGAGATGAACATGACCAACTGGGTGATATGAATGAATATCTTTGGCCAGAGTGCAAAGATGATTAAAGATGTATATTGATTGTTATTACGGGATAAACTATTGATGATGGACTTTTAAACCTTAGAAGGCGGTAGAATTCTTTCTCTCTACGTGACTCTTCAATGGATTCATTGCTTCCATTGCATTTTGTTGATCTAAAACTTGTTGTCTATTATTGTATTCGTTAGATTTTTTCCTGTCAAGACTAACGATAATTTGTTGTATATTATCTTAGTCATAATATTCTTTATTTGGGCTAGTTGAGCTCACCCTTTTCCTTTTTGTTCCATTTTTCTTCTCGGGAGGTGAGAACATATAGCGAGGATCGAGTCGGGATATGGAGTGATGGTTCTAGGAAGATGTTTTAGGCATCCTCACTATTTGTGTAAAATAGTGTATGAATAATTAATGAGGACTTATTTGGGTGTGTATATTATGCAGAAGACAATATTTGTATTCGAACTCATAGTTGATTGTAAGTATTCTACACGACATCCGTATTGTCAAAGTTGTAGTTTGCTTTCTATACCATGTATTTTGGTGACTCGTAATGGGTGTTGATACCTATTTTGGGGCGTCACAATTGGTATCGAAGCTTAGGATATGATCTCTGGCGGAGATCGAGGAATAGAACTAGGAGGGAGAGATTTAGTAAATCATTCGCTAGTGTGTGTCCTACCTAAGCTTATTTGTTGGCTGGTCATAATATAGGATATTATGTGATATGTTAATTTGTTTAATTAACCCTTGTTTTATGGAGTATTTAAGAATGGTCACGAGAACGTTAACAATGGAGTTTATGAGACCGTGGAGACGCAGCAGTCTTTCACCAAATGAGGAGAAACGTCTAATAGGTCGGTAATGTTCCTCCTGTGAACAACGCCACCGAGCAAATGATGAACGACGGGATGTTTAGAAGCTTTTTGCGATTCATGCAAAATCGTTTGCGAGGAGACTCGTGTACAAAATACGGGAGAAAATGATAAGAACGCGTCTGCTTTGTCACGGCGAAACAATTCAAAGAGTTGGGACCACCAGATTTCCATGAAAAGCCGGATCCGATCAAGACAGTAAACGTGGGTCAAGCAAATTACCAAGATATTAGATGTCTTGGGGTGCACGGAGGAATGTAAGGTTCCATTCGCCACCTTTATGTTTCGTGGTGAAGCAAATTATCGGTGGGAATCATAAAGCGTACTCAACCGGATGCACTTAACATGTCTTGGGAAAGATTTCAGAATCGTTCAATGACAAGTACTTTCCGTAAAGTATTCGTCATATGAAGGAGGTAGAGTTTATTAGACTTGAATGTAACAACACGACGTGTCTCAAAGACGAGGCGAGGTTCGCAGAATTATCCAGATTGCACCTCATTTGGTGGAGAATGAGGAACGAATGACGCGTATGTTTCGAGAGGTTTAAAACCGTAGATTCGTCCAATACCTTATCTCTCATAAATTTTCTCTATATTCAGATGTTGTCAATGAGGGCTCGCTTATTAGAGCGAGATAGTGAGTATACAACCGAGGGACCACAATCGTGGTAGTCATCGAACGATGATAACCACGAGAGGAGAAAGAATACTGGACAAAGCGGTAACCACTCGTGGTAATCGTGGACATGATAATAGGAGAGGTGACTCAAGTGGAAATTTTAGAAAGAGAAGATTCAATAATGACGAGAAGATATCAACAAAGAAGACCAGATTAAACAACAAATGCTAGGGGAGGAGAACGGCCGCCAGTTAGATGTTACAAATGCGGGAAGGAGGAACATATCATTACCAAACCGTCCACAACAATCCAAGGTATGTTACAACCGTGGAAAGGAAGGCCACATCGCCGAGATTGTACTATCGCGAAACCAAGTTCAAGCAGGAGTGGTGATTCCAAGGGTTGTCCCGAATAAGTCGAAAAATCACGGTTTCTTGGAAGAAGCGTTTGTCGTGATCGCCAAAACGTGAGGAACCCAAACGAGGTGATCATGGGTAAGCTAATCTTGAATTCTTGCGAAGTTTATACCTTACTAGATACCGTTTCTACCCATTCTTTTATCTCTCCTCGCATGCTCAACGCTTAAACTTGACTCCAGAGAAATTAGATTTTGATTTATCTGCTGAAACTCCGCTGGGTGAAACCTTCGTTACATCTACGCTTTATAAATCTTGCATGATCCAAGTTGGCACTATCACATTACCATGCTGATCTTATCTCTTTAAAGATACTTGCTTTTGATGTGATTTTAGGAATTGATTGGTTAACCACTCATCATGCCAAAATTGATTGTTTTCGTAAGGTTGTTAGTTTTCATATTCCTAACTAACTGTCATACAATTCAAACCACGAAACCACTAAAATCGATCATCGTCATATCAAGCCACAAAGCTATTCGCTTATTGAAAAACGGATGTCAAGCTTTCTTAGCCCATGTTATAGATTTGAATAAAGACAAGTCGATTTGAATAATATTTACGTGGTTAGAGAATTCCTCGATGTATTTCTGAAGAGCTTCCCTTGGCCTACCCCCGTAACGTGATGTTGAATTCTTTATTGACCTTGAACCGCATAAAGACCATTTCTAAAACCCCATATCGAATGGCTCTATTGAACTTCGTGGAGTTAAAAGTCCAACTACGTGAGTTATTAGACATCGGTTTCATTCGGCCCCAAGACGCCTCCTTGGGGTGCTCTGCTTTTATTCGTAAAGGAGAAAGACGGGGTATGCGACTTTGTATTACTATCGAGAATTGAACCATGTCACCATCAAGAATAGGTATCCGCTACCTCGCATTGATGACCTGTTGGCCAGCCATTAAGGAGCTCAATTCTTTTCAAAGATCGATCTTCGCTTACGGATATCATCAAATTTGAAGATTAAAACCGAGGATATTCCAAAGACGCGGCATTCGTGGACTCGATCACGGCATTATGAATTCTTGGTCATGTCTTTTGGATTGACTAATGCTCCCGCCCGCTTTCATGGATACGATGATGAACCGTGTATTCAAGGAATATTTGGATCGGTTCGTTGTTGTCTTTATTGATGACATCCCCATCTATTCCAAAAGCCGTGAAGATCATGAGCACCATTTGAAATTTCGGTACTACAAAGACTTCGTGAACACAAGCTTTATGCCAAGTCAAGAAATGCGAAGTTCGGCTTGAGGAAGTAGCATTCCTTGGGCACGTGGTGTCAAAACAAGGAGTATTTGTTGACCCTAACAAGATTGAAGCAATACAAAGTTAGGGAACAACCGTCGGTGTGATCAAGACGCAGACTTTTACTGGCTTAATGGTTATTATTATCGAGATTTGTGGAAGGATTTTCTCGAATCGCTATCTGCTAACTCACCGACTTTTAAGGATGCAAAATTCTTATGGAGCGAGGAATCGCGAGAAGAGCTTCCAAGAGCTCAAGAGGAGACTCATTTCGGACTGTTTCGACAATACCATCCGGTTCGGATGGATTTGTTATCTACAAATGATGCTTCCGGCAGGGGGTTGGGATGTGTTCTCATGCAACATGGGAAAGTCATAGCCTATGCCTCACGACAACTCAAAGAATATGAGAGGAATTATCCTACTCATGATCCGAGTCAGTTAGCGATGATCGTTTCATGCGTTGAAGATATGGAGACACTACTTAGACGGGGAGAAAGTAGAGATTTATACGGATCATAAAAGCCTCAAATATTTCTTCACCCAAAAGAACTCAACACGCAAGAACGACGTTGGGTGGAGTCATTAAAAGATTACGATCACACTATTCAATATCATCCCGAAAAAGCGAACGTAGTAGCTAACGATTAAGTGAAGATCATATCGCAAGTGAAAAGCGATATTGTCAACGCAAAGGCCCATTTTGTATGACTTGCAAAGGATGGAGGTAGAATTAAAGACTCTGTGGACCCACATAATGATGGCGAATATACAAGTAGAAACCGACTTTAATCGATAAAGTTAAAGTTTGCTTCGAGCTACGGACCAGGCCGATGCGTATGAAGAAGAAAGTGCAAGAAGGAGCTATTCCTGAAGCAAGAATTGATGAGGAAGGAATACTTGAGTCAATTCTAGACTTTCGTTCTCCTAACGATTCGACCAAGCATAAAATCATGATGGAGGCACACAACACCCGTTTGCAATCCATCTCTAGGAGTACCAAAATGTATCATGATATTCGACATACATTTTGGTGGAACAATATCGAAGAGAGAGATTGCGAGTTTATCTCAAGATGTTTAACTTTGTCAACGTGTAAAGCGAAGCATCAAGTGCCAAAAGGTCCATTGCAACCACTTGAGATTCCTAATGGAAATGGGAACACATTACTATGGATTTTGTTACAGTGTCTCACAAAGTTTCTCAAGCGTAGATGCAATTTGGGTTATTGTTGATAGATTAACCAAGTCCGCCCATTTCTTACCGATACGCGAGAATTATTCCTCGAACGCCTTGCTTTCAGATATGCGTGAATGAGATTGTCACGATTGCATGGCATGCCAAGATCCATAGTTTCGGATCGTGACCGAGATTCACTTCAAGATTTTGGGTTAGCTAAGCGAAAAGCTATGGACACGGATTTCATTTATTGATTCAAAGATACCATCCTCAAACGGACGGACAATCGTAGAGGACTATTCAAACCTCAAGATCTATTAAGACTCATGTGTCCTAGATTTCAAAGGAAGTTGGGATAAGTACCTACCACCGGTGGAATTCTCCTACAACAACGCTTATCAAGCAAGTATAGGCATGGCTCCATTCGAGGCGTTGTATGGACGAAAATGTCGTTTCTTCAAAGATCTTTGGACGCGAAGTGGGAGAAACAATATTGTTGGGACCGTAATTAGATACGCATGACTCACGTAAAAGATCCAAATGATTCGACAACGATTCAAACTTCACAAGATCGACAAAAGAGTTATCTTGATCTTCATAGAAAGGATGTGGAGTTTAATATTGGAGATCATGTATTGTTACGTATTGCTCCATGGAAGGAGTTACAAGATTTGGGAAAAGAGGAAAGCTCAATCCAAGGTTTGTTGGTCCATTTGAGATTCTTGACCAATAGAAACGTAGCCTATAGACTCGCGTTACCTCCAAGTATGTCTCGTGTTCACAATGTATTCCACATATCTATGCTTCAGAAATATGTGAAAGACCCGAACCACATTATTGCGTTAGAACCCGCACGAGAGATAAATTGAAGATTTAACATACGAGGAGATACCATTGAGATTTTGGATAGGAAAGAGCATGTCTTACGCACGGGTTATACCACAAGTTAAGGTTTTGTGGAGAAACCATGCAATTGAGGAAATGACACGGGAGTTGGAATCGGAAATGAAAGCGAGGTACCTCACCTTTTCGATATACCGGTAGTGCGTACGTCAATTTCGAGGACGAAAATTTCATAAGGAGGTGAGGTTGTAAGACCCCAACTTATTATAAATAAAATTGAATTTTTCTTTATTCATTATTCTAAATTAATAAGGGTTAATTTGATATAATTCTTTGGTTATGGGTGAAATGTGCAAAGTTTACAAAATAAGCAAGTGGTTATAAAATATTCATTATTGCTTTGGGAATATTCGTTTGGTCGTGGAATATTCTTTTTTGTCGGGAATCTCCGCATTTACCACAAGTTGATCATTAATGGGCCCCATAATGGAAAAAACGGTTGGATGAAGGAAAACGACAAAGATCGAGTATTATAAATAACGATGTAAATTGTTACCGCTTAACAATCGTTGGGTTACTCGGTGGTTAAAATACGATGTCTACGCGTAGAATGCATAAAGAAGACACCTGTGATTGCACAAAGATTGTTGAATTATTGATCCTTACGTAAAGAAGGCACTACTCAATAATTGTTACGATGAATTATCGCTCATTATTTTATCTTATTGATTCAATAATTGCTTTGCGTTGATATTTATATTATTATTGTTTCAATAATTGTCATTACACAATATTTTCCATTATCAAATCAATAATTTATATTATTTGAATAATATTATCGATAACATTATTGGCAATGTCTAGAAAGTTCGCTCAAGGAGAGGTTTGGTCACCTAATCATACGGCAGAAGGAGAAATCCTTATTGAAAGCCCCACTTTCCCTGGAACTACCGGTTGTCGATCTTGTGATTACGTAATATTATTTTGAATAATTAATTATTGATTATTATGATAAAGAAAATATTTATTTTATGTGGATATAGATGGAGAAAATTTTAATGTGACAATTGTTGAAAATTAATATTTTATCTTTTTCTCGATAAAATAATTCATTTAAATATATTATTTTAATAATATATTAATGAAGGATATTTTTTATAATGAATGTGGGATATATGAGTATATGAGGAGGTAGAGTATTTTGTGGCATTAAATGTTTAACACATGTTTTGTGTGTCGGTGGACACAATTCTTAATACCAAAATTTATTATAGTATATAAAATCGCCTGCTTATGGATTTTGGTTAATTTCATTTGAAATTTGGAAAAACTTTCTTCTGGAAAGTTGTAGAGAATGGAATTTCCCATAGAAATTCGCGAGTTTTGAATTTTTCTGATAACCGAGCTATTTTCTATGAATTGTTGAAGTTTTAGAAAAATAAAATGGTTTTTATTAAATTTATGGGGGGACCCACTTTTGGTTGGTGGAATATGCACATGGGCTGCTAATTTTATTCAAAGATGGCTGATTCCAACCTAGCATGCGTAGAGAAATTGGTAAAGAAATAATATATTTTATTATTTTAGTCTCCTTTCAAGCGTTTCTAAAGATTTTTCTATAAATAGAGGCTAAGTTAGAATTGAAAATCACACCAAAAACAAAGTTTTCTCTCTTCTCTCTCTAAATTATCGAGCGTATTCTTGTGAGTATACTTTGAGTGTTGCTTTATACTGTGCGGATTGCATCAAGACTATACCTGAAATTCAATCGTAAGATTGCGGTTATTTTGAGGTAAGGGATGTTATTTCTTTCATGAAATGATATTATTTTCTTCAATATCATTATGCCAAAATCTTTGTTGAACTTTTTATCAAATTTGGAACTTTTTCATGTCGGGTTACTATTCATGAGTTACTATTCACGAGTTACTATTCATGAGTTACTTATTCACGAGTTCTTATTCACGAGAAGCGTGAAGATGTTTTTTTGTGAAATTTCAATCTTTTGTGTCTGGGGTTACTATTCACGATACTCGACACTATTCACGAATCTTAACTATTCAATCAAAAATGAAAATTTTTCTTTTGTCCAAGATGTCTATTTTGGCTACTATCTTTGATTGTATCCATGTTTTTTGATCGTTATTTTTGAGTTCGCTTCAAAATCGCTTTATTATGAAGTATTATCGATCTTGGATAAACCGTTGTATTTAATCCCTAATATTTGTCCTTCTATCTCACCGATTCGATTCTTAAAAATATTTTTCATCATCCTCGATCCTTAATGGTGATATTTGATGAATATCTTTGGCACAGTAGTGCAAAGATGAACGATTAATCGATGAATATCTTTGGCATGTAGTGCAAAGATGAACAGTGTTGAGATGAACATGACCAACTGGTGATATGAAATGAATATCTTTGGCCTCAGTAGTGCAAAGATGATTAAAGATGTATATTGATTGTTATTACGGGATAAACTATTGATGATGGACTTTTAAACCTTGTAAGACGGTAGAATTCTTTCTACTACGTGACTCTTCTAATGGATTCTTTTTCCATTGCATTTGTTGATCTAAAACTTGTTGTCTATTGTATTACGTTAGATTTTTCCTCGTTGAAGACTAACGATAATTTGTTGTATATTATCTTAGTCATAATATTCTTTACTGGGCTAGTTGAGCTCACCCTTTTCCTTTTTGTTTCATTTTTTTTCTCAGGAGGTGAGAACATAGCAGGATCGAGTCGGGATATGGAGTGATGGTTCTAGGAAGATGTTTTAGCTGTCCTCACTATTTGTGTAAAATAGTGTATGAATAATTAATGAGGACTTATTTGGGTGTGTATATTGTCTAGAAGACAATATTTGTATTCGAACTCATAGTTGTATTGTCGTATTCTACACGACATCTGTATTGTCAAAGTTGTAGTTTGCTTTTTATACCATGTATTTTGGCTACTCAAAATGGGTGTTGTATACCTATTTTGGGGGTGTCACAGTGTCAGTGTGTGTGCAGCTCAACTAAATATATGAAGTAATTAGTCCTCTTTTTTAGGAAATTAATCACTATCACATTTTTCTTTCCTTGTTTTACCAATCCTCCAGACTATGAACATGAAACCCTAAAAATCTACCCCTAATTGATGATAATGATATGGTGTTTTCATTTGCTTGCATTTTTAATTATTTTCTAAACCATTTTATTTTCTAGCAAATTAATTGTTTTGCTTAAAAGTTAAAAAGCTACTCCGCCTATTTTGTTTTCAAGTATGGTAGTGTTGAAAAAAAAATTCCCCTAATTTAAAGATGGGTAAGATGTTTTGGACATATGGAAAACACATGCATATCCTTAATAATATATATGAATATACTCATTCCTTCCCCAATGTACTCTCGTAATTAAACCCTTATTCGTTTTTTTATTAAAATTGAGTTATACTGACCATGCCCAATCATGCGACCGAGACTATCTCCCTCCATGTGCTACCTACCTGCAGCAGCGCTATTATATGACACCACACATCCTGAGACTCGCTCCCTATGCTATTCCCAAATTATTACAACCAATTCCAAATTCCTTACTCCATCCTTCTATCAACACAATTTTCACAAATTTAAAATAAAGAAAAGACAACTTTGAGTTTCAACTTTTTGGGGATATTATATTTTATTTTTAGGGATTAAGATTTTTATATTAACAAAAAAATTATATAAACATGACCTATAAAATTAATATTTTACAAAGATCTTGTATTATATTTCGTATGATATATTTTATAACGCAGTAAAATTTATTTATTGTCGACCGTAACATAACTCAAGCCTTTAGCCGAAAGCATATAGAAAAAATTTATCTTACTTTATTTATTTATTATTTTTTATTTCTTCCGTTTTTAAAAAGAATGAGCAAAATATAATTTTCACACATATTAAAAAAAGAATTTTTTTTAAAATTTATCTTTAATATATATAAAGCTCCATAAGATTATAAAAAGTGATGAGTATTTTATTTTTTTTTATATTAATGAATTCTATTAAATAATATGTTTATTCTTCTCTTTATATAATTTATTTTATTTTTTTAAGAATAAAAATATTTGTATCTTTAATATTTTTTTTAGGCATAGAGGGAGTAATAAAGACAATTTCATGGAATGGAAACCCACTGTATCACATTCTTCCCTCTCTCTCTCCCGTCTCCACAATATAATTATTTTTAAAAAAACCCCTCATTTTTACAATTTTAAATTGACATCTCACTACCAGTACCGCCTACTTTTCACGAGGGAGGCTGCGAGGGAAGGGGATGGGGTGGGATGGGAGTGGGGTCACATAATATACGCATCACTGATTCTAATATTCCCTCATATTTCCTTCTCCCTCCCACCCTTCGTCCGTCCACCCTCTAAAAACTTGCTAATTCCTTCTTTTTCTTCTTCTTCCCTGCCTGGCCTGAATGAGATTCCACCACTATCCTACACAAATAGAATTCTATCCCATGGTTACTCTCTTCCTAACATGCCCACCTTCACTTCAAACCTTCCCTTCTTCCTCTCAAGGTCCATCCTTTTAAATTCTCTTTACTTTTTTAATCATCACAATTAATTTATACAACAAATTTGGACTATATATATAAAACAAATTTAGACTATATATATATATATATATATATGTATATATATTCATTCCTTATCATCGTTAATTAATGAGAATTTCTTCAATCAACAGGTGGTTTGGAATATTCCGGCGCCGCACTACACCCTTCGACGAAGTCGATGACGATTCCAATCCCCTCTCCAACTCGAACACCAACTCCGTCGAATGTTACGCTTGCACTCACGTGGGCCTCCCGATTTTTCACTCCACCAGGTGCGACCAAGCTCACCAGCCTCACTGGGAGGCCTCTGCCGGTTCTTACCTAGTTCCCATCCATACCCGCTCGGGCCATCAAATTAATAATACCGCCACTCCTAAACCTCGCTCAACCGGCTACCGGCGGGACTCGGGGCCCTTCAGCCGTGTACTTGACCCGCGGAGCAAGCGCGTGCAGAGGTGGAACCGGGCGTTCCTACTCGCACGTGGCATGGCCTTGGCCGTTGATCCTTTGTTCTTCTATTCGCTATCCATCGGTCGAGGTGGCTCGCCGTGCTTGTACATGGACGGCGGGTTGGCGGCAGTGGTGACGGTTCTTCGCACGTGCGTGGACGCAGTGCACCTGTGCCACTTGTGGCTGCAGTTCCGGTTGGCGTACGTGTCGAGGGAATCATTGGTGGTCGGGTGTGGGAAACTCGTGTGGGACGCACGTGCGATCGCTGCGCATTACGTTCGGTCTCTCAAGGGATTCTGGTTCGATGCGTTCGTCATACTCCCAGTACCTCAGGTAATTAAGCACCTTGTTCTTGTAAGGAAACATTCAATAAAACGAACTTAACGTCCATCGATATGCATGTGAAACCATGCATATTTCTTAAGAAACAATTAAGATTCATACTATATTAATATATGACCAGAATATATAGTGGTTCGTGTGTGTGTATATATATAATAATAATTATAATAATATATATTTGATATTGGGACAAAAATTTGAAACTAAAATAAGAGAAATAATAGTTTTAGTGTTAAGTATACTATTTCAAAGTAAAGGTATAACATTTAATGCACATAGTGAGTAAAATTTTGTACTGTTTCACTTGTGTGAGCATTAACACTCAAAATTAAAGGTTGAACTAATTACATATAATTAGTGCATAATTGTTGATTACTATCAGCACATGGCATGGCAGTATCAGATAGAAATCTAATTAAGTTTTAAAAAGTTAAAACTATTCAAACCCTGGTGCTAATTAATCATATTATTTTTATAATTGAGAGCGTGAGCTAGCTAGCTGAATTCATGTTTAACATGTACGAGTTGGGCTTAAATAATGGACTCAGTTTAATTTCATAAAAAACCTCAAACGTACGGTTGACTAATTATTACTACAAGTTATGAGGCAGTCTCAAAATGAATGTGTCAGTTTGTGTTATGATTTGGAGAATACTAAGTAGGAGTACTACTGGATTGAGGTTAAATTTAGTTTTTTTTAGTGAAATGTTAAGAGTTTAATTCTCAAGGCACAAAAAATAAAAAATAAAAATAAAATAATACTTTCTCCGTTTCTTAATATAAGTCGTTTTAGAATTATGTACAAGTATTAAGAAAATGATTGTATATCATTAAATATAATATCAATTGTACATATTATACTTGTATTGAAAAAGATAATATTATTTATTGGATAAAAAATAGTGAAAAATTAAAATTATATTTAATATTTGAAATAATATTAGAAATTAAATAATTAATATTTATTTAAAATACTAACAATTTATATTAAAAAATAAAAATACTAATCTAAAATGACTTATATTAACTAACGGTAGAATAATAGACAAAAAAAAAAAGTTGGATCATATTTGTGATCGGGTAAATTGTAAATATTTTTGGGTTTTATGATGCAATTGAATTAACTCGGTACACTTTTGTGGGGTCTATGTAAACAGCTCATATGTCATCACGGGAAGAAAATTTTGGGTAACAACAAAATAGGACACTATGGAAAAGTATGGCTTGTGGGTCCTTCCCCTTACGTATGCGAAACAAGAGGAGATTATGTATTTCTTGCGGATTAAATTGTGCTAGCTCAGCTGCACAAAAACTATATACTCCCTATTATTAATTTTTTAAAATTAACTTATGAAATTTTTAAACTTAAAATTAACATAAATTCTTTTAATTTCAAGCAATACAATAATTAAAATTATAAATTATATAAAAAGTATTACCAGTAATATATAAAAAACGAGAGACTTTTTAATAGGGCCGGGTTACATAGTTATCATTAGTAATTTCTATATTTACACTAACCTTTTCTTTTCTTTTGTGTGTTCTCAGGCTGTATTTTGGTTAGTGGTTCCGAAATTGATAAGAGAGGAGAAAATAAAGTTGATCATGACAATACTACTACTTATGTTCATATTCCAGTTCCTCCCTAAGGTCTATCATAGCATTTGCTTAATGAGAAGAATGCAAAAGGTCACAGGCTACATCTTTGGCACCATTTGGTGGGGTTTCGGCCTTAATCTCATCGCCTATTTCATCGCCTCTCATGTAGTAATTTCTTCTTCTTAATTTCTTTCCCAAGTCTTTAATTTTGGCAACCATGCAATTATGACGGTATATAACATTTTTTCCTAACAGGTTGCAGGGGGATGCTGGTATGTTCTTGCCATACAGCGAGTAGCGTCTTGCCTGAGGCAGCAGTGTGATAGCAAAGCTTCATGTATCCTCTCTCTTTCTTGCTCAGAGGAGGTTTGTTATCAGTTTTTGTTGCCTGCAGGCACGATAGGAAACCCTTGTGGTGGGAACTCAACGACTGTGATCAGGAAGCCGCTATGTTTGGATGTTAATGGACCATTTCGTCATGGCATCTACAAATGGGCTCTCCCAGTCATTTCCAGCAACTCTATTGCTGTCAAGATTCTTTATCCCATTTTTTGGGGTTTAATGACACTCAGGTAATTATTTATCTTTAATTAGGCTAATTCTTAATTTGCATGAAATTAATTAACAATGAATTTTTATTAGTACGTATATATACCTACTAATTTGTTATGTTTGGTTTATTCTAGTACTTTTGGCAATGACTTGGAACCCACGAGTAACTGGCTAGAAGTGGTCTTCAGTATATGTATCGTGCTCAGTGGTTTAATGCTTTTCACTCTATTGATTGGAAATATTCAGGTAAAGTTTTGCACCCAGCTATTATTATTATTATAAAAAATTAACCAAATGTTCAATGTATACGTACTATTTTATGTTACAACCATGCATGGATTTGAAGGCATTCTTAACAATTTGGATTTAAATTTGAAGGTATTCTTGCACGCAGTTATGGCAAAGAGGAGAAAAATGCAACTGAGAGTCCGAGACATGGAATGGTGGATGAAGAGGAGACAATTACCCTCTCAACTGAGACAGAGAGTTCGGCATTATGAACACCAAAAATGGGCAGTCATGGGAGGTGATGATGAGATGGAGTTGGTCAAAGACTTGCCGGAAGGACTCAGACGCGACATCAAACGGTTCCTTTGCCTAGACCTCATTAAAAAGGTAACAAATTTAATTAAATGGTTTCTTAAGAACGTACACGAATCTTTGGCAGAATTATTCTAAATTCAAATTTCAATATGTTAGGTTCCTCTGTTCGAAAGTTTGGATGATCTAATCCTTGACAACATATGTGACCGTGTTAAGCCCCTAGTCTTCTCCAAAGATGAAAAGGTACAAAAATCAGTAGTGTCTGGCCTCTATAAAAATGAGAAATTTATTGACATTTTCGACTAATACGTACAGATCATTAGAGAAGGAGACCCTGTACCAAGAATTGTATTCATAGTCCATGGACGCGTAAAAAGTAGCCAAAACCTGAGCAAAGGCACAGTAGCCACAAGCATACTAGAACCCGGAGGATTTTTAGGAGATGAACTTCTTTCATGGTGCCTAAGGCGCCCATTTACGAACAGACTTCCGGCCTCTTCAGCCACATTTACTTGCCTTGAATCAACAGAAGCATTCGGGCTTGACGCAAACAATCTTCGATATATTACTGACCACTTCCGTTACAAATTTGCTAATGAAAGGCTCAAGAGAACAGCTAGATATTATTCATCAAACTGGAGGACTTGGGCAGCTGTGAATATACAGTTGGCTTGGCGTCGTTACGTGACAAGGACTAGGCCTCCGGTGAATCATGGCATGGAAAATGGCGCCGATGATCGGAAGCTCAGGCAGTACGCTGCAATGTTTTTGTCCCTTAGGCCACATGATCACCTTGAATAAATTAAAATAATGTACTGGCTACTCAATTCATTTCTGATTAATTAATGTCATGATCCGAACACTTCTTTAAGGAATAATGATGGTGAATTGGAGATACAGTATCTTTTTTTCTTTTTCAGGAGTATAATTAATTAATAATAGAATGGAGGAGGTTGATCGAGGTGTTTGTTTCTATTGACCAAATAATATTTTGGTAACTTGTTGAATATCATTAAACAAACTGAATATATAATGTAACTCAACAAGAGTCTAAAAAAGAACTTAGCGATCGAATTCCTATATATCAAAATCAATTACTCACTCTATTCTAAAAAAGAGTCTTATTTAAATTTAATCCATCCTAATTAACTTATAAAATTCTAAAATTCTAAGTTTTCCGATGCAGCTCGCTATCAGTCGCGAAGCAAGAAAAATTTAGCAATGGGGTCAAAATTAGTAATAAGTTATAAAAAATTTGGTAGCGGTTCGGGGGGCCCCCGAGCCAATTTTTTTTAATAATTTATACTTTCGGGTTAGACAAATGCATCAAAATATCAAATTTAATAATACTAACAAAAGGGGGAAATCACAATTGATTTATGAAAACAAAACTAAGGTCGGAGATATTGAAGAGAGAGTAATTTATGTTATCTGCAAGGGCACAAGGCTGCAAGATAGTCACAGTAGAATAGAGTCGCACTCCAGTCTCCACACTCGCGGCTCGCCAGTCACGAGTACTAACTCCGACTACTCGCGAAAGACTTTGATGGTTCATAGTTTGCTTTTTGAGTAGGGTCAAAAATTGAGTAGAGGTCAAAAATTGAGTGTGGTAAAAAAAAAATTCAAGTGATCTCAAAAATTGAATGCGGTCAATTGACCCCACATTTGGACCATAGCTTCGCCCCTGCTCGCTATCAAATCCTAAAGGGAACTTGTATTTTCATATGTATTTTTGATATTCTCACATGATTTTCCCTTATATAAGTATACATGCAGTGAGTCTCATCTTCATGTGAAAAATAACTATATAAAAATATCAAAAATACATGTGAAAATAGTGCTCCTCAATTTTAAAATATCAAATTAAAACGACATCACGCATAAAAAGTTATTATAATTGTATAGTATATAACAAAAATTATTATTTATAAAATTTGATTTATTTTAAATTTTTATGAGTCATATTAATTTTAAAATTTAATAATATGTCGTTTGACTTTAAAAATCAAATTATATCTATAATTTTAAAACGTTGATAATATAACCTAGTATTTTGTTTACATATTCATCTATGTAAAACAAAATTTACGATAGAATAAGTACAAATACCATTATGCTATTGGTGAAAAACATAAACAAACAACAAATATAACCCTTAAGCGAAATATTTCGAAAGCTTGAAGCGTACTAGTATCAAGTATGAACCAACTACCATTCGATTATTATATAATTTAATTATAAGTCTCTGGTTTAGATTATTATATATATATATATATATATATATATATATATATATATATATATATGACATTAATGCTTCTTCTTTTTTAACTTTTCTTTTACTTTATTAATTAATTATAAGATTCATGCATGCATGTATATATATATATATATATATTAAATTATAATTATATTCATTGAATTTAAATATGTATTAATTATATAATTTATATTTAAAATTATAAATTGTTATCCAAATTACTCTTAAAATGATTAATCAAATTAATTTAAATAAGATATATTCTTGAGTCGTTATATAGTTGTATTAATGAAGTGATAGAGCAGAAAGGAAAAAAAACGGTTAAAAGTCCAAGGCCGGGTTTCAAATAGATGTTATATTATTACATTGGTGGACTATATAGTATAAGATACTATCTTCATTCTATAATAATTAAATTTTTAAAAAAAAGTTATTTTAATTTATTTACCGTTTATAATTTTTTAAAAAAATAAATATGGGTTAATTACATATTATAGTACATTTTTATAAATAATTACAATAATCATACATTCATAAAATAATTACAAAAATATGACACTTCATCATATTTATTTACAATACTAATACAATTAGAGTCCTTAAATTAAGGGATTAGTATTAATGGGGTGATATGCCAAATTAGATTCCATCTTCCTCAAATATTCCTTTCTCGCTCTGGCCTCTCTCTCTCCGCCTCTAATTCTCGCTCGCTTTCTCTCTCGCCTCTTACTACTTCTCTCTCTCTCTTGAAGCCACTCGTCGTCACGGACCGAATCAACTTCTTCGCACGATGGAGTTCTTGCTTTGCAGTAGAATCGCCTTCTTTTTGGAACCTACCATACTGTGATGTATATGGTCAAGTGTTGTTGTCATACTATGAGTCTGCATTTCCGCGACATTCTGTTTATGTTAATTTTTTTATTGAATGAATTTTTTTTTATCTCTATGACTGGGTTATTTGTGATAGACATCATTTAACAGCATAATTTTTGCTAAAGTGGATAATTATTTTCAAATTGTTTAGGCTCTTAACATATCTAGTCTACTTTTGAATGATCATGATTGTCTCATCTTCATTTTGCCATTTTACTTCTGCATCATATACTGACACAAGACCAATTTTTGGGGGCTTGATGTAATGCTTACGTTGTAGCTACGTCAAGCAATAAAAAATAGATACTATCATATAACCTGTTTGGTTACTTCTCGCATTATGTTTTGTTATCATTAGCTTGAGATTCTGATACCATGTTTGTTACCTTGATTTAGTATTTTGGTTACTTTTTTATTTTGTTATGGTTACCATGTATCGCTTAAGATATACGGGTCGACTAAACTAGTTTTGGTGTACATGTTGTTTATGTATCGTTACCATTAAAACATGTTTTGGTTACTATCATATAAATATTTGGTTACTTTTTAGTATGCTTTTGGTTATCGTTAGTTTCGATTTGGATTCCATTTTTATTTCATTGAGTCGATTTTGCTTATTATTTTTTTGTTGTTCTCGTTACCATATATTTGCTTAGTATATATGGGTCGACTAAACTTTGTTTGGTCTATATGTTGTTTATGTATTGGTTATCATTAATATATGTTTTGATTACTAACATATAACTGCTTGGTTACTTCATTAGTATATTTTTTTTATCATTAGTTTATGATTTGATACCATTCTTATTCCCTCAATTAAGATTTTAGTTACTTTTTATATGTTATTTTGGTTACAATGTATTTGTTTGGTAAACTGCTTATGATATAAATATTGTTTATATCTGGTTACTAATGACCGTAAAACTGATTTTGTTTATTTGCGCTATGGAATATTTACTATGAGGAATGCAATAGAAAATTCATCGAAAAGTTATATTTTGGTGTGGCATGAAGTCCCCTGAGATTATTACCAAGAAATTGAACCCAAGATAAAGAAGAAGTTTAAGGCATCATTAGTTCATGGATGTATTATTTTTGTAAATAATAAACCCAATTCATAAATTCATGTATTTGCTTAGTATACATTGATGTATTATTTTTGTAAATTCCTTCAAATATCTTCTACAAGGTTTATGCTATATATTATATTTCTACTTCTATTTTCACAAATACATCCTACATGTTCTGGTTACTTTTATATAACTATTTGATTACTTCTTTATTATGTTTTGGTTACTGTTACCTTATGATTTGGCTACTATTATTGTGTCCTCAATGTGGGATTTTGAATACTTTTATTTTATATTCTGGTTAATATGTAATTGTTTAATATACATGGATTGCCTAAACTGGGTTTCATTACATGATGTTTCTGTTTTGGTTACCATTAAAATATGTTCTGGTTACTATCATATAATTATATGGTTATCGCTTTTATTATGTTACATTATGGTTATCAAGTATTAGAACTGTGATAATAGTAATTATAAGCTTGTATCGTGACAAACATCAATTGTTAAATGTATACGTGTGTGAGTGTCCTATTTATCTACAAGCTTGTTAAAACTGATAATTATCATAGATAATTATCATAGATAGTTATGTTTTGTTAAGAACTTAGATAATTATAAGCTTGTATCAAGACCGTTATAAGCATCAAGATCATTATAAAGATCAGATCAAGATCATTATAAAGCTTGTATATGTTTACTTTATATTGATAACTTATGATGAAATCAAAATTAAAATATTAATCAACATCAATTTTGGTTATCAGACACCATCAAAAATGTTACCAACCATGTGGTTAATGGTTACTAACAAGAAACAATTATATATTCCTCAGAATAATTAAATTTGTTGTATTGATTACTTGTACCTCCATTGTCTAACAACCTAATAAATATTGTAAAGTAACCAAATCAATATTAGATAAAGAACTAAATTACATAATCTTAGTAACTGTAACATAAACCACATTTTTACATGCAATTTTGAATGCCTAAATGATGGAATTTGATCAAAAACCTAGCAGCTCACCAAAGAACGCTTGTGACTTTTGATCGTCAATTCGCTTTCCAATGAAATTAGGCTCCGAAAACGCCAAAATCTAACACTTCAAACTTGACAAAATTACCAAATTCTCACTGGATCAAGTCTTTACATAAATTGACACGCCCGCTTCTTCAACCGCATCAGTTTGTTACCACCTAAAGACTAACAGTTGTATGAAGTTAAGCAATGTAGTCAATAAGTAATCATCAATATAAAACAAACAAGTATAAAACACACTAATATTATACAGTAATCATAACAACATTATACAGTAACCAAATTTAGATTAGACAAGAATCAAATATATATCTATTTAAGTAACCAAATCAATGTTACTAGTAAACCAAACTACATGATGTTAATAACCGTAACATAAAACACATTTGTACATTCATCTTACAATAGAAATAATCAGTATATTGATATTTGTTACCAATTAAATTATAACAGTTATATGTAGGTAACCAATATAGCCAATAAGTAACCACCATATTAAAACAAACCAATATAAAACACTGTAACATTATTCAGTAATCATAACAACTTTATACAAGAATCAAAATATATTTTAGACCGTAGTTAGAATACATATTTATTTAGTAACTACAAGATAACCACATTTTCCATCAGATTATACAATAACATTATAGAGTAAACAAATAAACACCTTACAAAAAGATCTAAATACATATTATACAAGAACTAAGATATATGTAATTAATAGCCAAGATTATAAAAAATATTGTTACATTCATTTTACAACCAAAACAATCAGTAATGACTTTGTTACAAATTAAAGACTAACAGGTGTATGAAGGTAACCAATGTAGTTAATCAATAACCATCAATATAAAAAAATTAAGATAAAACACAAGAATATTATGTAAGAACTATGGTAATATTACACAAGAAACAAGTCAAAGATTATATACTAACCAAATCCAGACAGATAAAGAACTAACATATATTTACTTAGTATCCATAACATAAAACATATTTTTTCATGCATTTTACAAAGAAAAACAAACAATATAAAAAACATCAATATGTACTTAAAGATCCAACTCACAGCAAGGTAACCAATGTATTTAATAAGTAACCATCAATATAAAAAACATCGTGAAAATATACATTTAAAGTATACAAAGAACCAAATAAATATTATACAAGAAACCAAATCAATAATAATCAAGAATCAATTTCTATGTACTTAGTAACCAAAATATAAAACATATTTTTTCATGCATTTTGTTATCAAAACAACAAGATAATCGCCTTTGTTAATCAACATCAATTTTGATTATCAGACACCATCAAAAATATTACCAACCATGTGGTTAATGGTTACTAACATTAAATAATTATATATTCATGTAAATAATTAAATTTGTTGTATTGGTTATCGCTACCCATCATTCTACAACCTAATAAACATTATAAAGTAACCAAATCAATATTGTACAAAGAACTAAACTACATAATCTTAGTAACCAAAAAATAAATCAAATTTTTACATGCAATTTTGAAGGCCTAAATGATGGAATTTGACCAAAAAACTATGCAGTTCACCAGCTAAGCTAGTGATTTTTGATCGTTGATCCGTTTTAAATGAAATTAGGCTCTGAAAATGTCAAAATTCAACACTCCAAACTTGACAACATTATACAGTAACCAAATTTAGATTAGACAGTAACCAACATATATCTATTTAGTAACTAGAATATAAAAAATATCAATATATACTTAAAGATCCAACAAATATATGAAGGTAACCAATGTATTTAATAAGTAACCATCAATATAAAAAATATCAAGAGAATATACATTTAAAGTATACAAAGAACCAAATAAACATTATACAATAACCAAATCAATAATAAACAAAGAACTCAATTTATATGTATTTAGTAACTGTAATATAAAACATATTTTTACATGCATTTTGAAATCAAAACAGCTTAGTATAATCGACTTTGTGACCAATTAAAGAGCAAAAAAACTTAAGAAAGGTAACTAATATACTAGTATATATAAGAACTACTTGGTAACTATATACATATAAACTTTAAACTCAAATACCTTAGATGCAAATCTATAATCTAATCAATCAACAATCAAATTTGTTACGATCGTGGTCGGTTACTAATCTTGTAGTTGTTGTTGATCCAAGTTATCATTGCTGATCCGGGTTGCCGCGATCTTCTTCGATATTATCCGATCTCGTAGTTAGATCGCCGTTGGAGAAGTCGCCTTCTCCGATCCGTCGCTGCTCGCTTTTTTCTGGATCCGAAAGTTGCTTGTTTTCTTCATTAAGCGTGAATTGTTGATCGGCTTGGTTGAAAATATAAAAGCCCAGAATCGACGTGTAGGGAGTTAATGACCGTAATTTTAGCAACGTAATATCAGGTTATGCTATTTTTGTAATTATTTTGTGGATGTTTTATTTTTTGTAAATACTTTCTAATTGTTGTATATTAATGTTAAGGACCCAAACCAAATCATTGATTTAAATCAGACCGATAAAAAGACTGATTTTTACCGGTCCGATTCTATCCGAGTTTTAAAAGAGTACTGTACTTATTAAGTAACTATTGCAATACTAAATTAAAATTAGTCAAACTGCAGATTCAAAATGTCTGAAAAAAGGAGTCCACGTGGGGTCTACAAAATTTGATTCTATTCTATTGCTATGAGTCACCAGCTTCCCCTTCTTTTATTATACATACGTCACTATTTCTCACCCTACAAAACTTCATCCTTACTTCCATCATTTTCCTTCCAACCATTGTTTCAAAAAATGCATAGGTTAACCTTAAATCATTAACAATAATATATATGTATATTTATCATTATATATATATATATATATATATCTATATACTTAATTTTTATATATATTTTGATTTCTCAGGTGTATTGGGACAAGACGAGGATCCAATTCTCGCTCCGAAAGTGATCACACAGACATTCTTCCGGTTGAATGCTACGCTTGTACTCGGGTCGGTGCTCCAAATTTTCACTCCACCAGGTATCACCCGGGCAACGAACCCGAATGGGAGGCTTCAGCCGGTTCATGTCTGTTTCCGGTCGAAAACAAATGCAGCACCTGCTCCACCGGTAATCAACAATCGTCCAGGCCGTTCGACCGTGTCTTGGACCCGCGGAGCAAAAGTATCAAGAGGTTGAACAGGTTGATTGTGCTCACACGTGGTGTATCATTGGCCGTTGATCCTATCTTCCTTTTCGCGATATCTATTACGGGCGGTAACAGGCCGTGCATCTACATTGACTGCAGCGTGGCGGCATTCGCCACCGTGCTTCGCACGTGTGTGGACGCAGTGCACCTCTTCCACCTTTGGCTTCAGTTTCGGTTGGCGTACGTGTCAAAGGAGTCGTTGGTTATTGGGAACGGGAAGCTCGTGTGGGACGCACGTGCGATCGTCGCTCACTATGTGCGATCCTTCAAGGGGTTCTGGTTCGATGCCTTCGTCATTCTGCCTATTCCTCAGGTGAGTAAATGTGCATAACCTTATTTCTTCCCCCGTCTTCATTTCCGTTTCAAGATTTCTAATTTTGTTGTCTTATCTACTATCTCCATCCCAACCTAGCTAGTAGTCGTTAAACTGTACAACAAATTCTAATTCTGTTGTTTACTTAGTTGTTAAACTATACAACAAATTAATTCTAATTATGTTGTCTTACCTACTGTACTCATCTCGAACTTGATGGATAAACTTTATTATTGCAATTAATAAAATTTAATGAATGACATAAGATGAAAATGAGAAAGCAAATTTGAATTCTTATTTCGGCAATTGGATTTATGCATCGGAAGCAAAAAGTAGGTAGTTCGTGAAGTTTGCATGTAAGATGTGCATCACCCTTATATGCCAAATTTTCATGCAGATATATAAGACAAATATATATGGTCCCATTTCATTAATTAATTAGAATTTAGAAATCATTCATAACTAATCCTACCATGAAAATATTGATTAAAGTTTAATAAGCTAATTTTTTCACATAACCCATTATATATTCATCAATGACTTTTTTACCCGTACATATAACGAGGATTGTTGATATAGTCACAGTACAAAATTAATAATCTACAAGAACAAAAAGTGTCGTTTAAAGAATAATTGCATAACAAGAGGTGATGTTATTATTCTATATTAATGGATAAAAACATATATTTAAGTGATTCATTTACTCCTTTTAGAATGATGACAGTAATAGATATTAAATTTATTTTTTTATGGCATGCATCCCTACGGCTTATATAACACCCATTGGAGTAGTATTTAATACTAATATCTAATCATATATAAATTGTCGTTGACTGTACGAAAAGGGGTTGCGGATATATTGACAATATTCTCATTACCCAAATTTGTCACAAGATAAATATTGTATGACATACATGCATGTGCATGTAACTCGAATATTATACCTTGAAATAATATATATTATGATATGATATTGTAGCAATGATCGTTATTCTATATATATAAGAAGCTTATATAATATTTTTTTGTCAATTATATAATTAACCATTCAATTTAGTACGTAGTGATGATCATATATAGAATCAATCATATATGTTGGCTCATTTAATTTCAATTTTCGTGTTTGGATGCAGATTGTATATTGGCTAGTGTTGCCAAAATTACTAAAAGAAAATTATATAGAAGAAGTAATCACCATAACGCAGTTCATCTTCCTGCTCCAGTTCCTCCCCAAGGTGTATCACAGTCTTCACTTGATGCGAGGAATGAGAAAGGTCACAGGCTACATTTTTGGCACTGTTTGGTGGGGTTTTGCCCTTAATCTCATCGCTTACTTCCTTGCATCACACGTATGCTTACTGATCCCTCAGCTCCCTCTCTCTCTCTCTATGTGTGTGTACTGTATAGCAACTCATTATCCATAGCCTTTGAAAGCCAGCAACCTTCAAACAACTAACAACTTACTCAGTGGCGGAGCCAGAGGATTTCAACAGGGGGGTCCGGATTATGTATGTAATTTTTTTTTCGACGGCCTCTTAGTTCGTTGATTTTTTTTTCCATATTCCTAAATCACAAATAATTCAACATTCAACAAAATCATAATCCTAAATCACAAGTAATTTAACATTTCAATTAGTTACTCAAATTCAATTGAAACAAAAAAAATCAATTACAAATTGAAACACAATGCTGACTGTTGAACCGGTAACGATACTAGAACGACGGAGCCTCTCTTCGAAGTTCGGACCGTAAAGGCGGTAAATCCAACCTGCGAGTTCTCATATTCTGAAAATGTTGGATAATCACTTCATTATCAATGCGCCTAAAAATATCTCTCTCGACATAGCACACCAAACAGTTGGTGAGAAAGTCATCTCCCATCTTGTTGCGCAAATTTGTCTTAACAATATTCATCGCAGAAAAATACTGCTCCACACTTAGCGATGCATGAGCAGAAAAAACTAAAGCCAACTTGATAAGAAGATATACTAAATGAAAAGTAGTGTGATATCCCACTAGGCACCTCGAACCCTCCGGACTTCCCGAATTTCAAGCTGGACCTCCCTAGTACATAAAAAAATTCTACATGACAGGGGGGGGCCGTGGACCCCGGACCCCCCCCTCCGCGCCCTGAACTTACTGGACGTGTTTAAGGGAAGTCCTTCAAATATATAGCTTGTGAAATACCGTCCGATAACTGTAATTTTCCGGATGTTAGCTAGCAGCTAATTGTTGCTATGATCATTTATAAGGGATATATATAATGGTTATAGACTTGTAGTCATCAAAATTCCATGCATGATCACCTTGTGGCCCTTATATTATATTAATGTTTTTTTAATCATTTAACTAATCAAAACAATGTCGCATTGGAGCGGTCTTCACAACCAGCTTGGTTATTGTGACCAAAAGCATACTTTAATTTCCCACTTCATCAAATTGACCGTACACGTGTATAACATTGTTATTATTATGTATTTTCAGGCATCAGGAGGATTCTGGTTTATCCTTTCGATACAACGTCTAATACTGTGCCTTACAGAACAATGCAATGGAAGCGAACAATGCGATGCGCTCTCTTTTACTTGCCCAAGAGAGATTTGTTACAGTGCCTACGGAAATCCATGCAATGGCAACTCCACCATGAAGGTAGATTTATCAAAGTGCATACACAAAGATGGAGGCTTTCCTTATGGGCTCTATGCCTTAGCTCTCCCAGTCATTTCTGAGAATTCCATCATAGTTCAAATTCTCTATTCCAATCTTTGGGGCCTAATGGCTATAAGGTATAAAAATACTTGGAAATAATCATTCCTACGAATCATGTAAGGAGGACAATTAATACTTAGGTTTGATTGTTAGATCGATAATGATAGATAGATAAATTGACAACTCTTGTCTAATTTATTTAGACAAAATTTTAATGAGTTAATTGTATAATACAACTTGTCAATACATGATAGGTATTAACCGGTTGGGTACAACTAACTAAAACTTTGCATGTATAATTAAATAATTAAACTAGACAAATTAAAGTTGTGTACGTACTTACCTAATTAACACTACTCAGCTTGCTAATATTTCCGTTTCAGTTTTTATCTAATTAGTAGTTTTCTATTTTTGGGTTAATTTTATAGCACAATGGGCAACAATCTCGAACCTACAAGCCAGTGCTTAGAAGTAACATTTGCTATAATCATGGTGCTGGCAGGCTTATCACTCTTTACTATGTTAATTGGGAATATTCAGGTGAATTCAGGGTTTATTATTTATGTTTGTTGTTTTTTGTTAATTTTTTTAGCTTGTTCAATAAATTTATTGATCGAACAGGTATTTTTACATGCTGTGACGGTGAGAAGGAGAAAAATGCAATTGAGATATCGAGACATGGAATGGTGGATGAAAAGGAGACAGCTACCGTCTCGGCTGAGGCAAAGAGTTCGTCAATTTGAACACCAAATATGGACAATTATGGGAGGCCAAAATGAGATGGAACTTATCAAAGATTTGCCTGATGGGCTGCGGAGAGATATCAAGCGTTACCTTTGCTTAGACTTGGTGAAAAAGGTAAGCCTATGTTTTTTTGGGGGTTTTATATATAAAGCATGCTACAAATATTTATGGAATGGGATGGGATGGGATGGGATGGGGTGGGGTGGGGTATTATAAAAATTTGTTTTGTGAAAATAATAATCCCTGCAGACGACTAATAAATACTCCATCACAGTAGTAGTATAATTTAAGGAAAATATTTACACCACAAATAAACTTATATACTCCAATTCAATTCGAACTCCAGGTACCCCTGTTCCACAACTTGGATGACCTTATCCTTGATCACATTTGCGACCGGGTTAAACCCATAGTTTTCTCTAAAGATGAAAAGGTGAAGTATTCATACAATAATTAATTTTCTAATGTTTTTAGATCTAGTAGTTTTGTAATATCTATCTTGCAACAAAATATTATACTAGTAATTTTTATTGTAACTAGATATATATAATGACACACTCACTGTATAAAGCAATTATAAGCGCACAGATATTAAGAGAAGGAGAGCCCGTGCAACGTATGGTGTTCATTGTCAGAGGGCGTATAGTGAGAAGCCAAAATCTCAGTAAAAGCATGATGGCAACAAGCCTAATAGACCCTGGTGGCTTCTTCGGAGACGAGCTTCTCTCGTGGTGCCTTCGCCGGACTCAAAATATAAACCGATTTCCAACCTCATCTGCTACATTTACTTGTATGGATCCAACGGAAGCATTTGGACTTGATTCTGATCATCTCCTATATATAACGGACCATTTTCGTTACACATTTTCAAATAATAAGCTTAAGAGCACGACCAGATATTACTCGTCCAATTGGAGGACATGGGCGGCCGTTAATATACAATTGGCGTGGCGGCGTTACCTAAGCAACAGGAATTCAGGGAATGTTAGCGCGACGACGGAGATCCACGACGATCAGATGCTAAGGCACTATGCTTCAATATTCATGTCACTAAGGCCTCATGACCACCTTGAATAATTTAATCTTATTATATATATATATATATATATATATATATATGTTACTTTTATTTGGTATGTTGCTTCAAATATATATGTTCTTCAATAAATTTACTATCATGACTAATTGATCTTGCAATTCAATAAATAAAGCATTTGGAAATTGCTTATAGTAAATTAATTAGCATCCAGTTCGGACATTCTAATTAACATGTACAACCAACCAACAAATACAATACTGCAACAGATAGTTCTGAGACCAAAAATAAGTCCCATGTTTCTTATAAATTTTTATGATGGGCTTCATGTATGAAACATTTGAATATGTATTGTGAAGGTTTTATTTTTTTATTACTAGTTAGGTAGATAATCATTTTTTGTTGTTGTTAGAGAGATTTGTAATAAATGAGATTATCCTGGCTATAATTTCTACTTATAAATTTATGGCAATACTCTCAAAATATATTTGCAAGAACAATTTCTTACAATCGTCAAAACTCTCGATCGCAATGCCTTCAAGCCTACAACAGTAGTAATATAATATAACACAAACTTTCATATCTCTTTTCCTTACCCACATCACACATAATACTTGACAAAAAAATTCTTTTTAAATTTATAAACTAAATAAAGCAAAGTATATTTTATCCTATCATTTAATGTCTTGTTATTTTTTAAACTGATAATTCTTAATTAAAGAAACAAACGAAATATAAAAGTTTATGGGCTTTAACCTAAACTTGCTAAAATCCCTTAAATACATAAGTATAGGGAATTTGTACTTTCACAAGGAAAAAATATATTTCCACATGCTCTCACCACATGAAGGTGGGACTCACTTATTATTCATGCGAGGAGGGTCTTGCGGAAATATTAATTTCTTTTTTGCAAATATCAATTTCCTAAAACCAAGTTTGTTTGCAATGATTATAATTAATATCAGAATTATAATTAATACCTGTTTAAACATATATATGGTATTAAATAGTCTCCCATATTAAGCTATTTTTCAATCTCTGGACTAATAATCCCAAGTTCAAAAATTTGAAAACAAACAAGACATTTGAGATTAATAGTCATATCTCAAGTATAATTCTTACAAACAAATATAGTCTGAGTATATAGTTTGATAATTTTTTTTAGAAAAATATTACTAGATACTCCGTCCATTTTAAAATTATAGATATAATTTGACTTTTGAGATTAAACGATGGCATATTGAGCTTCAAATTGATGTGAATTTACTTAATTTTAGTTGTTACAATTATTATAATTGTATAGTATTGGGCCAAGGATATTTGGGCTCATGATAAGAAGTGGGTTGTTTTCCATTTAATATTATGTGGGCTTGGATAAAGGGTGTTTTGGTGGACGAGAGATTTATGAATTAAAATTCTTAATTATATTTGGTCTCTGTACGTGGAAAGAGGTTAAGTGCAATCCTATTGAGGGACTACATGTTTGGTAGAATCTTAATCTGATTTGAAAAATGATTTCATGCAGATGGTGAGAACATTATAAATAGAAATCTTTTTCCTCATACTAGTTTTCTTTACATCTAGGTAGTTAATAATTCTTGAAGTTATTTTTTCTATTTTTATGCATTTTAGTACTCCAATTTTGAATATCAATAGGGATGAACCAAGTCCTCCGAAATCGGCACTAAACTTAATACGACACCGTCTCACAGTTACCTTGTACAAGTGGAAAACTCCAGTCGCCTCTGAGTTTCATCAATCTGTATTTTGACTCCTCTCTCACATACACAAAACACACACACAAGTTCCCAACATCATGTTTCTCTATGCTGATCTCAGCTTCAAATCACTGTAAGTTTAGAACAAATCCCTAATCGGAAACTTCACTCATTAGTCTGTATCGAACCTTACGATCTAAATTTACACATATAATTGTATATATTTATATTTTTTTGGTGAGTTATGGCGACTTCAAAGCCCCAAAGATCTCTTGCGGAAATCGAGGATATTATTATCAGGAAAATATTTCTTGTGTCGCTGGTCGATTCGATGGAAAACGATTCTCGAATTGTCTACTTAGAAATGACGGCAGCTGAAATTCTCAGCGAGGGCAAAGACTTGAGGTTATCTCGAGACCTAATGGAGAGAGTTCTCATTGATCGGCTTTCTGGTAATTTCACTTCCGCCGAGCCCCCTTTTCCTTATCTTTTAGGTTGTTATCGTCGCGCTTATGATGAGGGAAAGAAGGTTTTGTCCATGAAAGATAAAAACTTGAGTTCTGAGATGGTTTCTGTAATCAAACAAGCGAAGAAATTGGCGGTTTCTTATTGCAGGATTCATTTGGGGAATCCTGATATGTTTCCAAACTGGGATAATTCCAATGCTTCCAATAAGTCTAATGTGTCTCAATTGTTGCCACTGATTTTTTCAGAGGTTTCAAGCTCTGTTGATGGGTTTGGAGGAAGTGGCAGTGGTGGTGGAATTTCATGTCCACCTGGGTTTTTGGATGAGTTTATTAAGGATTCAGATTTCGACAGTGTGGACCCGATTTTGAAGCAGTTGTATGAGGATTTGAGGGGAAGTGTTCTTAATGTTTCTGCCCTTGGAAACTTTCAGCAGCCATTGAGGGCTTTGTTGTATCTGGTTAGTATTCCGGCGGGGGCCAAGTCCTTAGTGAGCCACAATTGGTGGATTCCTAAGGGTGCCTATTTGAATGGACGTGTAATTGAAATGACCAGCATTTTGGGGCCATTTTTTCATGTCAGTGTGTTGCCCGATCAAACCATTTTCAAGAGTCAACCTGATGTTGGGTGAGCTTGATTTTCCGTTTCAGTTTATTCTCCTGTTGGTTTGTGTTGTGCTTATAAAATGAAACTCTTACCATATTCATTATGCACGGTTGCTTTTTGCAAACATATCATGCTTCACTGAATTTGGTTTAGGATTATAGATATTCTAAAGCTATAATGTGTATTTTGAGATGCCAGTGTGGTTGACTTGTACTAATTTTCCAATATTTGATGAACTGATGACTAGGAGTTGGATTTAACAATTGGTAGGTTATGTGTGCACAGTTTGATTGTGATGTTATATGATATCAGTTATAGGACTTTCATTTTTCTTGATGAGCCCTGTTTAGATTACTTTTAAACGCATTTTCTTTTGGTATTATAGGATTTGGGGTTAAATGCAGGAATTTACTTTCGGAGGATAATTTGTGTTGCCTCTTTTTAATAAAGAATTAAGTGATTTTTGAAAATTTTATTTCCTTGAATCGGTTGCATAAGAGGATGGTTTACATCTTTTGCGTTATTTTTTTAAGATTAGGATGGATTCTTAAGATGTTTCCATGAGCTCCAGACTATGGCACATGAGAATTCAAAATTGCTAGTTAGCATGATGCCACATTTCTTTTCCTTCTTTTGCGTATATACAAATTTTGCAGCCTATTGTGATGGATATATCTCTAGCAAATGAATGATATATAAAACTCCACAAAATACCCCTTTATGTTGAGATAATTTCTCAAAGGGCAACTCTACTAAATATTGTTTTCTCTCTTTAAAACACCAGCCAGCAATGCTTTGCAGAAGCAACTACTCGTCGTCCAGCCGATCTCTTGTCTTCATTCACAACAATAAAAAGTGTCATGAACAACTTATATGATGGTCTGGCAGAAGTTCTTAGGTGTCTCCTAAAAAATACTAACACTCGTGAGAATGTTCTGGAGTATCTTGCAGAGGTCATCAACAAAAACAAATCAAGGGCTAATATACAGGTAATATTTTCCCCTGAACATGAGATTGTTCAGGTTAATATAGTTTACTCTTTGTTTTAAATCAAAACTTTGTTTTTGTCCAAGATTCTATGTACCAAATGGCATACTGGTACATGTTCCCTGTATATTATGCCTAGGAATTATTTTTGGTTCACATGGATGCATATCCCTGCTTTCTTTTTTAACCGAGCCTTAATTGAGATTTGATCACAGGTTGATCCAATATCTTGTGCAAGTTCTGGTATGTTTGTGAATCTCAGTGCTGTAATGCTTCGGCTCTGTGAGCCATTCTTAGATGCAAATTTAACGAAAAGGGAGAAAATTGATCCTAAATATGTATTGAACAGCAGCCGTTTGGATATAAGGTGTGAGACTTGTTCTGAACATACATCTGTTAGATCTTTTCTTATCTATTCTTTTCATAATATCTTCCTATGGTTCCTTAATGTTGACCATATGACCCTTTCCAGAGGATTGACTGCTTTACATGCATCATCAGAAGAAGTTGCTGAATGGTTCACAAACAATGATTCTGGGAGAGTGGATGCCTCTGGTGTATATAATGAAGGCGAAAATCGGTTGCTACAGTCTCAAGAAGCTAGCAGTTCTGGCAGTAATTCTGGGGGTTCTTCTCTCCTCCGCAATAATAAGCCCATGTCTAGTTGTAGCGAAAAGGCTAAATACCCATTTATTTGTGAATGCTTCTTTATGACTGCAAGGGTTCTAAACTTAGGCCTATTAAAAGGATTTTCTGATTTTAAGCATCTTGTTCAGGTATACAAAAATTACTATTGCAGTCAGAATCTTATCTGTTTTATCTCCTCAGAAATTCTTAGTTTTGCATAGGTCATTACATAAATACATTATTTATTTATTTATTAATTATTATTATTATTTGTGACTCGAATGATGGAAGGCATAAATGCTCAATAATTGAAATTGTATTCAGGATATTAGCAGGAGTGAAGATACTTTAGCCTCTTTCAAAGCCATGCGGGGGCAAGCATCTTCTCCACAACTAGACCAGGACATAGCTCGCCTTGAGAAAGAACTTGAGTTATATTCACAGGAGAAATTATGTTATGAAGCTCAGATTCTGAGGGTATCTCATCTTTACTTTCCCCTTTACTCTCTGTGAATATGTACTTTCACTATGTGCCATAAGGGGCAAAACCAAAGTACACGCGTAGTATAAAAAAGCATAGGGAATTGTGTGCGCACATTTTTGTTGGCCCAATTTTAGATGAAAATGTGTTCCGTCGCCAAACTTCTTTTATCCCTTATGCACCTCAAATAAGCATTGCTAACATAATATAGTAAACCAGAATATCTTTGCCATATACATGTAGCTTCTTTTCTGGATATGGTTGACACCCTCATCCACTCAACCATCAGCATTTAACAACACTGAGTTCCTCCTTCATTTGTTATGCGTTCAATCTGATATGAAGTTTCAAAGAACTAGTCTGTGTCTACTTTCGCATATGTACATAACAAAATTAACAAATAATGGAGGATTTCACATATTTAAAACGTTTTGTTGACTGTTAATTTAATTATCTTAATTCGCAAGTTATGTTCTAGAGATTGACAGTGATTTGCAATTTTACATAGAAATTTTAGTGCAAGTAGGTAAGGACAATGGTTCAGAGGAGAAGAATACTTGCAGCCAATTTAAATATTTGAGCTATTTTTGCGAGTATTGTAAAAGGAGAAGAATACTTGTTGTTTACTTATTCAGTAGGTGTAGCTTTCCAAATACCTTGTTGTTATTAAAAGTAAACATCTTTAGCAAATGTAAATCTACAGTGGATTACTGGATTTCATGTAATGCAACTATGTAATTATACCAAATAGGGTAACATTTAAAAATAGCATTTCCAATAAGACTAAACCTAGACCTAAACAACCCAAGCGCTCTACCCAGTTTTATATGTATTTTGGGTGTTACATTTTAAGGTTGTGACTTTATTAGTATGTCTCTACTTCTTAGGATGGAGGATTTCTTCAACAAGCTTTGTCCTTCTACCGATTGATGGTGGTTTGGTTGGTAGGACTCGTAGGTGGTTTTAAAATGCCATTGCCATCAATTTGTCCTAGGGAATTTGCTTCTATGCCTGAGCATTTTGTGGAAGATGCCATGGAGTTGCTTATTTTCGCTTCTCGGATTCCAAAAGCTTTGGATGGGGTTGTGCTGGTAAACTAAAGTTTCATTCTTATTTTTGTACATGCTAAATCATTTTAAGCTCTACGGAATAAGGAATTTAAGTTATTTTATTTTTCCATATCTGGCAGGATGATTTCATGAACTTCATCATCATGTTCATGGCAAGTCCAGAATATATTAGGAATCCGTACCTAAGAGCAAAGATGGTTGAAGTCCTGAACTGCTGGATGCCCCGTAGAAGGTGATTTGATGAGAAACTACATATAAAATAATTCATTGAGATGTAATACATACTCAAATCATAAAGCAAAATGTTTAAGCACTTACTGCCTTTAATAAAAATTGTGTGGCAGTGGGTCGTCTGTTACAGCTACTCTTTTTGAAGGACACCAACTGTCTCTGGTGTATCTTGTGAGGAATCTTTTGAAGGTATATGTTGACATTGAGTTTACAGGCTCCCACACTCAGGTATGACTACTATCTTTTTCTCAAGAGCTCCTCTTTTGTTTCTATATGCCTTTTATTTAATCTTGTTCTGCTTTTCTTCTAGTAAAATCATGGAGAACTCTTCAGATATCTCGTTATCTGAGTCTTTCCTACCTGCCAAATATTTGCTATCTTTATTTTTCCGTTGCTTTACTTGTTTGTCTCTTTGTCATGATTTACTTTAGACAAGAACTTCACACCCAATGCTGGGGCGCCTTAATAGATAGGAAGGGTCATGACTATCGATTGGTTACTTCTTTCCTGCCTTCGCAAAGTCACTGTATCGTATATTATCAACACAAAAAATTGTGTCAAACTAAACAGTAAAAGTGAATTGTCAAAAAAAAAATGTGTACAAGGGAGGTGCATAGGCAGATGGAAATAATTCATGGCTGTTTCCGTCTTGAGATTCCCATTTCCAGTCTTACTATACCCATAATCACAAGTACTCTTACCGATCTAATTTCTTGTACAGTATACCTCAATTGTTCGATCAATTATTTTGATCTCCCGTAGGTGATAACTGATGACCGTATGTGTACAATTATTTTGATCAATTATTACAGTATACAGTATGTTTAAGTCTGAGTCGATTAAAGGTAATGATGACCGAAATCATAGTGGCGAACACATAAGTAGGGAAGAAGGAAAGGCTATTATTTAAGCTGTTCAGATAATTTATTGAACTTTGGTTCTACTAATGGACAAAAGTGTTCTTTGTGTCTATGGTTTTTTAGATTAGATCTATATAGTTAAGACCCAGCCTTCTGAGTTGTGTGTCAAGCTGTTTTGCTTTTCATATAAGCTGGCAAGTCCAATAGATGCCAAAGATATTTCTTTGTATTTGCTTCTGGCAACTTATGATTATGGTATTTTCAATATTCTGTCCGTTCTCATAATGTTCTCATTCTTGATGTTTCTTAACTAATCACGTAAAAGCTTATTGCTGACTCTAAGAATGGGTAGCATCTCATGCTTGTCTTTTTGATTGATGTGTTTATATGTGTCCTGAGCAGTTCTATGACAAGTTTAACATCCGTCACAACATTGCGGAACTTCTTGAATACCTCTGGCAGGTTCCTAGTCACCGCAATGCGTGGAGACAGGTAGAATGACATTTATTTACCGTTTATATTAGAATTTTCAACTGCCTACCCTATTTTTCAGTTAACTGAAGTTCTGTTTATCTGAGTTATTTATACTATTTACAGATTGCTATAGAGGAGGAAAAGGGTGGTTATTTGAACTTCTTGAACTTCCTGATCAATGATAGTATTTATCTTCTTGATGAAAGTCTTAACAAAATTCTTGAACTTAAAGAGCTGGAAGCTGAGATGTCTAACACAGTGGAATGGGAGCGAAGACCAGCTCAAGAAAGACAGGAGAGAACCCGATTGTTCCATTCTCAAGAGAATGTCGGTGTTTATTTGAAGATTAAATTTCTTTTGTTCTTTAATTTCTAAACTGGGTAGCGATATTGACACCACTCCATAAATAGTTAGTAGCACTCCACAATTTATTGAAAAGGCAAAAGTTTTCCTTACATAGTTGCATTTAATTGGGATTTCAAGAAATAGTGATTTAACTACAAAAAGTAAAGGATGTGTTAATCTGTTCTTTATGAAACATACTGTCTCAATAAAATTTGGGTTGCCAATATCACCACCCTTAGTAAATTGTTCTTATTAACGAAAGTTCCTGGTGTGTCTAGATCATTCGGATTGATATGAAGTTGGCAAATGAAGATGTTACCATGCTGGCATTTACTTCAGAGCAGATTACAGCTCCTTTCCTACTTCCAGAGATGGTAGCGGTCCACATAGATCAATAAATTCTTAAAATAATCTCTCCAAACTCATGTTTGATGTCTTTAATTGTGGTTGTCTGCTTCTTTCTTCTTACAGATTGAAAGAGTTGCCAGCATGCTGAATTACTTTTTATTACAACTTGTTGGCCCTCAAAGGAAGTCTCTCAGCTTGAAAGATCCTGAAAAATATGAATTTCGCCCAAAACATTTGCTAAAGCAGGTTGGCATTGAATAGTCATCCCTTTCATTCTGCACATTATGTTTGTTTATATTGCTAAAAAATTAAGGCAGTGAGCTAAACTTCTCCTAGCATCCCAAAATTTAACAATAGAAAGAAGTGGCCGATATGTTCCTTGGCCCTTGCGCTTAGGAGTGATGATTAGTTTTGGGATAGGATGTACTTAGTATGTTATACTGTGTCATAGGAATTAGCAAATTTTAAATGGATCGAGGTCTCAGATAGCCTTGTTAATTTTGTGGCTGATCGAGATTATAATTATGATCAAGCCTTTATCCCATATTAGTTTTTTATCGATTAAGTTGCATATTAGAATGAAGTTGGGCATGCCATTCTACAACCTTGCATGTGTGTTATGGACACTATTTTCAGTTACAAGCTAGCTAGCTATACATGCCCTCGATTTGTCCGGTCCTGCTAATGACATTTGCTACCCCGAAGGGAATGCAAATTTACTGGAAGAGTCCAAAATTATTATGTGTCGCTAGTCATTAACTCCATTGCGTTATCAATATATAATTGTTATAATGCATCTACTCCTTGGATTAATATATCAACGAATACTTGACTATGTATTGTTCATTTTTAAAGATTGTCAACATATATGTCCATCTGGCAAGGGGTGACAAAGACAATATATTTCCAGCTGCCATCACAAAGGATGGTCGTTCATATAATGAACAGGTATTGAAATTAGGTGTTGCTTACATAACTTTCTCCCCCTGTTTTCCTTTCAAAACCTTTTTATTCTTCATATTGAATGTAGTCCATTTAATTGTTACTATAATTTATTTTTGTTATTAATATTTTGAGAATGCTGTTGAATTTATTTATTTTACTATTGTGGAATGTGCAAGTACTTTGTTTAAACTTCTAATTTACCTGTATTTAATTACACTGATGTTACTATTTCTTATATCAGAAAATGTTGTAGAAGTCTCATCCTCTTGCGTTGAGGATATAGTTCATTAAGTAACCTAATTTTTTGAATTTCTCCAGTTGTTTAGTGCTGCTGCAAGCGTCCTTCAGAGAATTGGTGAACATGGGAGGGTTATACAGGAGTTCATTGAGCTTGGCAGTAAAGCCAAAGTTGCAGCTTCTGAGGCCTTGGATGCCGAAGCTGCTCTTGGAGAGATTCCTGATGAATTCCTTGACCCAATTCAAGTAAGTTTAATTGCAATATATTTAGAATTTATAAGTCTTCAGTTAAAATCCCTCGATTGAAAATTTCATCATTTACAGATCTTTTGTTTGGTAAAACATTCTTGTGGATTTTGAAACTGCCCCATCCTATTCTGTATATAATAGTTTGCATGTACCCTCTTTTTACTACTTGTTTTTCAGCTCCAAAATCTTCTTCAGTTGTCCAAAGGGATTTGCATCTAACTCATCTTTACTAAATGTAAAAGATGAAATTCTTCATGACGCATCTCTAATAGTCCTAATAATACACATGTATGTAACTTTGTAACTTTTTTCCTTTAATCTATTCGTCCCCCTAGTATGCATGTATTTCTGAGATCAGCTCTTCCTTTATCCTCCTCTGGTCTTCAAGTTCTCTCATAAAGGACATCAGAGCTAAAGATTCCGAGCTGAGTCCTTTATTTTCACTCATAAAAAGGGTAATGTTACAGCTCATGAGCAAGCCAGTAGGCCTGAAAATCTTTTCAAGGTCTCCTCCCTTTTGGAAGCAGTCCTTTAACTCCTCCCTTTTGGAAGCAGTCCTTTAACACGTGTTCCACTACTGTCACTTGTGACGAGCTAAATCTTGATCACAGTAGCTAGCTTTTTTTCCCTTTTCTTTTCCTTTTCCTGTCTCCTATTAGCTCAGCCAATTTTTTATATATATGCATCTATACGTACTATAATTAAATAGACAATTTGTTTTTTTTATTGGTTCGAGGCCTTACTTTCGTCCTTTTTTTAGTTCGACCTATGACTTTTCCTGCATTAAGTCAATCTTAGAAACTGGAATTAGTATTGTAATTTTATAAAGAAATGAGAATTAGTAGTATAGGTTTGTAAGGAAACAATCAAATATATCTATCTATGGTCTATATTCTATAATATAATCTATCTATCTATACTATAATTACATGGGCAATTTGGTTTGTCCTTTTTTTTGTTCAACCTGATTTTTTTCTATGTTAAGTCAATTTTTATTATTTATCTATCCAAATCAGAAACTATAATTAGTAACAAGAATAATACTATGTGCGCAAATTATACGCAAAAAATTATGCACATTTGTGCACAAAGAGTAGGACTCATGTATTCCTTACCAATGGAAATGTGTCAAACATTCAATGTAGGTCCTATTTCCTATTTTCTCTCTTTTTTACTGTGTGCATAACTTTTTTGTGTAATACAAGTTTAAGATTAATTATATTACTACTTAGATAATATAGTTTAAAATTATTAAAATATAAGTTTGATTATAATTTCAAGTGTAAGTAATATTTCATTATATTTAAGTAATATAATTTTAGAACGATACTATTTTCTTATGAAAATCACCTTACCCTATGTTAAATAATATTATTAATATATATATATATATGTACATATCTAAACTATAATTAATTAGACGACAATTTAGTTCGTTCTACTCTTTTTTTTGGTTCGCCTTTTGACATTTCCTACATTAAGTTAACTTTTATTATTTATCAGTTCAAATTAGAATTTGATATTAGTATCGTAGTTTTATAAGAAAACATGAATTAAGTAATAAAAATAAAAATAGTAATATAATTTACAAGGAAACAATCATAAGATCATCTTGATATTAATTTATTACCATTATTAAATAAGATTTTATTACAACTTAAATAATATAGTTTGAGAGAAAAAAAATTCACAAAAATTGTCTTTACCAAACTTGAATTTGTTGCTCTTAATTAAATATAAGTGTAATTATATTCAAGTATAAGTAAAATCGTACTATAAGTTAAATATATAATTTTAGAAGGAAATCTTATTAGGACCATTTACCTAATAAATCCAATAATATATTTATAAAAAAATAATAAAATATTTGCAATATCATAACTTATAATAAAACCCCGTGCTTTGCATGGGGTATAAATGCTAGTATATAAAAATGGACACAGAGAGAGGGAGTACTGCAATTTTAGAAGAATAGATCAAGATGGATCTCTAAATCCTGTATGAAGGAGATATAAGAGAGGAGAGTTGGTAGTTAGGGAGTACTGCAATTTCTTAGAAGAACAGATCAAGATGGATCCCTAAATCCTGTATGGAAGAGAGGAGAGTTGATAGTTAGGTGGGAGTACTGCAATTTCTTAGAAGAACAGATCAAGATGGATCCCTAAATCTGTATAAAGAGAGAATGTTTGTTGAACATCCCATCTATGACCGTGTTTTAATCAGGAAATTCTCAAAATCCCCTCAAACTGCAGATAGAATTTTGAAAATACCTTTACCGTATATGGCGAAACTAAGGATTCTAAACAGATCAGTAATTTACAATCCCCTGCTAAAAATACCTTATTCAAACACACCCATTATGATTTTTATCATTATCATTATATGGGATCAAAGTTTTTCACTGTATATTTATGTAATACTCAAACTGTTTGTAATTGGTAACATGCTAACGACATTTTGTTTGGTTGCAGTACACTTTGATGAAGGACCCAGTTATTTTACCTTCTTCAAGAATCACAGTAGACCGACCTGTAATTCAAAGGCATCTTCTAAGTGATAATGTATATCTGCTGTTCATATTTGATTGACATTTGATCATAAGAATTCATAGGTTATCAATTAATCCAATTCTATGAATTGCAGACTGACCCATTCAACCGCTCCCATCTTACTGCCGATATGCTTATTCCTGACACGGAGCTCAAGGCACAAATTGATGAGTTCATCAGGTCCCGAGAATTGAAGCAGCATGGAGAAGATTTGAGCATGCAGAGCACCAAGGGTACAATCCAAACAGCTACTGATGGAATGACTTTAATTGATTAGGGTTATAGAAATTGTCACGTCATTTATTCACCTGTGTTTTGAGAATTTCTAAGCCTGTAATGTAAAGTAACAGAAGATTTGGTAATATAGAAAAGGACTAGTTAATTTTATTTTGATTTCCCTGACCATATACAGAGAATGCGACCAAGTCCAACTTTAATAAAAGGCTAGATATCGTGAACTGAAAGTTGACCTGTAGCAATTTTGTACTTGTTCTTAGATAAACTTCCATTGTTATCAAAACTTGTTGGTCTTTGGGGTTGCTCTCGGCTGTATGTGTGCCAATTAATGTAATGATACTACGGTGTGCTTTCTAGTCAACACAAGGACAGTAGTCAAACTTGGGAGAACCTTTATGCTATTGGCGGACCAAGTGAAACACCTCTTGAGAATGATCTAACATTCAAACTCCATTTCTCAGAACGTATATATACTAGTTTCTCAAGTTTTTTGGAGTCCCGAAAAAAGAAACACCAAATAGATGCAAAAGCAAGTGGAGAATTATATTGCAGCAAAGGCAACTTTTGCCTCTGGCATCATAAAACCATGTCATGTCATCGCATTTAATTGTTATGGAAAGACAGACAGGCAGAAATGTAGCCAAACTAAAGGAAAACATTATAGCTTTTTACATATTTAAGCCCGCAGTTGTTAGAACATTAAAAACTAATGCAAGTATAACCGCCAATTGAATCAGAAAACATGCAACCGACATAGAAATCAAAACATTTTCAAACTGGGGGGACTTGCATGCAAATGATATATGTACATGGAAAGTGATATTCATCAAATTACATAAATAGTAACTAAAAGGTTGAGAAATGTATACATATTTCTTAAAAATACTGTTCAAATCTGACCACATTCATATGTTGTACTGGGACAGAATTTTCACCTTCACCGTCACCGCCAACCAGACCATCAAAATAACTGTTCAAAAACAATTTAATAGCAACAGTTAATTAAAGACAATAATTACATTGAAAAAATAATCAAGTCTAAAATCTGAATACAAGCATAAATAACCTATCGTGATTTAAAGGCTAATGGAAGTTCTTATAAACAATTGTGTTACTCGGACTCGGGTACAGGTGTCGAGTGCGGGTACAAATCTAAGTGTCGTACACGTGAAGTCAAAAAATAGAGGATACGTAGATATGGATCCGAATTTAGACACAGGTGCGGGAATACGATATCTTATAATTTTTTAACAATAATGTTTCTAATTGTATCACCAAGTTTTTTTTGCTCTAGAGACTGAAGTGTTAAAATATAAAGAAACAGGGGCAGAACTGAAACTTCAGTGGCTAAAATGGAAAAAAACAAAACTACAGAGACTGATATGTAATTTTCCAAAGGACTATTTTGAACTTTCCTAAAACCTGAGAGACTAAATTAAAAAATTATAAAAACTATGAAATACCTAACTGTAATTTTCCAAGCATATTTCATGCACCTCTTCTTCCTCCTCATCTCAAATCTTACTCGTCTCTTTCTTCTTCTTCCTCCTCCTCTCAAGCAACTCTTCTTTTTCCTCCTCGCGTCTCTTCTTCCAAAACAACAGTATCTGGATTTTTATGGCCAGATCTCGTACGAATCTCGCACCCGTACCAATGTCGTGTCGACACGGGTACTCCACCAAAAATGGAGAGTCCGAGTAACACAGATAAACAATAATTAAGTAAAGCAAATTGAACAAGCCATGCAAGCAGTTTGAAATGTATCTTCATTCTTAGGTGTCAAGGAAATATAAAACATTGGTACCCATATGATTGATGTATAAAAAATTCATGTAACGTGCATACATCTCAGGCATTATGCCCCATATACAATGTACAACTTATGGGTGAAGAAAATGACAGCAGAAAAGAGTACATGTAAACCTTTCTGAAGTATTCTACAGCATAAAAACCAGATTAAAGCTTGGCTGTTGGCCTGGCTAGCTTCCGCTTTGCATACTCATGGGCAATACTAATTGCACTTTTGCTGTGGCGCAAATAGAACTCAGCAAGTAGAATTTGGCTCTCTTCTGGTGTCAGATCACCATGGCAACCCTTTATACCAAAAGCAGCAGTTAATTCATAAGGCTACATAAACATTTACAACTATTGGAAATGATTCTCATAATGGATTTCATTAGAAGTGTAGCACGTCTAACATAGACATGATCAAACTAGAAAATATAATTTACATATCTAATATGAAACCATGCAATCACAATTTATTTTATTTAGTTTAGTTTATAATTTTTCAGACTCGGCACACAATGATGTGCCATTGAAAAGAGACAAACACAGCCAGAAACAAAACTCTCAAGAATCAATAAACACGTGGAGGCCGCTAATGAACGATCTACTTGATAATTCTATAGGAAGAATTCGAGAATTAACATAAGTCAGCAGGTCATCGAGGCTTCAAAAAGGAATAACACAATTACACAACTTCCAAACGGGCTTAGTAAAATTTAATTTATAACCATAAATCATTATTTTTTGTCTTTGCAATCGCAATGATCTCTTCACATGAAAAAATGTTATCAATTTATTTTTGTAAGTGGCAACTTATATCATTTGAAAATTAAATAAATATATCAGTCACAATAAAATGGTTAAAGAATAGATCAGAGTAATATTTTCTCGTGTGCTGGTGACGCAATACAGCAGTCATTACCATGCGGGAAGTTCTATCACATGTAGCATTGTGCATGAGAATGCCAGCAGCAACAGAAACATTGAAGGAGTCCACCATGCCTTTCATAGGAATACTGCAATACAAATCTGACAAGTTCAGAGCCTCATCGCTTATCCCCCTGCAATCAGATATTCACAAACTTCAAATTGTAAATAATTCCGGGAGAGCCTTAGTTCCAAGAAGAAAGTCAGTTACTCCACCCAGACAAGAAAATCGTTTAACTAGGTTCACATCTAAGAAGAATAACTAGAGAATCAACCAGTAGATAAGCTTTGGAAAATTATCCAGCAAAAGAATAAACAGCTACTTCTATTAGCGTCCTAGATTAACTGTTAACATGAGTATAAATGGCCAAGTATTATTTCAACAGAAACAACTACACATCTAGTCTTGATCGAAGTATAGAGGGTCAATCAAGCTGCTTCGCCAGGCAACAGATTAAATAAACAAAAGGGAAAGAGGTGCAACTCATGAATTGCTGGTTTGAGAGAGATTAATTGAAAGAGAGAAACAATAACAACTATTGTACTTGACACAATTCGTCCCATTAGAAATAATGATTGAAGTCTTGAAATATTGGAGCCAGGAAACAAATATAAGCATAGCCTCATAGGCTTTTTAATTCCTTCACAAAACACACTAAACAAGGATAGCATTCTAGTTTGTATCCCAAGCCATTTCCTGAGGACTTCAAATCTAGTTTAAGTGACAACATGTATTGAACCAGTCAACCAGCCCCTACTTTACCAAAACTTGCATGATCGCAAGTCAAAGCACAACTCTCTTACAAAGATGCTGGTCATGCCAGACACGAAAGCTCTGTCTGAATTATACCATAAAAGCATATAGGAAACTAACCAAAGAGATCTTTCTAAAAGAGTGATCAATATGGAAAAATAGTTAAATAAGTACCTATTCTCGTTACCAATAACTATTGCAGTTGGGCACGTCCAGTCCATATCATGAACAGAAACCTGAAAAGCACAAAAAGCCTGTCATACATACTAAAGGTGTGGAACTTTTGCCCTGTCATATACAGAACCTACATTGACAATGCTAAAGTGATAGACACCAATCATGGTCAGTAACTAACAGATATACAAATCAAGAAGTTTATTCATACTGCATCCATTCCCACATGTGTTGTGGCAATCCGATAACCCCGAGACTTTAAGACTTCAAAGCACTCTTTAGTGGAGTCCCAAAGTTCAATATCCAACCATATTTCAGCCCCCATGCTAACATGACGATTTTCTCTATACCTACAGCATGACAGTTACAAGATTATAACTTCAGTTTTACAGTTATAACTTCGGAAGATAATTTATGAATTCTAACTTGGTTCCAAACATTAGATTCTTAATCAAATTTGGGCAATTCAAGTCACCTCAAATGATGTTGCACCTTTTGGAACTATCACACGACACGACATGTAATGACTGAAACCCGAGAGCATCAGCAGAGCGGAACACAGCAGAAACATTCCCAAAATCACACAACCCCTCAACCACCAAACAAACAGAATAGCTCCGATTCTTCACCGCATCCCTAAACCTATTCTTCCTAACTTCCATTATATATGGATCAAGTGCTTCCAACACTTCAGCACTAGTCAAAACTGTAGTTCCAGCTTTAAATTCATTTAAATACGGAAACCAACGGTTAGATTGAGTTTTCCCAGTAGGCCTGCGTTCCATCTTCATAAAAGTGGAAACGTCTTCGGGTTTGGTAAGCATGTTCAACATTGTCTTTGTTATGTAGGTCTTCAGACTGTTCTTCTAGGGTTAGGTCTGTGGTGTCTACTGAAACAGCAAGCTGAGTGCTGCTGCAGCTATGGTATGGTTTTAATGGAGCTCCGAGACTAATAAACCCTAGAATTCAAAATCAGAAAAACGATGCAGTTTTACAATAGACACTAACAATTTCATAATATACATGCATATATATACTGATGAAATGGGAAATCATTACCTGGATTGCGAGGAGAGAAGAGGAGATTGTGAGGACGGTGAAGGCGGGAAGTTGGACGTCTTAATACTTTGCATTCTATACAAGAGTAAAGCGGGATACGGAGGACTAGGGTTTTGCAGGCACTCATTTTTGCAGAACAATTCACTTTACTTCACTGTTGGGTATCAAACGGATAATAAAAGAGAATGACAGACAGCCAATTCAGAACGACATCGTAGGTATCCATCCTTTCTTACACCACCCAAAACATACGGGATTATTAATGTTTACTGTAGCTACCACATGGATTACGTGTATAATTTTAAAAAATTTAAAAATTTAAAAAAAATTGTAGATAATCCTGAAACAAAATTAGCTGCATTTTCAATTCCATTTGCTTTCTCACCAACTTGAACCGTACTTCTACAGAAGGATAAGAGTGAAATGTTAATGTTAGATTTTTGTTATATTTATTTATTTATTTATTTAGATATTGATTTATTAATAAAAATATATTATTTATCATTAATTAAATGATCATTTCGTTTGTTTATGTAATACCTCGACTTTTAATAAATAGAAATTAATTTTTTATAACTCTTATTGTAAACAGTAAGATGTTAAATTGATAAAATAATAAAATATAGAGAAATATGTGCAAATTATAATATAAAAAATATGTCGGAGAATATTTATTATGTCTACGAATATTAGGCAAAGTACGACAGTACCAAAACAACGAATCACTGTGAGAATAAAATATTAATTGTGAATAATTGTTGAAATATTAAAAATGTGTTGATTAAAAATAAGTGGTGTGAATGTTTGTTCAAATTTTTTTTATAAATAGAGGGATTTAGCCTGAACCGTTTGTCGTAAGTTTGACATATTTTTATTATCTTCTCTAATAATAATATGCATTCAAATATTTTATTATAATATTATATTAAAATAGTATAATATTATAACTTTTAATAATAAATTGCCGACACTCAAAACAAATAAGGTGCCGAAAATTATAACTTTTTAATATAAGACCCAAATTTTCAAGTCATTATTCCAAGAGCCAAGTTAAAGTTGGTATCCAATTCATATTCGATAATTGAAGAACCCTTCATCCATAAGCAATAATATATCTTTCGAGAGATTCCAAATTGAAAGGGCCATTGATTCAAAGTCACCTAGCACGCTCTTTTTAAATAGAATCCCTCTTAAGAACTTCAAGCATCTAGGTTTTTGCCCAATTGTGTCTGTGAATAAATTGTGGCGTTAAAGGATTTCAAACACAACTGACTCTTCATTTATCTTCACTTTTCTCATTCCACCATGGCTCCAAAGTTATAAAAGCTCTCATGTCACATAGAGCTTTGCCAACGACATGATTAACAATTGGGCACGGGATTGCAAATCTGCCCGGATACTTAAACTTTGGTGGAGAATATACGTGGGGTTGGGGTTGGGAGTGGGAGTGGGAGTGGGAGTGGGAGTGGGGTGGGGGTGGGGGGGTAGGGGTGTAGGGGTAGAGAGTGGGGGTGAGTGGGGTGGGAATGTATACATAATCAATAAATATTATTTTTTGTGGGTGGAGGGGTGGGAGTGTATACATAATCAGAAAATATTATTTTTTTGGAGTTGGCGGGGGTGGGAGTGTATATATAATAAGTAAATATATTTTTTTTGATATATAAATAATTTTAAAATATGTTATTATTGATAAGGATATAATAGTTCAAACGATATTTTGTAATCAAATACTAATTAATTATGAAAAAAATAAATATAACAAGAAATTATTTTAAGTTATTCCATGAATAAATCCATAAAAAACAAACTCCTGAATATGACTATTTAATCTTAGGATTAATAATCTTGAAATTATAATATCATAACTTATAATCCTGAGATTATAATCCTTACAAACAAAGTCTTAGAGTTCAATTGAGGGGTAAGTAAAAGAAGAAGAAATTGTGCCCAACAAACCAGGTTGCGTTTAACAAGGAAGTGGTTAGTATGAAGTTCATTTTTTAGTAAGTTGGTCAATTGGCCAATAGAGTGCTGACACGCATGCGACGCTCTATGTATGTCAGCATTCTATTGGTCAATTGACTAGCTTACCAAAAAATAAACTTCATGTTAACCGGATCCGTTTAACAAGTACCCTAACACTCTGTTTCTGAGTTTTGAACAGATAAGAAAAGAATAGAAAACTTAAATTAGAACAGAAAAGAAAAGAATAGAAAACTAGAGGTTTTTTTTGTGTTATTTCTGAATTTTTAGTAGAAAAGAATAGAAAATTTAAAATTGAGGACATGAATTGTAATTTAAAATTTATTATATTAAAAATTGAGGATAATATAGGAACTATAAAAATATTACCTATTCCAATTTCTTTTCCGTCCAAATCAAGCTAATTTTGGACCGAAAACTTTGGCAGGAAAAGTGGCCAAGTTTTCTATCCATTTCTTTTATTTTTTATTTATTAAAAAACTCAGAAACATAAAAATTGGAAAGAAAATTTAAAATTTCCGTCCATTTTTTTTCTTTTCAGTCCATTTTAAAACTCAGAAACAGAGTCTCTGCAAACATGTCCACCATCATCACTCCCGTCTGCCACCGGCCGCCTCATATAGTGCTCATCCAAGTGCTGGCATTGGTCATCTGATCCCATTTCTTCGGCTCGCTGCCTTCACTCAACTGTATAGTTACACTTATCATTGCCCAACCCACAGTTTCTGATGCCGAGTCCAGCCACATTAATTCCTTCTTTACCACCCACCCACATATCAACCGTCAAGATTTTCAAATCACTCCCTATTACACAAGCGAAACAGATGATCCTTTCTTTATTCAGTTCGACACTATAAATCGCTCTGTTCATCTCCTCTCTCCTCTGTTATCTTCTTCATATCCACCCTTTTCTGCCATTTTCTCTGACTTCACCATTGCCATTAATATTAGTCAGATTGCCGATGATCTTTGCATACCCAATTTTATTCTAATAACCACCTCTGCTAAATTTCTCTCCCTCATGGCCTACCATCCTTTCTTGACTAGTACTGAAGCCTTTGCTAAATTCACCACCAGCAGAGGTATGCCACTGTCGAGTATTCCTCCACCACTCTTTCGTTCTGATAATCTCTTCACTTCCATTTTAGCATTAAACGCTTCATCTCTCTCAAAAGCTAAAGGTATCTTACTTAACACCTTCTATTCGTTTGATCTAGAAACAATTACTGCCTTCAATAATGGCAAAGTTTTAAGTAATTTCCCCCTGTTATCCCAATTGGCCCCTTTGAACCATATGGGCTTTGAACAGAGCCATCATCTTCCATGGCTAGATGACCAACCTGCTGAATCTGTAGTATGTCAGCTTTGAAAGTAGAACAGCTATGTCAAAGGATCAAATAAGAGAACTAGGAAATGGGTTGGAGAGAAGCGGTCACACATTCTTGTGGGTACTAAAAGCCAGCAAAGTAGACAAAGACGATAGAGAAGATCTAGAAGAATTGCTAGGCCATTCATTTCATAAGAAAACAAAGAATAAAGGTATAATAGTGAACGGATGGGTGAGCCAGGAGCAGATTTTAGAATATTCTGCAATCAGAGGATTTGTAAGTCATTGTGGATGGAATTCGGTGATGGAGGCAGCTAGACGAGGAGTGCCTATGTTGGCTTGGCCTCAACATGGGGACCAGAAGATAAATGCAGAGCTGGTTGAGAAAGCAGGATTGGGGTTGTGGGCAAGAGACTGGGGATGGGGTGGAGAGAAGTTGGTGAAGGGAGAAAAGATTCAAGAAAAACTTATGGAAGTGATGGGAGATGATACTTCAAGGGCCAAAGCTAAGAAGGTTAGGGAAGAGGCTATGGAGGCTGTTAGGAAAGGTGGGAGCTCTGAAAAGGTATTAACAGAAGTTATTCAATCCTTGAAACCCAAAGAAAGAAACTAGTATGTTTTGTTTTCTGTAGTTGTTTCCTGTATTCCCATGTAATTTCATCAATGTTTGATGCCTCGATATGCATTTCTTCTTTCTGTACTTGTGATTTGTGAACATATGCGTTTCAGCATGTCCAAAAGATAGGAGGTCACTTAAAGTCTTAAACTCAGCAGAGGTAGTAGAAAACAAGTAACTGAGTTAGTAGCTTAATTAAATACTATAAATCACGAGGTGATATCTTTATGGTTGTATGTCCTATGCTTCCTCTTTTGTAAACACAATAACAAAAGACTTACCCAACCAAGATAAAGAAGTTGGAAACAATCAATCATGCTGGGGAATGAATTGGTGGGGCAAATCAGAGAAAACTCTCAGGCAGCAGTGGCAGATGGTGGGAGTTCCAACAAACGATATACGAGTCACTCAAGTGTGTTTAATCTTTATTAATCAGATCAGATGTAAGTCAAACCAGAAGCTCACAAGTGGTATACTCTAATCAGAGAAAAGACTAATAAAAGAAACTTACAATGCACCAACCTTCCAAATTATTATGTCACTGCTACATGGAAGAATTTCAAATTATGTTTTATCTGACAGAATACAACATTTAGGCAGAGACAGAACTCTTTGAAATGACATCAAAAGATATACCATTTTCCTGGAGATCAATTGGGCCAAATATGATCCCAGGGGGAAAGACACCTCCTTTTGGCAGGTCGTTACGTTGGCTCAGCAGAATGAGAGCACACTGGAGCAGTATTATTGGAGTGCTCAAATAACCAATCTCTGGCCCCATTACCCTTGTTATGATTTGCATATCAGGTTTCATGTTTCCCTGTGAAACAAGACTGCTGTCACTAAATCCATGTCCCACGAACCACATCTTAAAGGAAGCACTTGCCACCTCCTCCTCAGTTGGACCCTTCTTCCTGAACCAACCAAGGGTTTACCGATGGAAATTTCAAGAGTAGCCATCTCCCAAAAGCATTTCTACCCAATAACCCAATAAATATTCCAACAATGATGAATCGTAGGACACCTAACAAAGATTTAGACCCTATTTTCACCCCAAAGTGAGCTGGCTTCACCGTGGGCCAGAAACTCTCCCTTTTTTCAGTCTGTTTAGCACTCTCATTGGCCCCAGGAAGACCGTGGGGGTTTTCTGTTAGAGTTGCAAGCGTCCTTCGTACAACAATAGCATCAGCTGATGGCAGCTTTACAGCCCAAAGGCCAATCTTCTTCTGGTATTCTATAGTAGATCCTTTGGGAGGAGCAGAACCAGGAATCTACAAACGAAAAAGGGATTTTTTAATGTATATTTTTCTAAAAAAAGGATGCATACATAATACATCAATAGATACTCACATATGGATATAATACAGAAATGAACTACATGCAGTTTGGGCATTTTACCATTTTGTTAATTGAAATTACGTTGTTTTGCGCCATTGCAATCAAAACCTCACTTACACATATAACTAATAATGGTGCCATATAAAAATACCATTGAAAGTTTACTGGGAAAAAACTTCTTGTAATATCCATTATCAAGAACTAAATATACTTTTTTAACCACCGGCACTCTATATATAGACACTTAGACAACTAAAGATTGATAAATAAGAAGGTTTCATACTGTCAACTGGAAAATACTAAGTGGACCATGCAAACAACAAGTTTATTGCAAACTGGTTTCACATTGCAAAAAACAGATTGGAAGTCACTTGTAATGATAGACCATGCATTACTAATAGCAAGAAAACATCAGATTAATTCAAGCCATAAACCATGCACTTCAAAACCAAGAAAATAACAGATTACTAATGTCAACCAGCTGGATAAAGAAACATCCTCCATAGTTGTCAGAAATTGATTTATAATTAATAAACCAAAATCTCCTTTTACAACTACCACTACAAAAACTACTGTAGATTCTTAAATTATCTTCCTGAATGATTAAAGTTGGCATTTGGCAAATTCTGTCACTTCTCACATGTGAACCTAACGCCCATATGGATAGTTCAATTATTGCAACAAAGAAAACACCTTAAAAGAATGAAATCATTTGCAGGAACCACAAGATTATTTACATGGTGCATGTCATTAGGAACTTACAATAAAACAAACTACTACTACCTTTTGTTTTCGGACAAGTATTTGGAACAACAAAAAATTACAGCTACCATAGGAATTTCCTTCATGCGAGAAATTATACGAATTAAGTTACAAAAGCTAAGTCCAAGCAAGATTTAGTCAGTGTATCATTTCTGGAAGGCCAACCCACAACCCTTCCTGAGAATGATAACACCCACAATAACAATCTTTAGAGCATACCAAACATTATTTTTATAACACCCACAATAACAATCTTTAAAGCAAACCAAACATTATAACAATCACAAGCAACATTTCACATTGAAACCCAACATACTATATACACATCTATGATGTACACACATAAATACAAAATTATGTAATCACTCATATAATGGAAGCAAAAAATAGTCTTACATTAGGCCGAGCTCTTTTGGGTCTGGACCGCCGTAGCTCCTGCAACTTATCAGCGTTAGCAACTCCCAAAACTGCCGATTCAAATGTCCCAAAATTGCCGACAACATTCTTCTCCGATTCCAAGCTCACATAGGCTTCGACCCGATTAGGCGCCGCCGGCGAAACCCATTGTCTAGAATTAAACATTAAGCCCAATTCAGCCGGAACCGAATCGAACCCACAAGCCTAAACCACTAAAGAACCATTTTTTACAGCTCTGTCATGGTACGATGCTTCCATTCTCTCCATGAATTCCGGTTCACCACATATGTCCAAGTAATCGGTGCCGCACTCCGTGCCGGCGGCAACATCTGGCTCTCCATAGAGGCGAAACGGGCCGACGCAGTTGAGTATGAGCTTGGTTTGGGCGGCGAGGCGGCGGAAGGAAGCTGGATCGGAGGTGTCAGCGGTGAGAATGGGGATGGACGGTGGTGGGTTCGGGTGGGCGGCCCAGGACAGGGCTTGGGATAATTTAGATGGGTTCCGGCCAGTTAAAGCTAGGGTTTTGAGTGGGGAAGATGGGGTGTTGAGGAATTTTAGGGCTTCTCTGATTACATACTTGCCCGTGAAACCTGAGGCACCCAAGATTATTATGTCATAGGCAGTTGAATTGGGGTTTTGAATGGACTCCATAGTTATGCAGTTTGAAGATTACTTCAAGAAGGGAGAGAGAAAGTAGTACTATTGGTATTAAAATTGGATGGAGAGGTGATTTGGAGTGAGAAGTTGGGGCATGCAAAAATGGGTTCTTACCGGCTTCAACTTTCAACAGAAACAGGTATGTTACAGTATTGAAACAACAATCACCTAAAAAACATTAGCCTACTGTAGACCCCGCCTCACATATGAAACTGCATGAATGTGTGTATTATATAACCATAGTGGAGTATTATTTAAATTGAAATGTGTGCCACTTTTATGTTTTAATGTTAGATCCTTTTTAAAGTCTGAAAGTTTCACAATTCATGGTTCTATGGTGTAGTGGTTAGCACTCTGGACTTTGAATCCAGCGACCTGGGTTCGACTCCCGGTAGGACCTTTTTCCTTTTTTTTATGTTTCAGTAGTTTTTGTAAGCTTTGTTGACAATGGCAAAAAAAATTCTAACCATTTACTTTTTCTGTTCTTTGTCCTGGGCACTGGATTCTTAATGTATGTTTGTTGACATTGTGCAATTCCAGAAAGATCAAAACAATAAATTAATTTAAAGAAGAAAAAAACTATGAAAATTGGTTAACAAAAGGACTAACTTGGAAGTGATTCAAATCTCAAAACACCTGCTTAATCTAACCCTACTATACTGTAACCACTAGTCCTTCTCAAACTTCTTCCTTTTGCAATAGCTCTTATTTGGGCACTTGGGTTTTGAGAGCCTGTTTCCAAGAGTTGCCTTCCTATAACCTCCCCCATTATAGTATTTCCATGAACTCTACAAGCAGCAAGCAATGCACCTAGTGCCCAAGCATGATGTTTTGAAGACACATTTTGCAGAAGATTATATGCTTCCTCAAGCTGTCCCGATCGGCTTAATAAGTCCACTGTACAACCATAGTGCTCTTCACATGGTGTTATTGAATATTCTTCTTTCATGGACCTGAACACACGTAGGCCCTCTTCTACCAGGCCTGAATGGCTGCAAGCAGAAAGAACTGATGTGAATGTCACCTCATCTGGGGCGATGTTTTTCTTTTCATAAGATCAAACAATCTGAGTGCCTCAAAACAGTTCCGTGCATCCCATATGCAGCTATCATCGTGTTCCATGATGCCAAACACCTTCTTGCCATGTGCTCAAACAAATCTTCTGCAATGTGTAATTTTCCACATTTGCTATATGTAGTAAGCAATGAATTGATGACTGGTATCTCTTTCTCCATAGATACTCGATACACATAACAGTGAACCTCCCTTACCAGGCTTAAATATCCGAGCTGAGTAAATGCCTGAAGCAGACACATTAAAGTGACAGAGTCGGGATTTATTCGTCCTGTTTGCATAAGACGGAACAAGACTATGGCTTCATCAGCGTGACCAATACTCACATAACCCATCATCATTGATGTTCATGACACTAAGTCTTTACAGTTTATTCTATTGAAGACTTGCCTCGCACAGTCTACAAAACCGAACCTTGAATACATATGAAGAACTTGATTAGCTATGTCACTGTTCGACTCAAACCTGTGTCTAAAAACATACCCATGGATACACTTGTCTCGTCTTATGTCTCCCAAGATAGAAAGTGCAGTAATTATACTCAACATGGTACTTGTATTTGGTTCAATACCTATTAGGACCATTTTGCAGAATACCTTAACGGCCACATCAGCAAATCCATTTCGGAGAAACCCTGCCATCATCACATTGAATGAAACCACATCCTTCTCCTCTATTTTATCAAATATTTCCCTGGCTGTGTTAGTATTGTTGCATTTTAAGTACAAGTCGATCAAAGCAGTGGCAGCAACAAGGTCAAGCAGAATTCCACTTCGAAGTATATAACCATGAATGCTCTTGCCTTCACGTAATAATTCCAAGTCAGCACAACTCAAAATCCCATTTGCTAACGTAATCAAATCAGGCTCATGGTTTTCTTGCACCATGCAAAAGAAGAGATCCAAAGCTTCCAACGGTTGACCCAATTGCAGATGGCCGGCAATTAATGCATTCCAAGAAGCAACAGTCCTGAAGCTCATGTTGCTAAGTATTGAAGCCGCCTTATTCGGGGCCCCACACTTGAGATACATGTCCATCAGACTTGTTTCAAAAACTTCTTCAAAAAAACCAATTCCTCTTCTAATGGCATACCCATGGACTGACTGACCATATTCTTGAGCTTGTAACTGTGCTGCAGCTTGTAGTAAGCTCACTAAAGTCACCCGATTAGGATCAAGTCCTTCCTTCTGCATACAAAGTGCAATTCTGAAAGCCCCATAAGCACGATGATCACCAATTTGAGAATACCCAGTAATCAAAGACGTATAGGCAACAAGATCTTTCTCAATTATTTCATCAAACACTTTATATGCATCCTCAACACCGCCGTATCTGCAATACAATCCAATCAACGAATAACCCACGAATGGATCAGTATCTAACCCAAACTTAATAGCATCGATATGAATAGCGCTTCCAAGTTCCAAGTCACCCAACTTATTACAACATTTTAAGCTAAATGTAATGGCTGAAGTATGAATACCAATTTTGCGACCCCTTAATTCCGAATATAACCTTAAAACTTCATCAAACAGACCTGCTCTAAAGTACCCAACAAGAGCAGAATTCCAAAGAGAGAGATTGTTGTTTATGATTCTACTTAATACCCATCTTGACTCGGTCAAAAATCCGAACTTGGCATACGAATCAAGAAGCTTAGAGCCCAAAAAGATGTTGCCTTGAAGGCCACTAGTGAATACACAAGCATGGAGCTTTTTCAAAGATTGAATGTCATTACAATTCTTTAAGGAAGAAGCAAAATTTTCTGAAATAAGTGATGGAAGATTTAGTCCTTTTTCTGAATTCAAGTTGGAGAAAACACAGAGTGAGATTTGATAGAGTACAGTGGGTTGGTTTTCTTAATCAATGTAGGCATTCCAGATGAGAGGCCATTCATATTTATATTTGATTGTTGCTCCTAAAAAATTGAATAAAGGCCCAACAGCGCAAAAGAAAAAGAAAGCAAGTATTTTTTGAGTCTCATCTCTCGTGCTAAAGCTAAAGTAAAACCCCGCCAGACATTCTCTCCTGCTCAAGTAAAGAAGCCGTTGGTCAGTTGTTTCAGTTTGAGGATAAATGTATTTTATTATTATAGCATAAATTTTATTAACAAACGAAAAATACTTTGAATAAACTTTTGTTTCAGATATCGACCTAAAATCAACTGAAAAATAGGTTTGCAAGAATCTTTACACATAATCAAGAGGTTACATTTAGCCAAATAAAATGCACCTTTATATTAAAGAATTATCAAGAAGTTTGTAGCAAGAAATTATAGCATCTTGCAATGACTCCAGAAAAATAAGGGAGAACAGAAGAAATTTAGAGAGAAGATAGAGCAAACTTTTTAATTCATTGATACCCTCTCTATAATTCCAGTACAAGTCTTATACTCTCTTAGTTACAACTAAAAAAAAAGGAATTAATTCTAACCATACGATTACACTAGCACATGTTTAATCGCAGCCGTTAAATTTATGACTTATATCTGGGTCAAAGGTCCAAAATATCCCTGACGTTTTCTCCAATATCTCATTTACACTGTGAACTATTTTTTTTCTTTTAAAAATACACTTAAAGTTATAAAACTCAGCTCAATTATGTCTCTCCCGTTAACACACATGTCAGCTAGACAAACATATGTTGAGTGATTTTTGATGTGACTGACACGTGTCAAAAATAAAAATTAATAAAAAAAATGTTTTTCTTTCTTATTCCTCTTCTCTCTCTCTCATCTCCTTTATCCATTTTCTTCCCTTCTCAAATCTCTTGTACCTACCCAATGATTTTGTCATCCAAAGCAAAACATCACCCAAATACAATGAAAATGGAACTCAAATTCAGGCCAAAAAGGCCTTGTGTAATCAGAATTTTGGGATTGAATTAAATATATTGTCCTTGTTATGATCATGCTCTGTTTTTGATAAAAAAAAAATAGAGGACAAAGTATTTTGTAGCATAGAGTGTATATACAGGCAGATAATGATGGATGAGAGGAGGGAGAAGGATGAAAGGAGGGAGAAGTATTGTAGCTCTAAAGCTTCAAGATCTGCTATTGCAGCTGATATTTCAAATTCTCATAAATCAACACATTAACAAAACCAAAATGATGTAGCAATTTACAAGTACAAACATAGCAAAATCCTTCGTTTGTGATTGTGTGTGCAGTTTACATATATATATATATATATATATATATATATATATATATATATATATCTAAACCCCAAATCATCAAACCAACCCAAACATAAAACATCCAATTATAAACCTCAGGTAGATCAATCATCATAATCCAAAAGAACAAACACCAAAAAATGCATTTGGTAATTGAAATCGCACACACAAATCTCAAACCCTAAGTTAATCAACCAAAATTCTCACATAAAATCCAATCACTAGCACATCCACTTTTACAACAAAACTTGAAAAGAGCATCAGATCTACGTGCATATTAAATGGAAGATGTATAACAATAGCTTATAACATATGAGAGGTAGGAAAAGGAAGAAAAGCAAGAGGCCAAAATTTGCCCAAAGAAGATCGTGGACGGGAGAGTAAAGGACAGTGACGGAGGAGACGACGGTGGTGAGAATCATCTGGGCGGCCATAATATCGTAAACCTTGTGGATGTTTTTTTGATCGCAAGATTTTATTTCACAACTCTTTCAATTGTTATTGAAGCTGCTGGACGAACTGTGAATCCAGTGAACGGAGTTGTACGAATCAGAATCAATTGGTATTGGGAGGAGAGAGAAAGTGAATATGAGTTTGATGACAGGAAAAAAAGGAGAAGAAAAGAAAAAAAATAAAAGAAACTATTTTTACCACGGGTCAGTTGATTTTAACATGATTTGTCCAACTGGCATATCTGTTAACGGGAGGGGTAGTTTAGGATGTAAGTGGGACATCGGGAAAAACGTGAGGGTATTTTTGGACCTTTGCCCCTTAAATCTGTAACAATACTCTGCCCTTCAAAAACCACCTTGTCCTCAAGATGGATAAAAATTAAGGTACCTTAATTGAGTGTCCTGGTTATTTGTTTCAGCATACCATTCATTTAATGATTTTGCTAAGCACCAAAAGTTGAGCAATCTAATAATGGTATGCAACAGTCCTGTTGGGTCATGATATTTCTTCTATTTGGGCCGGGTAGATTGGGCTCATTTATTAATTTAATCCATTGGGCTTTTATAATTAAGCCATGGGGTTCGTTGGGCCTAGCTACTGTGTTAGCTTTATTTAATCCTATAGGACCGGGTCGGTTCATTGGATTGACCCATTGGGTCACTTAATATCTATTACTTTGACTTGTAATGATGATATAGTATGATAGTTGACCAAGATATCTGCCATGCATTAATGTGGATGGGATCATAGTCGGTCGACGGTGTGAACAGTGGCAAAAAGCAGTGGATAAGCTCTATGCAGTCGGCAAAACCCACCAAATCAAGGGGATATGTTAGATGGTAGTGGGTGGCACAGTAATCCAGGCAAAGATATTATTTCTTGACGAGTAAGTCTTCACAAAGAGGTATATTTCTTGATATATACACATTCACATAACTGATAATAATCATCTCTCTCATTACACTAGATTTTATTATCCTCTTGAGTTAACCTTGTGAATAGACATACTTACTCTCACGCCTGAGCTATCCCCGTGGGTCCGGTAGTCGAAACTTATGGTGTTTGTCGTGTTTCTTTATGCGAGGATCGGGGCGTCTTTTCGTGATTGGGACGTGGAGAAAGATCCTGGCGTTAACATTGACGCTAGAAGGAGGGGTTTGATTTCTAGTGTCTTGAGTACTTTTCAATCACAGATTGTGTTTTATTTTATTCATTTTTCATGGGAAAGAGTAGAACACCTACACACAAGAAGACGGTAGATGGTATCATCGTTGAGTCAATCTGTGATATCTCGCGAAAGATCGTTTGGGACCAACCATAAGTGTTCATGCTAAGACAGGCGTCAAACGGTCACTGAAGATTCTCGGTGAAAGGCGAAAGCGGAGAGCGAAGCGTAAGCTAGTATTCCCGACGGAGAAGGGGTCTGGCCATGGTCGGAAACGAGTAGAAGGCACCTCACCTAAAACTCGATACCAAGATGACCAAGATGCAAAGGCCTCCCGGCTGGCTAAGATGGCAGATGAAGCAGAGATAGAGCCATGGAGGTAATCTTGGTGAAGCGGCGTCGAGGATATAAATGGACGAGATGGCTCGGATGGCGGAATTGAGAGATGAAGAGCTCGATTATGTTCAATCCAGAAGAAGCGAAGCATCGGAGTGGGAAGGAACTTCTTTCGTACATGGCGGCACGATCTCTAGGCCGAACTAGGGAAAGAAGAAGGTCCCAAGCCCTACTCCTCGAGAGATCAAAGAGGACTTATCACCTGCTTGATTCTAGGGGACAGGGGCGGTTGAAGCGAAGAAGAGGTCGATCCAAGGATCGCACTCTGCACATCTGAAAGGTCCTTGTCGTTGCACATTTTCGCCCGTAGTGCCGGGTTCGTGAGGCGAAGTATATCCAGAGGACATACTCCCGAGAGTCTACTGAGGGCACCCCGCCCTGTAGACACTCGTCTTCAGAGAAGCCCCTCTAAAGTTGAAGGTTATGTTGAAAGAATCCGGTCTGCTTACAGGAAGAAGGGGTCACCGGAGAAGGAGGCATCATCTCAACCAGAAAGCATGGAGTATCTGGTTAAAGAATTGAAGGAGCTTCGGAAGCAGCTTATCGAAGTCCAGAAAACAAAAGACACTCCGGGGAAGAAGGCGTCCCCTTTTTCCGCGGAGATTCTCAGGGAAAAAGCTGACCCCACCAAGAAGTTGCCCCATATCGAGAGTTAAGATGGATCGGGGGACCCTTACGACCATAGTCAGGCGTTCGACCGACTCATGGATTATTATGACTTCAGCGATGCTGCTAAATGCCATACTTTTGTCACAACTCTTAGAAAGGATGCCCGGCAGTGGATGGGGACCTTACCCTCAGATTCAATCTCGTCACAGGAAGACATATGCGAGAAGTTTCATGCTCGCTTTGGAAGCAAATGTAAGAAGGGGGAAAACCAACTGGTTCATTGGCTCAAGTTCGGCAATCCTCTAATGAATCTTTGGGCCAGTATGTGAAGCGGTTCCGGGAAGCAGTCGGCCAAGTGGCAGACTTGAATGATCTACAAGTTGTGGGACTGTTTCAGAACTGGTTAGATCTGGTTAAATCGGAAAAGTTGGTGAAAAAACTTATGTTTAACCACCAAGAGTCTCATGAAAAGCCTTTGACAAAGCCGAAGGCTATATCGTGGTGGAGGAAGCCAGCCAAAGCAAGCGACCTCAAACGTCCTTCAGATCGACTTAAGGAGACAGATCGGGACAAAACCGATGGAGATCAGAAAAAGAATGAAGGGAATAAAGACCGTCATGACGACGGGTCGAAGAGATACAACAATTGGAGGCGAGGTGGAGGGCGTTAAATCCAACCCGACCAGTAAATAGGGCGATATCTGACTCAACAGCAGCAGCGAAATACATTATCTTAGATCAGATCAAAAATCAACCTATCTTCGAGCCACCACGAGATAATATTAAGCCCGGAAAAGGGAATCCTCGCAAGTATTGCGATTACCATCAAGCTTGGTCATGAAACGAACGATTGTGCGCTTTAAAGAATTCATTGAAAGAAAGGTACAAGGTGGGGCTTTAGTTCAGTATGTGGCTGCCAGAACTAATCAACAGCAGGATCGAGGACCTGTCTCGGCAGCTCAACCAGATTCAAAGAAGCATTGCTAGCTCAGGACGACTGTGAGGCATGTGATAGATGTCATCACTGGGGGTACTTACGCAAGCTCATTGGAAAAAAGCCACCAAATTTATTTGGATTCGGTCATGTCGGTGGCGGGTACCTTCCCGAAGACTGACAGACCCTATCCGAAAACGGTAATCTCCTTTACCGATGAGGATTACCCTTCAGAAGTCATCGAACCGCATACGAGGATCATTGGTCTTGTTGCCGCATGTTGGGTTCGGTGGATATGAAGCGGATGATGGTAGATAATGGGTCTTCAGATATCTCACGCCCACGCTTATCAAAGGATGAATCGACGGCGGAAGATGGAAATAGGGCAGGAGGCTCCTCTTTATGGTTTCAGCAATGATCCAGTTAAGGTGGCTGGGACCATTGAACTACCAGTCATATTCGGAACGGCCCCTCAACAGGTAGAAATTATTTGCAAATTTTATGTTGTGCATGTAGATTCTGCTTATAATGCTATTTTGGGGAGGCCCACTTTAATTGCTTTGCAAGCTGTAACATCAATACCTCTTTTCAAAATCAAATTTCCTACGGCTCATGGGGTTGGGGAGGTGAAACGAGATTTGGATCTGGCCAGGAGGTGTTACAGAAATGCTGTTATTACTTCGGGAGTGGGGGTATCGAAGCAAAAGCAGAACATGGCGATAGAGATCGAACCCTTCACCGAGAGTAATTCCGAACCGTTGGTCCTGCCAGCTGGAGAAACGGAGGAGATAGAGTTCATCCCGGGCAAGGTGGACAAAACGGTGAAAATAGGTTCGGACTTGCCGGAACCTCTCCGGATGAACCTCGTGGAGCTCCTGAGGAGCTATGTTGACATCTTCGCATGGGAACCTCAGGATATCTTAGGGAGTAAGCGAGGATATTCTTGAGCATCGATTGAAGTGGACTCGTCGAAAGAAGCGGTCTTGGCGAGAAGAGGAGGATCTTTGCACTGAAATAATAATCGCCAGTTCATAGATGAAGAGATTGCAAAACTATTGGCGGTGACTTCATCTTTGAGATCGACTACCCGCAGTGGATGGCTAATGTGGTGTTGGTCCAGAAGCAGAATGGCAAATGGCGAGTCTGCATCGATTATACTGATCTAAACAAGGCTTGTCCGAAGGATTTCTACCCGCTGCCCCACATCGATCAACTCATTGATTCCACATCGGGGTATGCTTTATTAAGTTTTATGGATGCATTCTCTGGGTATCATCAGATCTCCATGTGTAAAGAGGATATCTCAAGAAGGCGGCGTTCATTACGCATCGTTCGGTATATGCCTATAAGAAAATGACTTTCGGCCTCATCAATCTTAGAGCCACATACCAGAGGATGATGAACCATATCTTTAGATATCAGTTAGGCAGGAACATTGAGGTGTATGTGGATGACATGATTGTCAAAAGCATGTTGGTGCATAAACATTTGGATGATTTAGAGGAATGCTTTCGGATTATTCGTCATCACACTTGAGATTGAATCCCACTAAGTGCACCCTTCATTCGAAGGGCAATGCAAATTTACGGGTTATCTTGTCAGTCAAAGAGGAATTGAAGCCAATCCGGAGAAGATTCAAGCGATCCTGAACATGAAGACTCCTCAGTCATTTAAAGATGTTCAACGTCTGACTGGAAGGATTGCAGCTTTGCGGAGGTTCATGTCCAAGTCAGCAGAAAGATGTTTACCGTTTTTTGACACATTGAAAGGGCCGAAGAATGCAAAGACCTTTCAATGGACTTCGGAGTGTGAAGACGCCTTTCAAAGCATCAAGTCCTATTTATCTTCGGCTCCTTTGTTGGTAAAGCCCGTTCCTGCCGAGCCTCTATATTTATACCTAGCAGCTAGCTCGTCGGCGGTAGGAGCGGTTTTGGTGCGTGAAGTTGGGGGTAAGCAGCACCCGGTTTATTATGTAAGCCATGTCCTTCGGGATGCTGAAACAAGGTACCCAAACATTGAAAAGTTTGTTTTTGCTTTAATAACTGCTAATGAAAAGCTTAGGCAATACTTCCGTGGTAGATTGGTAATAGTGTACGGATCGACCTTTTTAAAGAAGATTATGGGCAAACCAGAGGTATCGGGGAGACTAGCTGCATGGACGATGGAGTTGTCCCAATTCTTTATTGAGTATCATCCCCGAACCGCCATCAAAGGGCAAGCCTTGGCTGATTTTGTGGTTGAATGTTCATTTTCTGAAGCTGATGAAGTCGTGGTCGAGTCTGAAGGATCTGACAGAGCAGTTGCCATTCTTCAGCAAAAGGAGAGTTCATGGACGCTGTATGCAGATGGGTCATCTACTTCGGACATCAGTGGAGCATGTATTATCTTGACAAGTCCGGAAGGATTCAAGGTGCAGCAGGCCATTAGATTTCAGTTCAAAGCGACGAACAACGAAGCTGAGTATGAAAGCGATATTAGTAGGTTCACGATTAGCGAAAGAGTCTTGAAGTCACGAGAGAATAGTCATCTTGATGATTCCCGCTTAATCGTTAAACATTTCTCAGGGAATACGAAGCTCGAGGTCCCAGAATGATCAAGTATTTAGCGAAATTGAAGGAACGGCTTGATGATTTCCAATCCTACGAGTTTCGAGGGGTCGAGCGTAACAACAATTCCATTATCGATGCACTTTGCCGATCGCTTACTATGGATGTTAATGTTTTTGAAGGATCGGTGTACTTGGAAATTTTGCAACATCCTAGTGTTCATCATGAAGTGGTAATGTGCATTAACCGAACCAACTGTTGGTTGACTCCCTACCTGGAATATTTGGCTGATGGCGTCTTACCTTCGGATTGGATGCTCGCCAAGAAAATCAAGTACAAAAGTGCCAATTTTGTTCTGATTGATGGGGATCTCTTCCGAAGGGCCTTCTCGTCTCCATTATTGAAATGTTTGACTCCATCCGAAGCTGAATATGCTCTCCGAGAAGTGCATGAAGGCATTTGTGGCGACCATATGGCTGCTAAGTCATTAGCCTATAAAGTGCTTCGTCAGAGTACTTCTTGGCCTCTATCTTCAAGGAAGCAATCGAGTACATCAAGAAGTGCGAGAAGTGCCAACTCAATGGTCAATACCTCATCACCCACCCAAAGAGCTATACTCGATCTTATCTTCTATACCCTTCATTTATGGGGGGTTGATATCTGGGTCCACTACCAAAGCAAAAGCAAAAGGTCGGTCGGTTTTGTTATAGTTCTTTATAGACTATATGACCAAATGGGTAAAGCAAAAACCACTTAGGTCAATAATGGAGCAGAGTGTTTAAAATTCGTGAAAGAATCAGTGGTATTCCGTTTTGGAATTCCTAAGGTGGTGGTATCGGATAATGGACGTCAGTTTGTGGGATCGAAGTTTGAAGCATTTTTGGCAGAATTGGGGATCCAAAGACGAAAGACTTGGTGGCTCATCCTCGATCAAATCAGACGAGTTGAAGTAACCAATGAGCATTTCTTGAATGGGATCAGCGTAGGTTGGAATGAAGCTAAAGCGAGATGGCGGAGGAGATGCTAAGTGTCTATGGGCTTATCGAACTACTCCAAGGACTACAACAGGGGATTCACCTTTCAGATTGGCCTATGGTAATGCGATGCCTTAGTCCCAGTTGAAATTGGATCTCCAAGTCTTGAGTTAGTCATTTCAGAGATCTACAATAAAGAAGAGGTGAAGACCAATCTTGATTTCTTTGGAAGAAGTCGGAGAGATAGCCTTAATCAAATTGGCGACCTATCGTGAAGAGTGGCTAAGCATTATAATAAGGGGTAAAGCTTCATGAGATTTGAAGTAGGAGATTTTGTCCTCGGAGAAGTCGAAGCATCTACGCCTCGAATCTGGGAAAGTTGATGCCAAATTGGGAAGGACCATATGAAATCACCAAGTTCCGGCCGGGGACTTATCGGTTAAAGGCATTAGATGGCTCGATAATCAAAAACACTTGGCATTTGGCGGCAGCTTAGAAAGTACTTTCGATGGATTGATGTCGATTACATCTAAGTCTGTAAATATTTACATCATCATCAATAAAAGTTCCTCTTTTCTCTCAAACAAATTTTATCTCTGTTCTTTTTCATTTCATTGGTGTTAGGAGGTTCGGGAGGACTTACGACCATTCGATGGTAACCTCTTGAAAGTGGTCACTATTTGGCATTGTCGAATTTCCTTCGGGTAGGCAATTATCGCCATGATTTAGCATTGTCGAGCCCTTCGGGTAGGCAATTATCGCCACTATTTGGCATTGTCGAATACCCTTCGTGGTAAGTGTTGTCATCTTGAAGACGTTATCGCCCTTCGTGGTAGGCATTGGTCGACACTTAAACTTCGTCAGGCCCTTCGTGGTAGGTGAATGTTATCTTTCGGTGTTGTTAGGCCTTTTGGGGTAAACAAATTCATGATAAAGCAGATCTGTCTCACACTTGATGAATCGAATGAGTATCTCTTTACTTTATTACCCGAATTTTTTCTAAGTGTTGAGTTCTAATGCCTCGTTCTTTAATTTCACTTTATCTGTTATATGACATGCTTAATTGTTAATTAACAATTTGAGAATCCTTGAAGGGGTTTTTTGTACATTTGTCCTTATAAATTCATATTGAAGTATTGGCAAGAAGTAAAAATACACTGAAGTCATAAGGGAGAAGATCACTTTTCATTAATACTTAATTTATTTACAAAAAGGGAAAATAACAGAAAATTTTTACAAGTATTTTTTAAATAAAACCGAAGAGAAACAAAAGTTGTTGCCTCAGGCAGCACCCTCATCATCTGAAGAGTCGAGCAAGTATGGATCTAAGTTGTCTTTGATCAGCTTTTCCTTGCCACGACTTTGGCAGAGCTCGTAGCTTTCCATATGAATCCTCATTATTTCTCCATTAATTTCATCCGAGTTCCGGTACTCTTCACATATCTCTTTGCGAAGAGCATCAGTCAAAGGAGGCCCAAGGTCCCGAAGAGCCTTGAGTTCTCGGATTTCTTGTTCGGCTTCCAGATATTCATCTGACGGGTTTCTTCCCGCTCCAGCTTATGGATCGTCTTGGTCAAGATCTTAGCGTTAGCCTTCAGCTCCTTGATCTTGTTCATCCTTAGTTCACTCCTCTGAACCAAGTCGACGTTCATATTAACGATTTCAGCATGTTGTGCTTTAGTCGACTTCAGTTCTTCCTTGGAGGCCTTCACATCTTCCTTGGCTTGAGCCAACTCTTTCTGAAGTCCTTCATTGGTATGAAGGATGCCTTCACTGGTATGAAGGATGCCTTCACGTTGGGTCCTTTCCCGAGCCAAGGCAGACTTCATGATGGAGTTCTCCTTCCTCAGCGCCTCCTTTTCGGATTCAGCCTCGAGAGATCTTGGACGCAGACGCTTTGAATCGACATTTGCTGTGACGTGTTCGATTTTATTTGATCAGTTTTCAGATATATGAGTACGAAGATAAGTATTGAAAGCAAAGGGAGGGGAGAGCCATTTACCTTCGCCAAGTAGCTCATGCCTTATTAGTTGAAGTCCCCATTCAATCTCGCTGCTCCGAATCGGTGGTCATCGGTCTCCATGAATCGAAAGCCTCGAATAGTTGAAAGGGAAGTTGGCATTAAATCGGGGCCACATAGTTGGCGAGCCCATGGCATCTCTTTGAAATTCTGTAGTCGTGTGTCTTGGAGGAGAAGGTGCAGGTTGATTGCGAACCGGTGAGGATCCGCGTATCTGCCTTCTGGGAAGGAGATCGAGCAGGTATAAGCTCAGGAGTTGAAGAAGGGCGGAGGTTGAAACGGATGGTCATCCGAAGGTTGTTTTCTTTTTCGGAGACGGTGAGGGCCTGGCTTCGACCGATTCGACATCGAGCGTTTGGGTTTTGGTTGAAATTCAATTGTCGAAGTTGGAGGGACGCGAGTTCTTGGTGGCGGTGAGGGAATTATTTTTGATCTTAATTTTTTGGCACGAAGGACTTTTGCTCGATCGTGTAGAGGTATGTCAAGTAGACTCCTCTTTATTGAAATTTGATTCGAGAAGGTGTGGTGACAGGTCGATTGAAGGAGTTAATTGTGGGTTTACTTGGGGAAGAACCTCCTCGTCATTTCGAGGATTTATCTCATGAGGGTAGTTCGCCTTTTTAGCAGCCTTCTTCCTTCTGCGTGGTCGGAGGACTTCTTCAGGAATGAGAGGCTCGTCGGCTTCAGGCTCATCATTCCGAAGGGGGGTAGTTGCTGGGTCGGAGGCAGGAGGATTAGTTCGGAAAGGCTCTTCGGTAGGAAGTTCTTCACTTGCCTCCATAATCCTCCCTTGGTAAAATCTCCCAAATCTTTCACTTAGAAGAAGTTGGTTTGATCGAGGATCTGCAAATAATCACATATTAAAATCCTTGCCACATAAATACCTCAAAAATTATATTGCAGAGTTATTCAAAACTTACATTTATGATCATACTGACCCGAGGCTTGTTTGGTCGTGAGGGTAAAACTCCATTCTTGTGGAGGATCTTCTTGAAAGTCTCCCATTTCCTTCACACGCTTTCTTGGAATGTCACCAAAGTCGTGAGAGATCCGGTCTAGGATGGTCCGGTCTGGAAGAGAAGAGATCTGGTCCAGATGATGAAGAACCATTTCTCGTGCCGACCTTTGTTGCTCGAAGGGTGCTCATCGAGGGCCTCTTCTCGAATTTAGAGTTTGGTAGCAGATTGTTTGTTCGGTCAAGATCTTAAACCCTCGTTCTCGGGATCTACCCCGTAGAAAAGGGTGAAGAAAAGGTCGACGGAGGAATAACCCTTAGCTTCCGTGGCGGCGAAGGCAATGAATGCCAAGATATGTGGATATAGGAGTTGGGCACCACCGAGCAAAGCCCACTCCTATAAACCCTAGGAGGGTGACGACGAAGGCGTGAAGGGGTAGGCGAATCCCCTTTTTTAGAAAAGTGGCAGGCATGGCGACCTAGCCGTCTGGTCGCTGGTACATTCGCTCCTCCGGAGCAGGAGCTCTTATGGCGTAGTTGTCCGGAATCTGGTATCGAATCCGGAGGGCACGTATTTCAGATTCTGTGACGGTGGATGCAATATTGGCATGAGGAAATTTTTCCCCATCTTTGAAGAAATCGGTGGGAGATGGTGGGTTTGAACTCGAACCCTCTTGGTTAGGGTTCGACTGAGAGGAAACTGGAGAAGTCTGGTTTGGATTCACCATTGTTGAGGTTTCGAAAGCTAGATAGAGAATTTTGAGAAGGAGAAGAAAGCTCAAAGGTTCTAATTTCAAATTAGCAGGTAAAAGCAACCGAAATTAGTAAAGCTCACCTTTTATACTAATTGCTTATATCTGAGGAACGCAGGCCTACGCATTAAATGTCGATAATGATGAGAATTGAATGGGGCGTGTTTGGGGCGACCTTTGGATATCTTATCGGATTGGGCCTCACAGTTGGGTTTCTAATTATTGGTCCATCCTATTCAATTTCAATCCTTTATTGATTGGGCCTATTACTCTAGGCGTTCAGCCATTCCATGTCCCATTTTTTGCACTAAAGTGGGTATGTCTCAATTATTTCCTGTTTTGGGCCTTTAATAAATCCTGATATCATGGACCGTTTATAGTTTTCCACTAAACATCCTATTTAACAAAAAAGTAAGGGGTAATGTTGGGTCATGATATTTCTTCTATTTGGGCCGGGTAGATTGGGCTCATTTATTAATTTAATCCATTGGGCTTTTATAATTAAGTCATGGGGTTCGTTGGCCCAGCTACTGTGTTAGCTTTATTTAATCTTATAGGACCGGGTCGGTTCATTGGATTGACCCATTGGGTCACTTAATATCTATTACTTTGACTTGTAATGATGATATAGTATGACAGTTGACCAAGATATCAGCCATGCATTAATGTGGATGGGATCATAGTCGGCCGGCGGTGTGAACAGTGGCAAAAAGCAGTGGATAAGCTCTATGCAGTCGGCAAAACCCACCAAATCAGGGGGATATGTCAGATGGTAGTGGGTGGCACAGTAATCCAGGCAAAGATATTATTTCTTGATATATACACATTCACATAACTGATAATAATCATCTCTCTCATTACACTAGATTTTATTATCCTCTTGAGTTAACCTTGTGAATAGACATACTTACTCTCACGCCTGAGCTATCCCCTGATCCGTCCTACCAAGCTTGTGGTGTTTGTCGTGTTTACTGTGCAGGATCAGGACGTCTTTCGTGATTGGGACGTGGAGAAAGATCCTGGCGTTAACAAGTCCATCAAAAAGAACTTTTTTTCATGATGATTAGAGAATATTGTACCAAATATCCATTCATGTAGACCATTTGATAATGTTTTGCAGCAGCCAAGGAGTGAAGCATCTTATAGTGTATTGCAGCAGCCTTAGAGGGGAGCATCATAGGAAGGGCGTTGCATTCTGTCATTTGATTTCTGTTTTTATTGCTTTTAAATGCCAAAGTTAGGGAAATTCCAACAAGTCCCAGCATGCCAACCAGATTATGATTCTTATTTATAGGTACAATTGTTTCGCCCTCACCATTATTGCCTCCAAGAGCACCAACCTCTGCAATCCTTCTTTGTTGACACTCAACTTCTAAGTATTGAATTTGAACCAACTCTCTCCACCAAGCAAGCCATTATGGCCACAAAATAGCTGCTTGTCACATGATTTCTCATCAAGCACCCCATGGCTCTACCATCACTCATTGAAGCAAAAATATTAACCTTGCAATCATAACTCACATATTGACTGAATCGCATCCAAAAGCATGTCAAAGAAACTATAAGTGTAAAGTGTTTGAATGTCCCATACAACTACATGCATTTTGATAATCCCCTTTATCATAAAAAGTTCAACCCATTTCTCCCACATGTCTACTAGTGATCCAAAAATCTCAAAAAAGATTCCAGTGCCAAACACCACATATAACCTTAGTAATGGAAAATATTTAAAAATAGACTCAATCAGACTTGGATACCTTGACCAAGTAGAATAATAACCCGGTCTCCCTTGATAGCATGTTGAGTTTTCCATCCGTGAGTGTGCTATAGCACTTGAAAGTTCCATTTCTTGAACTTAGTTTAGGCATGATATCACAACTTCGAGGGACTGATATGATAAAAACTGACTTGAAAATTTCTTGAACAATAATAGCTCCCTCCCAGTTACAACTAATTCATCTATTCCTGGATCTCAATAAAGAAATTTCATTAACAAAAAGGTTCTATTTTGATGCATTGAACCTACATGCACAAATGGGTCTCCTTTTGTCCCATGTCCATTTGTATTACTCAAGGTTCTCATTTGATTTTCCTTCCTAATTAACTGTGATTCAGTTGTATCATTTGCAAACACCTTGGGCAAATCCAGCCCAGAAAATCCTTTTTTGTTTCCTAACTCTCCTTTAATTCCTTGGATAAATTCTTTAATTTTCAGTACAATATGAACCAACTCTCTTTCAGTACTTTTGTGAAATAACTTTTCCTCAACACAAATCCCCTCGTACAAATCAATGCTCAAATAAGGATTCTTGTGACATGAGGAACTTTTCATGTTTACATTCAAATTCAACCCATTCTCTTGCAACCACAAGCCAAGTTCTAGTTCAATTTCTTCTTTCAAGTAACCCCCATCAATCATTAAAATGCCCAACTTCTGTGTACAAACTACATGCATACCTCTCCAAGAACCAACCAAATTTACTTGCTCCGTAATGAGATTAAGCAAAACAGGATACACAATATATATTGTTAAATAGATACACAATATATTTAAGAACTGGTTGCACACTGTTAGTGTAATAAAATTCTCCAATAGACAAGTAAATGCTAAACCTCTAAATTTATGAGAACCTGCAGCAAAGACTCCCATCGAAATGTTGTCCATAAAAAATGGTGTAGAAAGCCTGATCTTCATCTTCATCTTCATAAGAGAATAACATGGCACACCCCTTGGGACATGTTTGGACATGTGTAATACTAGAGAGCTTAAACTTGCCCAATAAGTTGTTAACTCTTGTTCTTGTTCTTTCACCCTCAAAAACCTGGATCAATACACCAGATTGACTAACAGAGCAAGTCAAAAACACCTGCTCCTGCTTGGTTGGTATGGTGGTCTTTTTCAGGATCAAAACAATCATCACACCTCCAGTAGTCTCCAAACCAAGTGAAAGATGAGTAATATCCAGCAGTAGCAAGTCTTGCACCTTCTCATTGCCTCCACTGCTCAAAATTGCAGCCTGAACCTTAGAACCATAGGCAACAAACTCATCAGAGCTCATGCACTCGAAAAAGTTATGCAATAATTGCTGAACTTTGAGAATCCTAGTAGACCCCCAACAAGCACAATATCATGACCATTTTCGCATCTTTCAAACACTTCTCCACGAGCTCCATACACTTCTTGAAAAGGTCCATGTTGAGCTCCTCAACCCTTGCCCGAGTAATTTGTTGTGTAAAAATCAATACCCTCATATAAAGAATCAATTTCAATTGTAGTTTGAGGAAGCAAAAATCCCCAGTCTCCTCAATGTTCTAGCATTCCCACTAATATCATTCTCATCAGATTTAATGGTTACACCAAGTTTTTGCAACATATGCCAGAGCTTATCCTTCCCAAATTTTAGGACAACAGAGTCCCCAGTAATAGCAATGTTTTTGACATGATTATCATGAATTACATTATGGGCATCTTTGAACTTCTCTTCATAGATGTAATTGACAGTGGTTGACAAGGGTTGTAACTCTCTCTCTTCAGGAGCTGTTTGTTGATAAGAGTTGTTGAAGGGAGTAGAAAGTACCCAATCTAAACGTTTCACCAAAATTGTATTGGGCCTCTTTGTATTTTCATGAAAAATTGCTGGGTACAGGTCATTATTAGTGTTTATTCCTTTAATATTCTCACTTTGAGTGTGATATTCATCTGGTGGCTTGGCAACTACGTATCCCATAGGGTCTGGAATTTCGTCGAAAACCTTACTTGCAACATGAAATTCCTTTTTATATGCATGAAATGCTCCTATTACAGTGTAGTTGGCTAAGCTAAGAGAGGAAAATTCATTTTCGGTAAGATAGTTACCTTATCATGACATAAAATTGAAAGCAAAAATACATTTCATTTCACCTGTTAAAATAAAAACTGAATCTAACCCAACCCAAATTGAATCTAATACTAATTCACATTGATATAAGAATGACCTGCTGTATGTGTTGCACAAAAAAAATTGTCTTTGGTAAATTGTTCACAAAGTTGGTGTGCTTGAATCTTCAAATTTCTCCGTAAGGCGCTCAGCCTCTCATGAACTTCAGCCTCGAAAACAAATGAAACACCAACTTCATGGACAATTGATTCTCCCTTTTTAGACTAAATTGCAAGTCTCCACTCATATTTTTGCTAAACTGTTCCTTAAATATTTTTTACTCATAAATTATTAATTATGTAAAAGTGTTCCTCCAATTTTTTCCACCTATTACAAATTGATTTCCTCTCTCCTCATTTTTTTATTTTTTATTTTTAAAATTTGTGTAAAAGTGTACTTTTCTTCTTCTTTTTATTTATTTATTTATTTATATACAGACCTTTTGAATTTAATATGAAATATCTCTAAATTTAAAATTAGTATAAATTTTAGATAATATAATTACCAAAACTATAAACTTTTTTTTTTATTTAAATGGTACTAATAACTTTACGATTTATTATTTTCAAAGGTTAAATTATGTGCATCAATTTTAAAATTAAATATATTTCAAATTGATTTAAACAAATCAAACTTGATTCTATATTTTGAACCAAAAATATAAATTTAAAGATATTTTCAAAATTTTCATACGAATATTATTAAAGTTGAACTCAATATTTTTATCGACAAATAAAAAATATTCTAATTTAGTACCTCTATTCTAAATTATAAAATTATTATTGACTTTACAAAATTTTATAATTTAGAATAGAGGTACTAAATTAGGATATTTTTTCTTTGTTTGCCTTTAAAAATATTGAGTTCAACTTTTAATAATAGTTGTATGATTAATTTTTTTTACGCAAATTTTAAAAATAAAAAATTTAAAAAGAGGAGAGGAGAGAGGAAATTAATTTTTAATAGGTGAAAAAATTGGAAGGCATAACTAAGAGAAACAATTGTAACAAAATCATGAATTTAGTCCCCTTTTTATCACCGGTTAGATCACCATCTCGGGTACATGCGTTTAGCTCTTCCTCTTCAAAATTGATAACTGCATCATCTTGCTCATATTCCCGACTCCATGGTTTCATTTGCTACACATAAGCAATCTTCATCCTCGTTAGTCGTTATAGCCATTAGAACTTTTCGATGATACCCTGGCTGTGGTTGTGTACGAGTATTTATGATTAAATTGATATTTTTCACATTATTTTTTGATATTTTCATACGTAGGACTTACATATATTAGTTGATGTGTCAAATTTTTATTGATTAATATGCGAGTCACGTGTAAAAATATCAAAAAAATAATAATGTAAAACCTGCAATTATACTAGCATATGCTTAATCAGTCATTAGATTTATGACTTAAATCCGCAACAAAATTTATCAATCATATGGCAATTTGCTTATTGCAATTTACTGCTTTGAGAACATTTGAATCTTAATAATTTCTTTTCTTGCTGGAAAGCGTACCCAAAGTTTTGAGTAAATTTTTTTAAATAATAATAATAGTAGATATATGGTAAGAATATATAATCTATATAAATCTATAAACAATTAAAAAAATAGAAAAAAAAAAGATTTCTTAAAATTATATTTTATCCAATTGTTCATTAATCCTGGGGGATAGAGCAATATTTTCTTCTCTTTTTAGGATTATTTATCGAACACAACAGTATTATTGACTAGATTTTAACTTTCACCCAGGATTACATTCTGAAGCAACATAATATTAGACATGTACAAGAATGACTACATGTCTTGATAACCTAAGCAAGAATGCAATCATAATCCCTTGCTCCAAACTTCTATAGAAGATTTTCAGACTGCGAATCTACATTCTAAGACAGGATTATGGGTACCATTCGAACATCTCTGCCTTGGCAGACGCCTTGTCCTCTTTCCCCACCCGGTTAGATTTCTATCCTCCAGTTCCAGTTCCCTATAAGTTGGCTGCTGTACTGGGGGCGGGCAAACTGCACTTGCTGTCTGCAGGGGAGCCAAACCTACCCAACGCCTCCTCCCCCTACCATTCTTAGCAGTTCCTCTCTGTGAAAGACTCGACTGCCAAGTGTAACCACAAGCTTTAAACATATCTTCAATGGTCTGAAGATCCTCAAGGACCTCGTACCTTGACAGGGAAACAAGACCGGGCAATACATCCCTTTGAAAGTCCTTTCGCTGTCTTCCCCTCCTTGCTTGCCCTTTTTGAGGCCGTTTTGGCACTGATGTGTCTATGTTTTCTTCGCCATTCAAATTATCTAAATTATACGGCTTATAGAAGTACCCTTGTTCTTTGGTATCTTGCAACTGTAGTGTCATAAACTCAAAGTAATCCATACCTTCAAGAATAGTTTCTTCATCACATGCACCATCCCTGTTTATTAAACCTTTGGTAACCTTGCTCTCATGGGCGCTGACCTCAGAAGAAATTACATCAGCCAACCACAGGAGGCAATCAGTAGGTGAAGCTTCTGGCAACTGACAAGAGGGATCAACCACTTCCATTTGGGACAATGAGATGTCTATTATAGCCTCGGCTGCAACCCTGACAAGTTCTTCATTACTTTCCCTAGAGTCATCTAGTGACTCTTTTGAGCCCATCTCATTTAGTTTCTCTAAATGGTCTGCTACAGCAGATAAAACCAAATTAGATTCAAGAACTACAGGAACCTCCAAATCTATCTCCGTTGTGGCAATCTTCACGATAGCTTTAGGGAGACAGGGCGCTGATGGAGCCTCTTCTTCAATTACAGACAAGTTCAAATCAATTTGATGTCTTAAACCAGAAAAGCAGTTATTTGGTTCATTCTCTGCAACTGAATCCATCACTTTAAGTTGGCTAACAGATTCAGAATTACGAGCTGAATCAATTGACGTTCCATCAGTATCAAGAAAAAATGCACGGCGAGTAGGCTTGGAAGCAGATCTTGGAGAAGATAAATCCTCAGAGATGTGAGGCACATTGACTACAGGAAACTCCAGAATTTTTCTACTGCACTGGGAGTCACCATCATCAACTTTTTTGCTTTTAGACTCAACGACACATGCCGGTGATGCTAAATCTATAAAAGGACCCTTTGTCATTGTAGCTTTATCAAAGAAATGTTGAGAGTGATTCTGCAATGAATCCAAATTCATCTGATAAATAATTTCCTTCACTTTGATCTGTTTGCCACTACAATGTGGCGTTTCTAGATCTGCCGATGCAGAATGTTGTTGCGGATGGGGATAGCTATTCAAATCCAAACAACCATGTAACTGTTTCACACCTAACTGAGAGCCATAAGAAAGTGCATCCTCATGGGATACTTCGGATCTTGAACCTGGAGATTTCAAATTGTTACTACTATGCATCTCATCTCCAGAAAACCCCGGCAATTGCATCCGTGAATTAGGTGGCCTCTCAGTGATTCGAGCTAAGGTGCGAAGGCAAGGGTTACCTTGAAAAGAGACCACTTTCTGGTCCAATGTACTTGACATATTTCTGCAAGATGCAATACAGGATGGCTTGGATTTCATCCCATCGGATTGTTGATTAAGGGTGTGCAAACTAGGTGTGTGAGAAGTATCAACAGATCGATTATGGTTCCTGTCAGAAATCTCTACACCAAAAATTGTCCTTTCCCTCTGAGGTGTTAAATTACTACGATCAGAAAGGGAAAATTTTATAGTCTCATGGGCTTTCTTAGGCTCAACTTGCAATGATCTAAAGAGTGTAGATGTATGGTTGCCGCTGATACCACCAAGGGAAGCATGGTCATCATATCTAGTTTGCCCTGTAAAGATAGGCATTATCAGATATCAGATAGACAATTTATTTAATGCTTATATTAATAATGTCTACAATTGAACAATAAATTAAGATGAATTTTCTCCATGAGGTATTTTGCTGCAATCTAAATTTCTGGTGGTGTAAAAGTCAAAAGGGAGCAACTAGATCTCCATGAGGGGAAGTAGAAACTATATTAAAGCAAAAGTTATAATTTAAAAATTAGATTGTGCTATGCCAACACCAAGCATTAGCTTCTCGTGTTTCCATAAGTCCTCAATGTTAACTTGTTATAAGAAACAAGTCAATAGTAGAGGGATGGAAAGGGTGTACAAAATACTGAATAAATCACTATAGGGTACCAAAATCTTAAGTTTCTTTTACACAAGAGGCGCAAACTTACTTACCCAGTAAAAGCAGACACTAACTTGAACTGTGACTTCTTTATTATTTGTCTAATGCAGTATTTTTTTCGTTAGACAAAGTTCTACAATTCATGTTTGGATATAGTTCGATAAGGACACCTCTTTACCAGGTATATGCATGCCATCAATTTAATCAACCAATATAAAAAGTAAATTATTACACTCAACCGCTAACAAATCCTTTCCCTATGTCTCTGGGGTATAAGGAAAATTCAGATTAAACTTTTGCATTCTTCTTTATTCATCCCTATTCTGCTTCTTTATCCCAACTTAGTAAACATAGTTGAAACAGCGATGTCATAAATCCTATTTACAGTCAAATGACAAATGGAACAGCATACCTGATGGATAGTAGATGCTGTTTAACTCTAGATGATATCATATGGCTCAAACAACAAAATCATCGAGAAAAAAAAGCAAAGAAAACAAAAGAAATAAAACTACTAAAACATCCTTACCAGCTATAGAGTTGCAAGTTAACTGCCCATTTCCACTCCTGTCACTCTTGGAATCTCTATTGTTAAGGACAATCCTCCCGTCCTTTCCCCCAAGGCCTCTCTGAGGGAATTCCTTGGACCAAAACTGGGAGCCTGAGATTGAATTCACAAATATATCCTGCTTTTGTATGTCTTCCCCAAGACAGGTGGAACCATCTACATTATTCACAGAATCTGTAATAGATGTTTCCTCAACACAGATTGGTTTATTCAAGTCAGCCAAATTATGGATACTCTTTAAATACAGCTTAGAACCCAAAGAATCATCATTACAGTCACAGTCCAAACCACTGCCAGGAGACAGATTCACATCTGTATTTCTCTCAAGAAGGTAATTTTCTGTCCCTGCCACTCCACAAAACCTTTCTCCCTGCTGCTTCCCTTCATTATTCATGTAAAATTCAGCTGGCAGTTCAAGGTCAAATCTTTTTCTCTGGAAGTTGTTGCATCTAGGCTTGAGAGACTCGTCCTTCAAGTCTACCCTGTCATGGGAGGAAAAAGGACAGCAGGTGCTCTTACCTTTTATAAAACTGAGGGGAGGTTGGATGATACCAGCATCTGATGCAGGCGATCTACCAAAAGATGAACCCGCCAAGGGAAAAGCAGTGACATTCCGTGTATTACTGGCATCTTCGCAAGGAGTTTGAGATAAAGATAAACTAGATTTTGACGTTTCAGCTGGCAACGAATGTTTACAAAATTCTCTCCTTTCAAGTTCATTCATCAAGTCTCTCTGCCTTCTGTAAAGGCGGTGGAGTTCTTGAAGCTGAACAACCAAAATAGATTCAATCATTCAAAAGATTAAATGCTGAGAATATTCATTAATGTGCATTAAGTAACCATTCCATAATCCATTTGTTTAAAACCCTTCCTGTGAGATTAACCGTAGAATGCTAACTAGTGATCCACAAATCAGTCCTCAAATTTATTATACCGGAAGATTGCATTTTGTTAAATAAAAAAAAACTTTTTAATCAAAATAACAAAGTTTAAACAAGAAAACCTGATTCCTGAATACTGATTCATGCTTCAATATAGTTTGCCTCATTTTCTCTCTCTCATGTCCTATATATGTGTCCACGGCTGAACTTGTCAAGAATGAGTCATAGAACATGCCATTTTTCAAGGTTTTGTCTTCATCAGATAGTGCCCACATCCCATTGACTGCATTATTGTTAAGATCCCTCATGGAATAATATCCTGGATTGTATGTCTTGGATTGTATTTTAGTTCCCATTCCTGCAACACTCAAGTATTCACACTAAATTGACTTGAAGAAAATGATGTAATCAATAGTAAGATTAAGCAGAAGCTGCTATATTAGTTTCTACATAAAGCGGTAGAAGCATTAAATATCAGCTCATTCTATTATGAAGCTAATGAGACTCACTACTACTAAAATGCATATTATGCCCCTTGCACATTAACAAAGAATAAGAAAAAAAAATGTAAAACAAAATTGAAGAAAAAGAAAAGGATCTTAAAATTGGGATAAATTATACAATTAAAAAGGGAAACAAATGAACACAAAACACATATCTCAAACGAAATAAAGGCATCATTATGTAGAAAAAGAAAGGAAATTTACCTAAAATCCAATTTCACTCTACAAAGTATGAACCCTTTCCAAAGCTCCACCAAAAAGTCATGAAATTTTGCAGAACTATAATTAAAATCAAAACCCCAAGAACCTCCGTGAAAATTCAGAGTCGTCAGCTGGCTCAAGCAGTAAAAAAGGGAAATAATCACAAGAAGCCCGTGAGGCAGAATTGAAGAAAGAAGACCTCAAATAGCCCAAACAACAAAGCGGGTGACTTTGTACTGCCATTGAAGAACCTTAGATGAACACCATCACAATTCACAAGTAAGAGCCTAAAGAAAGAAATTAAGATCTAGTGGGTCACTATCTATTCAGCTGCGGATATATTAATATGAGAGAGAGAGAGATCCTAGATAATATCTTTCTCTCTATCTCCTAGACAAACACAGCACAAATGGACACCAAAGAACAATGACTTGAAATTTGTCGACATGTGTCGTCTTTCCTTATTCTCTATTTTCTCTCACCAGTCGGTCAGTCACCACCAATGGCGTGGATTATATCATTTCTTTCGGGAGCGGTTATGAAACTTCACGGTAAATTAAGTTTATATCTAATATAGTGCTGATATAGATATTAGATGCTGATATAGAGACGAAAAAATCTTTATGAGTTCGTACTGTATTAAATATTGTACCTTGATAATATAATAATAAAATTGTTGTTATTAAAAAGGAAATTTATATTTTTATATAAAAAAATTAATATTTTCACATCATCTTTGGCATTAATAATAAGTGAGTTTTAACATGTAGAAATATCAATTTTTTATTAAAAAATATGTTTGTGGTATGGGTTTTATGAAATTGAGTCCTATTAAATAAATTTGTGGAAATATCCATTTCTATAATTAATATATTAAGGGGACCTTTATTTTCAAGAATCCTTCTACGTCGACAAAGAATTTTGACGGTACAATCCTGTTTTTTATATGTATTTAAATAACACTTAAATCACTGTATTTTATAAAAATTTCAGTTTCAATAAATTACATTAATTATTTGAAAGTCAAAAAAAAAAAAATCGGCCTTATTAAATCGGAACACTCCGTCGATTAATTTAGACACAGCAAGAACAGGCGGAGACGAGTGGCGTCTTGAGCCAAAAAAGCCCAATTTTTACTAGGCCAAAATTTTGCAGTCCAAAGTCCGGCCAGCGGACTGAGACCAATTTTGTGCCTATTTTATGTTATTTTTTTGGGTTTAGTCCAAACAGGTCGGGCCGGGTCAAAAAAAGCCCAAATTTTATTAGATTAAAAAACTGAAGCCCAAAGTCCGATTCATAACGGACAGACCGACCCGCGAGTTTGGGCTGCAATTTGCCAGGTCTACCGATTATGTAGACTTATTGTATTTTCAATAGTAATTTTAATATTTTTATGTGTATTTATTTCCCACAAAGTAAGACTCCTCTTACATTCATTTAAGAAAAAATCGTGTTAAAATATTAAAAATAAATACGGAAATATCAAACTCCTGAATATATTAATAAAAGTTTAAATTGAGTACGGCAACCTCTGATAGTACTTTATACTCTTGACTAATTAAAGTTTGAGATAGAACATAATTTTTCAAATTTATGTAATAATTAGATTTTATGAGTTATATATTCATTATTAAATTAATATTAACTCAGTTCTAAAATCAGATATACATTTTAACTTTTTATAGTCAATTTACGAAATTCTAAGATATAATTTTGTTCAAGTTTTGAAAATAATAAAGATGATAATTAGTAGTATTATAAAATTATTATATTTGTTTGTACTAAAACTAAATAATTTTATATCATTTTCGAAATTTAAGATTTCGTGGGTTAATACTAAAAAAAATAAAAAAATGTATCTTTAATTTTAGAAGTAAAGGAGTATTTATTGTTGTGGGGTTCTTTTTGAGATAAAAATAAAAAATAAAAAGTTGAAGGTACTTTTATAATAAATGCATTTGCAGCAGATTAGAAACTAGGTTTTTTTCAAATGAAAGTATTTGTACTACAACTCAAGGATAAAATCAAATGATATGTTCCAGCATCACCTACAAAAAGAGATGAAAGTGTAGGTAGGTAGCACACATGACAAGATGATTACTTTGGTTTATGATTCAAAATTAACTAATAAGGAGGCTCCTCACGGATCTCAGCTAAACAAATCACTCCACTCCTCCGGACGCTGGCTGGCTGGCTGGCTGGCTGGGGAGGAAGTGTCATGACACTATGATTTCATGTAAAACATACAAACAAACACTTAATAACTGCTACTAAAGTAAGTAGTACTAATATACAAAAACACTTGGGAAGTGTGGTTCCATCTAGTCTAGGCCTATAAAAAAGATCACAATACTTTTTTATGGCCCATAAGCCCAAGAATTTCCTCCCATAGCCCAACACTACCCACACTAGACAGCCCAATTACACCTGGACTACAAGCAGCAACACTCCAATACCCTGCTCAAATCTCATCCTTCAACTGATCTTTTTCCCACCCACAATACCCATCAAAGAACCTAAAGTTGTCAACCCCGACTACTTTCCTCTTAACCATTTCAGCAGCACACCCCACACTCTCTTTAGTCCCATAGTACAACCCCTTCATTACTTCCTCAAAAACCCCATCACTCCCTCCTTTCCCTTCTTCAAGACTCACCAAGAACAACCCCTCTTCCAATGGACCTCCAAAGAACAGTGGCCTATCTGAGAATGTCCCCCCAACGTCTAATGTCGTTGATCTCATTTCCTTGATGGACATGAGCGAAGGCCGGTTGAGTATGATGCCCGTTGGACCCACTGGACCGGTTGATAGGAGCAAGACCACCGTCCGTTCGAAAATGTGTACCCCATTCAGCTTTTCTGTGGCAATGAGTAAACACCCTTTCTCGGGCTCATGGATAGTGTGAGCCCATTTGTTTCCAATATCCACAGGATGATCAACCACACAGGAGGAACCCTTTTCTTCCGCCCTTAATGTCTCTTCTCCGGCAACTAGCCTTGCTCTGAATGATCGCCAATCAGCATCAATAAAAGGTTTGTCCTCATCTCTTGATGAGGGTGATGGTGAACCCAATTGGCAACCTGAAATTAACAAACCATTTCAATAATCAAACCCATCATAGATAATTCAAATATACATAAATATCCATTATTGTCAAAGAATAGTAGGGTGGGAGCTCAACTTTACCATATATAATAAATCAAGAAAAAAACCTGCATACACAAATGAAAGGATAATATTTTTCATAGGGAATGATGGGCAAGCACTTACATGTTATAGAAGAAGGAATGCCAACTTTCCTATAGGTAAATTGATAAATATTTTTCTTTGGGTAAGTGAGGATTCTTGCCTTGATGGAAGGTACAAGGTCTAGTGTTTTTGTTAAGGAACTTGAAGACAGAAAGCAAGCGTCCATATCCCTTGATTCTTCTCACACCGCTGCGTACTTTGTTGCAAAAGGAAGATGAAAAATAATGGGAGTGTTGATGCAATTATAGATATGGAATGAGAACAAAGGATTTGAAGATTGTACTGTTTTTATAAGTATAGAGAGTGAAGCTTAATGTAGACCACAGGCGCTTTGAGTCCCATCCCATCTCATCTCATCTCATCTCATCCAAAAAGGATGTTACTTCCTTTTAGATTACCATGTATGGGCCAGTGGATAAAACTTTACACGTAATGCAAGAAGACAGCAGTTACAGCACTCCACCTGTACGTTTATGATGAGGGTTGGTTTAACAAATATGAAATGGCTAAGAACACTATAAAGCTTTATGAATGATGTGGCATGCTCCTTGCCAACTATCTTTGTGGCTGCTTTCTATCACTGGAGTACTAGCAAGTGGGTGGAATACCGAATAATCAATTAATAAATTCATGACAAAAAAGTATCCAATAAGTCTACAGTGACCGGTGGGTTCTGACCGGGGTAGCGACCGACCGGAATTTATTTATTTATTTTGCTTTTGATTATCAAATAATTAATGTGAGTTATTAGAACTAAAATTTTTACAAAATACAGTGATTTAAGTATCATTTGGATACATGTAAAAAAACAGAGTTGTACAGTCTGTGCAACCCTGTTTTTTACATGTATCCAAATAACACCTAAATCACTGCATTTTGTAAAAATTTCAGTTCTAATAAATCAAATAAATTATTTGAGAGTCAAAAGCAAAATAAATAAATAAATAAATTTCCGGCCGGTCGCCACCCTGGTCGGAATTCCCTGTCGCCGTAGAAGGATTCAAAAGTATCAGGCAGAAATTTCTATTAAAGTGACAAATGACTTTCTGTCCTTAGGACCCATTCAACTTGTCATATAACTTTTTATTGCATTAGTTATAAAAAATATTGTATTTACTAATATAATAAAAAGTTAAAGAACTTGTTTATGCAATATTTTCTATAACCAATGCAATATAAAACTATATAACTTAAGTCAACAACTTCACCCTAACCGGATCTCGTACTTGGTAGAAAACTTTAGCTTGAAGATTGACAAGAAGGATTCTTAGATGCCCAGTTATGGTTTATGGGCTCCACTCCAAGTTCAAGTTTTCCATTGGTTTTGACATATAGTTACTTCAGGAAGTTGGAACTGGGCCTTCTTCAATAGTCGGGTAAGGAGAGAAGAATGTCGCTCCGCCTAAAACATCACCACCAGAATGAATTCTGTGAAAAATCAAACAAGACCCAAAAAGAAGTTGGTTTACCACCGGATAAGATATTCTCCGCAACATGATGCAAGAAACAAAGAGAAAAATAATATTTATTGGCACTATCAACAATTTAGCTATGGATTTACCAAAGTAGAATTTCAGAGCCTATAGTGTTCCTATATACGATGAGGTTCCCCAAATGATTACAAGCTGATTTCTTTAGACAAATATTTTCTCTTAATTAGGCCATTAAATCACTTGTATGTGTTGCAGCCTATATATCACCTATGTAAAAAAGGAAATCTAGAATTCAAGGAAACTTCTAAACTCAAGTAAGTGCAAACTGAATGAGAAACTACAACTACAGACTCAGATCCCTGGATGCAATGTTATTATTTGAATAAGAGTTTTCAGGACTAGTTACAACTTGTACTTTCTAAACATTATAAAAATGGAAAGTTTTTTATATTTTTCCTGTTTGATCGAAGTGAAAATATACAAATAATGAACATAAAGATCATCTTTTTTAATAACATTGGCAAAGTTAGTTCAAGCCTTGATAATTAGGGTTGATAAACATTTGTAATGACTTCTTCCAGAGTAAATAATTCAGTCAGATTGATTGTACAGGTTTGAGAAGAAACATAATCGCACTATATGCATCATCATCACACTGCACCATCCAAACCATCTCTATGATTGTCTTTATTGAATGCACTTGGGACATAACCAAATTTCATAATAAGATGATGACTCAATTCATCAATCATCTGATATATCCTCTCTGATTTAGGGTGTGATTTGTCCACCACTGTAAATTCATGAACCTCATTGTCCAATTCAATCAAACTAGCCCCTGAAGGCTTCTCCCTACCCTTGTTCTTCATCTGCAACCTTACATTAGCAACCCTGCTCCAATCTCCGGCTGCGGCATATATATTTGAAAGCATAGAAAGATTTCCTGCATCATTTGGTTCTAACTTCACTAGTTGATTAATCACCTCCTCTGCAAGTTCCACAGCATTATGCATTCGGCAGGCCCCTAACAGGGCCCCCCATATGCTGGCATTTGGTTTAACAGGCATGTCATCCACAAGTCTAAAAGCTTCATCAAGCCGCCCCCCACGTCCTAAAAGGTCAATAATGCAACCATAATGTTCAATTTCAGGAACCACACCATAATCTCTCTCCATACTGTAAAAATAATGAACTCCCTCATTAACAAAACCTCTATGAGTACAAGCGCACAACACACCAACAAATGTCACTTTATCAGGTGCAAATCCCTCTTCTTTCATTTTCGAGAAAAGCTGAAGAGCTTCCCTGCCATTTCCATGCATCGCTAACCCGTGGATAATTGTATTCCAAGACACTAAATCTCTCTTTCCCATTCTATTAAATACATCTAAGGCTCTATTTAAGCTGCCACATTTGGCATACATATCCAATAAAGCATTGCACACGTGAATACTGCACTTATATCTACTCCGCTCAATAGTTTTATGAACTCTCTCACCTAATCCAAGCAACCCCGACTCAGCACATGCAGCTAAAACACTAATAATAGTACCATCATCAGGCCTCAGTCGAGCTTCTTCCATTTGATTGTACAAGTTAATTGCCTCCTTCACAAACCCCTTTTCAGCATACCCAGATATTATTATTGTCCAGGAAACCAAATTCTTGACAGGCATCTTATCGAACAACATTCTTGCTGTCTCCATATCCCCTGCTTTGCTATACCCGGAAAGCATAGTTGACCAAGACACAACATTTCTGTCCGGCATTTGCTCAAACAGTTCAAACGCTGCATTCAATTCTCCGGCCTTTGCATATCCATCGATTATAGTATTCCAACTCACACTATCTCTTTCAGGCATATCACCAAACAACATACGAGCTTCTCTCAACTCACCCGCTTTCACCAATCCACCAATCATCGAGTTCCAAGAAACGGTATCTTTCTCCTCCATCACTCTAAACAACTTCCTCGCCGCATGAACACCTAACAACCCACACTTGCAATAGCTATCAATTAACGAATTAGGCACAAAAATATCTGAATAAAACCCATATTTCTCAATATGGGCATGAATCATTCTTACAATTGGAAGCGAAGAATGGCCCGAAAACGCCTTCAAAAGAAACGGGTAAGTAAAATTATCAGGCCAAACACCGGAACTTTGCATCCGGAAGAAAGTATCAAAGGCATGTAACGGCTGAGAGTTGTGAATGTGAGCTCTGATCATTGTATTGTATAAATGCACATTGGGCTCTTGAATTTGATTGAAAACGGTGACGGCAAACACCATTTGGCGACAATTAGAAAAGGCATTGACGAGTTTTCGTGCTACAAATGGGTCTTGGTGAAGAAAATGTTTGTAAATGAGTGCGTGGACTTGCTTCAGTTGATGAAGATTGCTGCATTTGTTGAGGTCCGACAGTTTTTGTTCGAATAGCCGCCGCGTTGAGACCCACGTCGGGGCTCGAATTGGTGTAGACGCTTGCATTTCGATTGATTTGTTAATATATTTTTTGCATTGGAGTACAACAAATGTTGGAAGATCGTTTACTGTAGAAGGATGTTTGGCTAAATATGAATATGGGGCTATGATTGCATAGATAAGGTGATCCTTTGAGCCTGCCTCTGCCTGTGGTCTCGATTTTGCTATTTTTAATACATACATTTTATAATTATATCGAGTTAAATTAGATAAGTTTAAATTATTAATTTATTATATTAAAAAATGTCACACTAACCTTATTCTAGTAACTTATTTTCATTTTCTTTTTGTGTATATTTTATGTTATATTTTCAATTTCTTCCTAAAAATCTAAAACTTGAGAATATATTTTTCCACATGTAATCAAGAATAATATTTTTTAAAGATTGACTTAAATATAAGTAACTACTTTAAACTATTAATATTTTTTCACTTCGGTGATTAACCTTTCAATTTTTTTAATCAGATTATTAAACTATTAATTTTTTTACTTTCGTTCAATTGAACTATCACGTCATAAATTGATGACGTGAGCATGCTGACTAGGTTAATCAATACATGTGTAATTAAAATTTTTGCTTAAATATAAATTATTATTCTGAACTATTGACTTTTTTCACTTTGGTAATAAATTTTTCAATTTTTCCACTTTAGTTAAATTGAAATTGAAGATGGAGGGTTCACTGAGGTAAAATGGTGGGAGTTATTTACCTTTTAATTACTAGCTTTTAATTGGTTTTCACCATTATTTAAAGAGCTCAAGTACATGGAAAGTGATTTTGTGTAAATTATGTTCTAATAATTTAATACCATTTTTTATTTTGTGGAAAATAAATAGTTATTGATAGTTGTAAGTAAGATGGTATCTGTTAACGCCAAGATCCTTCTCCACGTCCCAATCACGTAAGACGTCCTGATCCTGCCGACATAGAACACAATCGACACTTCAAAGCTTGGCCGGTTCCGTCGTGGGGATAGCTTTCGGTAGCGTGAGAATTAATACGTGTTCACAAAGTTAACAATGGAGGAATATATACGGTACAGTGTATTGAGAGAATTAAAATCTCGATCGTGTGTATGGGAGGATATGAATAATCAATATATGAGAGAACGTACCTCTATCGATGGCTTCCTTGCTAAGTTATACTACTTTTGCTTGGATTATTGTGCCACCCACTACTACCTCGACACCCCTACGATCGATGGACCACGCTAACTATATCGGTTTATCTACTTGCGCTGGCCATTGTTTTCTCCCGCCAAATAGGTTATGATCCCATCCACATTAATGCATGGCGGGAGGATTGGTCAACCTCATCTTTTTCATCATCACAAGTCAAAGTAATGATATTAAAATATCTAATGGGTCGATCCACCGGTGCGACCCTTTATCGAATAGAATTAAATAAAGTTGACACAATAAATGGGCTCAAAAGAGTCCCACGGCTTAATAATAAAAGCCCAATAGATTATCTTTTGATAAATGGGCCCAATCTATCCTACCAAGAGAGATAGGAGAAATATTATGACCCAACATTACCCCTAGTTTTTTAGTTAAACAAAATGTTTAATGGAAAACTATATAAGATTCATGATATTTAGAATTTAATAAAGGCTTAAAATAGAAATAAGTGGATCATACCCCTTTTATCATACGAAGTGGAATAAGGAGAGGATGGATAGTGGATACCCAGAATAAGCCCAATTTGATAAAGGATCTGAATTTGAACGGCGTGGGCCAATAAGATAGAGATCCAACAATCAAAGCCAATCGATAAGATATTCAAAGGTCATCCAAACGTATTCCACTTTAATTCCCATTATTCTTGACGATTTAAATCGCCTTTACCATTCGCTCATGTATGAATCACAAGATATAAAAGGTAAACCTCACCAAAATTGACGGTTTTACCTACCGATTTGAAATTGAACCTTTGAGCTTTCTTCCTTCTCTCGGAAAAACCTCTCTTTAGCTTTCACAAACTTAAAATGGTGAATCCAAGCCAAAACCCTTCAAGTTCTTCTCGCTCAAACCCAACCAACGAGGGGTTCAAGTGCCAATCCACCATCTCCCACCGATTTCTTCAAGGATGGGGAACAATTTCCTCATGCCAACATCACCTCCACCGCTTTACGAATCTGAATCTGCGAACTCTCCGGATTCGGTTATCATGTTCCGGATAACTTTCTTGCTATGAGGGCTCCATCTGGCGAGGAAATGAATGTACCAAATGACAGACGGATGGAGTCGCCATCATGCCGACTACTCTGCTAGAAAAGGGGTTCGCCACCCTCCACGCCTTCATAGTTACCTCCTAGGGTTTATTGGAGTAGGCTTGCTTGGCTGGTGCCCAACTCCTATATCCATATACCTTGGCGTTCATCGCCTTACATCATGAACTAGGGGTTACCCCTCTGTTGATCTCTTCTTTACCTCTTCTCATTTGGCGAGATCCAGAGAACGAGGGTTCAAAATCTTGAGCAAATAGGTCCCACGCCCAAACTCGAAATTCGAGAAGAGGCCTGATGAGCACCCTCGAAAGCAACAAAGGATGGCACGAGAAATGGTTCTTCGTCATCGGTCTGAATCTCCTCCTTCCCGATTGGACCACTTGGGCGTATCTCTGCGACTTGGTGACATCCCCGAGGCGTGAGGAGATGGCGACTTCATGAATAAAATCCTTCTCAAGAGTGGAGCTTCACTCTCACCCGACCAAAAGACATGGTTGTATGACCATAAACGTAAGTCTTGGACCATTACGTGATATAATTTTTGAAATGTTTATGTGGTACGGATTTAACTTGTGATTATTTGCGGTGTCTTTGATCAAACCAACTTCCTCAGAAGTAAAAGACTTGGAAGATTTCTTGGCGGGGAGGATTGCTGATGCAAATGAAGAACTCCCTAATGAGGAGCCTTCCTGAACTGAACCCCATGCCCCCGAGCCAACACTAACTCCCCTTCGGGATGATGACCCTGAAGCTGACAATCCTATCATCCCCGAAGCGGTCCTCCGACCTCATAGAAGGAAGAAGGCCTTGAAAAGGCCGGACTCTCGCGAGATAAATCCTGAAAGCGACAAGGAGGTACTTCCTGAGGTAAACCCACAAACAATTCCTTCAACTGAACCCACAACAACCTCTGAACCAACTCCACCAACCTCTGAACCAAATCTAAGAAAGAGGAGTCTCCTTGACATTCCTCCACACGATCGGTAAGCGAAAGTCCTTCGTATAAAAAATCGAAGCAAAATAATTCCTCTTCTCGCCGATTTACTCGCGTTCCCCTCCTTCAACATCCAAATTTATTAAATGAAACCCCAACACCTAGCCGCTTGGCGGTGTCGAGCCAAAGCCTTCTCCGTCCCGAAAAAGAAAAATTGACCTTTTCGGACGGTCGGCAGGATTCGACTTGAACCTTCTTCAACTCCCCGAGCCAATGCCAGCTCGACCACCTTCTCCAGAGGCAATGCATGCGGATCCTTCACCGGTTCGCAGTCAGCCTATGCCTCCTCCTCAAGGACCAATGACATCCGAATTTCAGCATGATGCCATGGGTTCACCGACTATGTGGCCTCGGTTCAATGCCAATTTCCCCTTTCAACTATTTGAGGCCTTTGTTCGTAGGCCGATGACCATCGGTTCGGGAACAGATTCAACGAGGATTTGCTTCGGTGAAGGCATGAGCTACTTGGCTAAGGTAAATGACTCTTCTTTCCTTTCACTTTACTTACTTTCATATTCATACATCATCGTCGATTGAATAACACCGAACATGAGCAGCAAATCTTTTGTCTTGGACGTCTGCGTCCCGAGATCTCTCAAGTGAATCCAGGAGAGGCGTTGAAGAAGAAAATTCCTCCTCGAAATGCCCTTACCTGCTCGGGAAAGGACTCATCGTGAAGGCCTTCTTCATACTAATGAAGGTCTTGAAAAGAGTTGGCCCAAGCTAAGGGAGAAGTGAAGGCCTCGAAGGAAGAACTAAAGTCGACTAAGGCTCAAGATCTTTGAATTGTCAACATGAACGTCGACTTAGTTCGGAGGAGTGAATCGAGGATGAATAAGATAAAGGAGTTGAAGTCAAGCGCCAAAATCTTGACCAGAGACGATCCATAAGTTGGAAGCGGGATGAAAAGCTTCAATCAATATCTAAGCAGCTGACTCGAAGCAGAGATCCGAGAACTCGAGGCTCTTGGGACCTTGGGCCTCCTCTAACCGATGCTCTTCGCAAAGAAATTTGTGAAGAGTATAGAACTTCAGACGAAAATAAATGAAGAAATCATGAGAATTCACAAAGAAAGCTACGAGCTCTGCCAAGTCTTGACAAGGAAAGGTTGATCAAGGCTAACTTAGATCCTTACCCTCTTTGGACTCTTCTTGGGATGATGATGGAGCTACCAAAGCACCAAAACATGGATTGTCTTAGGTCTTATTATGAATATTTGTAGAAATTTTATGTTATTTCCTTACTTGTAAATGAACTTAAATATTAATGAAAATGATTTTCTTCCTTATGACTTGATTATACTTTTTATTTTATGTCGATACTTGATATGAATTTATATGGACAAGTATACAAAAAACCCTTTCGAGGATTTAACTTCAAATGATTAAGCATGTCATATAACAGATAAGCATGTCATATAACAGATAAGCATGTCATATAACAGATAAAGTGATGTTAAGGGACGAGGCCTTCCGAACTCAACACTTAAATAAAATAAAGTACCACATACTCATCTGACTCAAAGTGTGAGATCGGTCATTATATTTACCACTCGGGATGAAACAATTATCGAAAACCAAGATATAAGGATCGAGATATAAGGATCGAGATATAAGGATCGAGATATAAGGACCAAGATATAAGAACCAAGATATAAGGATCGAGATATAAGGATCGAGATATAAGGACCAAGATATAAGGACCAAGATATAAGGACCAATTGTGACCATTGACTTACCACCCTGGTAAAATCAATATAGGATCCTTCGTCTACCACTCGGGGTAGAACGACAAATGGGCTGCCATCGAATGGCCAAATGAGTCCTACCATACCTCCTTACACCATAGTGACCATAGGACAAAATAGGACCAGGATCAATAGTGACCATTGATTTACCACCGGTAAAATCAATATAGGATCCTTCGCCTCACCACTTTCGGGGTAGAAACGACAAATGGGTCGCCATCGAATGGCCAAATGAGTCCTACCATACCTCCTTACACCATAGTGACCATAGGACAAAATAGGACCGGGATCGATAGTGACCATTGATTTACCACCACCTGGTAAAATCAATATAGGATCCTTCGCTCACCACTCGGGTAGAAGAGCGACAAATGGGTCGCCATCGAATGGCCAAATGAGTCCTACCATACCTCCTTACACCATAGTGACCATAGGACAAAATAGGACCGGGATCGATGGTGAAAAAGTGTCTTTTTATTGATAATGAACAATAATATCTGATTAGATGAATTAACTTGATCTTTATTGAAAGTATTTAAAAACTGCCAAATAAGTGCCAAGTGTTTTTGATTTGGAACCATCTAATGCCCTTAACCTAGTGTAAGTGCTGGTTTGGATACTTGATCACCTCATATGGTCCTTCCCAGGTTTGGCATTAACTTTTCCGTATTTTGAGGTGTAGAAGCTTGAACTTCTCGGAGATCGAAATCTCTACTTGAATCTGCGAAGTTTGACTCCTTTGTTGTAATGCTTCGCTCTCTTCGTTGATAAGCGACCAATTTAAGTAGAAAGAACCTCTAACTTCTTCTAAGTAGATCCAAATTGGCCTTGATCCTTAATATCATTGTATATTTCTTTGTATTGGTGACGAAGACTTGGAGATCCGATTTAGACAAGGACTAAGGCATCGATACCATAGGCGATCGAAATGGTGAATCCCTCAGTGGTAGTCCTTGGTGTAGTCCTAGTAAGCCCACAACACGCCGCTGAAGCGGCTCTCCGCCATCTTCCTTAGCTTCATCTACAATCTCGCTTGATCCAGCTTCGGCAGTCATCCGTTGGTCACCTCAACTTGGCCATTTGACCGTGGATGAGCCACAGAAGTCTTCTTATGTTGAATCTGACTCCTTTAAAATGCTTCAAATTTTGATCCCATGTTGGCGTCCGTTGTCCGATATTAATACTCTGGGATCCCGAAGCGAAACACTACTGATTCTTTTATGAACTTCAAGCATTCTTGCTCAGTAATTAATCGAAGCGGCCATTTCTACCCACTTAGTCATGTAATCAATAAGAACTATGACAAAGCTAACTTGACCTTTAGCTTTAGGCAATGGACCCAATATATCTACCCCTGACGGTGAAGGGTATAGGAGATAAAATCGAGTATAGCTCTTCCCAAAGGTGGTGATCTGACCGAATTTGTTGAGTTGGCACTTTTCACATTTCTTGACATACTCTGTAGCTTCCTTGAAAATTGTAGGCCAATAGTATCCTTGTCAAGTACTTTGTAAGCCAAAGATTTAGCGACCATATATGATCACCATAAATGCCTCTCGTGAACTTCCCGAAGAAAGATATTCCTTTCCTCGGATGGGACCAGCACTTCATAATGGTGAAGAAAAGGCCAATCGGTAAAGATCGCCATCAATAAGAGTAAAAGTTAGGCGCTCTTGTATTTGATCTTCTTCTTAACATCCGATCCGAAGGAAGGACGCCATCTGCCAAATATTCGATGTAGGGGTCATCCAAAGAAGATTAGTTAGATTCGATACACATCACACTTCATCTTTGAACACTTTCATTATTGCGAGAACTTCCAAATAAAGCGATCCGTTAAAAACATCTCATCCATCCGTAGTAGCCAATTTCGACAATGCATCGGCGATAGAATTGTCATTATGCTCTATGCCCGAAATTGTCTGCGAAGCGAAATACTGAAGTCGGTCCTTTAACTCCGCCAAATACTTGATCATTCGATTCCCACGAGCTTCATAGTCCCCGATAGTTGCTTGACAACCAATCGAGAGTCACTTGTAGATGATAAGGTTCCTGGACTCTAGACTCTTTGCCAATCGAACACCCGCTAAAGCTTCTTCATACTTTGGCTTCGTTGTTTGTCGCTTTAAATCCAAATCGATGGCTGTTTGAACTTTGAACCCGTCCGGACTCGTCAAGATAATTCACGCCCCTACTAACGGTTAGGGTAGAAGAACCATCTGCATATAGGGTCCAAACATTACGATCCTGTTTGAAGAATCTGCAAATCGCGATCGGAGGATTCAGAACTTCCAGAATTAACTTCGGCATCTGCTTCGTGAGCGAACATTCTACTTATGAAATTGGCCAAAGCTTGGCCTTTGATAGCGGTTCGTGGATGATATTCGATGAAAAAGCTGTGACAACTCCATTGTCCACGCCTACTAACCTTCCCGAAACTTCGAACTTGCCCATCACCTTCTTGATGGTTGATCGAAGCAAACAACCGAGGCCGACCTTGAAAATCTGCGGAAGCTTCCTACTTGAGCAATTATCAAAGCGAAGACAAATTTTTCAATATTTGGATACTGGTTTGACATCTCGCAGGGCGTGACTAACATAATAGGCGGATCTTTTGCTTCCACGATCTCCCGAACCAACCAACTTCTCCAACCGCTAACGAACTTGCCGCCAGATATAGATATAAGGTCTCTGCTGGAATGGGTTTCACCAATAAAGGAGCCAGGAAAGATCGCCTTTATGCTCGGAATGCGTCTTCACACTGAAGTCCACCGGAACGTCTTCGCATTCTTGACCCTTTTAACGTGTCAAAGAAAGGAAGGCACCTCTCTGCAGATTTGGCGACGAACCTCCTTAATGCCGATCACATCGATACGGGCGTTGGGCGTCTTTGAATGATTGAGGAGTCTTCATATCAAGAATGGCTGAATCTTCTGCGGGTTGGCCTCGATACCCTTTGACTAACAAGATAACCCGAAACTTCCTGCACTGAGGCCGAAAGTGCATTTGGCGGATTAAGCCTTAGTTGACGATGACGACGATCCGAAAGCATTCCTCTAGATCGTCCAAATGACTCTGAGCGTCATGCTTTTCACAATCATGTCATCAATGTATACCTCCATGTTCCTTCCCAAATTACTTTCATCGAAGATGAAGTTCATCATTCTCGGTAAGTGGCTCCGGCATTTATAAGGCCAAAAGTCATCTTCTTGTAGAAGCGTGCCGAAAGCGGTGTGTAATAAACGCGATCTTTGGGATGTCCTCTTTACGCATGGATATTTGGTGATAACTGAAAAGCATCCATAAAGCTTAGTAATGCATACCCCAAGAAGTGGCATCGATAAAATTTGATCAATATGGGCGGAGGATAAAGTCCTTCTGGACAAGCTTTATTGAGGTCGATTGTAGTCGATCTGAAACCCGCCATTTTCCATTCTGTACGCTTTTGACACACCACATTCGCCATCCACTGGGATAATCAATTTCATAGATGAAGTCGGCAGAACAACTTTCTTATTTCCTCATCAATGATTTTACGTCATTTCGGCGCAAAGATCCGCCTTTTCTGCCGAACGCTTCTTCGAGGATCTACATTCAGTCGTGCTTTCACCATCTTCCCATTAACTCGGGCATGTCCTTCTGGTTCCCATGCAAAAATATCCATGTATTGCAATTTCTATAAGGTTTGTCCAAGAAGAGGTTACAGTAAACCCGAACCGATCTTCACGGTCTTGTCGGGCTTTCGATGATCAACTCGACCTCCTCCGTCTCTCCGGCGGAATCACCATCGATTGAAACTACTTTCGGTAAAGGGCTCAATCTCAATTGCCATCGCTTTCTTTTCTTTGCGACCCCCACTCCGGAGGAAATAACAACATTCCGATAAGCATCGTCGGGCGGATCCAGTCCCCCCACCTCTCCTACTCCATGGCCGTGGGGAACTTGATTTTGAAATGAGGATGGAGGTCACGACTTGGAGAAAGCGAGTTAAAGTAGTCTTCCCAAAGTATAAGCGTTGTAAAATCAATCAACGTGCACAACATAGAATTTACACACTATTTCGACTTTCTTTGGTATTTGTCTTCAAAACAACCGGAGTTCAATAGTGCTCGCTACTTTTACGGGATCATTCTTTGGCCGTATAAAGGAGCTTCTGCCCGACCTCCATTTTACGCCGTCACGAGGTGCATCCTCGATAAGCGTGGGCATACGAGGATATCTCTTGAAGATCCATTGTCTATCATCATGCGCTTCGTATCCACCATGCCCACTTGCATATTGTGATCACCAAGGCCCTAAATGCGGCTCGATGGGCTCGGAAGGAGAAATTCGGTGAATGATATGACAGTCCCGGGGAATGGTCTATCTGCTTTCAGGGGAGCATCTGTCATAGTCATGACCGAATTCAGGTAAGCCCTTCTCTTCTTCCCTATCAATTTCCCCGCGGACCCACCGGTTATCACATCGATAACATGCCTTGGCGGCGATCTTTGATCGAGCCCTCAACTGGTCCTCAAACAAGACGGTTAACGTTCATTGATTATTTACTACCACATCTTTGCACTCAACAAGTCGTTTTAATCTTCCTCTCCACAAAGTCTTTCAAATTGCAACACTCGTTAGTGTCGTGGCGGCCACGATGATAGCCACAATACTTACGAGAGTTACCTACTTGATTCGGTAATTATCACGGGGTGGCTCAAAGAAAGGTTGGTTTCGATCCGATCCAAAATTATCGATCTATCGATGTTTAGTTTGGTGTAGATCTTATTCACCTTCGGTAGGAGCGGAGGGATGACCGCTTCCTGCCGCCAGAATTGTTGTACTTTTTGAACTACCCTCCGTCCGATCATTATACCCCCCGCTCTCCTCTGCTCAACTTCGGCTTAGAGCCACCGACTCTTTCCCCGACCCGAAAGAGGATTTTTCAGTCGTTCATAGCTTCTTCCACAACGACGATGTAGCCTTACCTTTGTCAAAGGCTTGGCCAAGCTCTTCGGATGATTGAACATCAACTTCTTCACCAACTTTTCTGGACTTGACGGATCCAATCCATTCGGAACAAACCTACATTTGGAGGTCATTAAGATCGGACACCGAACCGATTGCTTCTCTGAACCTCTTTATACTCGGCCCAAAGATTCGGCAAGCAAGCTTAGAATCTGTGCTAAAGAACCCGTGGGCTTTCTCTTCTTCGGTTGCTCCGAAAGCGAGCATGGAACTTATCACAAAGTTCGGTCCACGAGGATATGGAATCAAGGCAAAGTTCCCAACCAACGCCTCGCATCTTTTACGGCGTTATATGAAAGGTGTGGCACTTGGCGATGTCGGTGAAGTCGTAATAGTCCATTAGTCGATTGACGCCTAGCTATGGTCATAAGGATCTCCTGGTTCCATCGTAACTTTCCATGCGAGGCATTTTTTAGTGATATCCGCCTTTTCCTTGAGAATAGGCGAGGAAAAAGGGATGCTTTCTTTCGGGCGTCCTTCACTGCTTTGGACCTCGATCCATTGTTTTCTAAGCTCTTTAAGCTCCTTTACTAGAAAATCAACGCCTTGAGTCATGGAGAAGCCTCTTTCTCACTGAACAATATTATGTCTCTTGAGAGGATCGACCCCCTCCCGCCGATCCTACGCCTGTGAGGACTTCTTGATCCGCTTGGTACACAACTCTTTCCAGTGGTGAGAATGATCACGTTGATAGTCCATTACCCGGACTTCGGTATGACCTCCTTCGACCTACTCCTTTGTTGATGATCATCTCGATCTTTGAAAAGTAATTGACCATTATCGCCTTCTTGAGGCCATGGAGTTCTAACTTCTCGATCTTCTCTACTTGAGAATGATCCTAGAAACCCATGAGGACCTCTTGACTCCTTACCCTTTCGTCGAGTCTCCTCCTTATGCCCATCTGCGTCTTTTCGTATTGATCATGGCCGGATGCTTCGTCTTGTAATTCCGCCACCAAAAGCATCTGTTACGGCTTATATCTTCTTTTTCTTTAATAGGACCGCCATGGCTCTGGCTCGCTTCTTCGTCGCCATCTTCGCCAACTTAAGCGACTCTATCTCCTTGGCTACTTACATGATGAATCTTGGTTGGCGAGCCTTCCACGCGCCTCGACCATGATCTCGTTCCTCATTCGCATCGAAAACCAATCTTCGTCGCCCCGCCCGGAATCTTGAGACGGAGATCCCACGAATTATGCTTAAAAGCCGTCTTCTCGTGAAGCACTCTTGGAAGGACCAGACGATCCTTCATCAAACACGAGGCGTTGACGAAGCCAACAACCATCGCCGCCTTTCTTACGGTGTACCATCCCTACTCCTCCTCATCTTCTCGAAGTAGGTTAAACGATTGTGATTGAAAATTTTGATGACACTTTAGAACTCAAAGCCCCTCCTTCTGGCGCCAATGTTAACGCCAAGATCCTTCTCCACGTCCCCAATCACGTAAGACGTCCCGATCCTCGCACAATAAAAACACAAATCGACACCAAAAGCTTGGCGGCGGGTTCCGGCCGAGGGATAGCTTCGAAAGCGTGAGAATTAAGATGCGTGTTCACAGGTTAACAATGGAGGAATATATGGTCTAGTGTATTGAGAGAATTAAAATCTCGATCGTGTGTATGGGAGGATATGAATAATCAATATATGAGAGAACGCACCTCTATCGATGGCTTCCTTGCTAAGTTATACTACTTTTGCTTGGATTATTGTACCACCCACTACTACCGACACCCCTCCGATCGATGGACCACCGCCAACTATATCGAGTTTATCTACCTTTTTGGCCACTTCTTTTCTCTCCGTAAATAGGTTATGATCCCATCCACATTAATGCATGGCGGGAGGATTGGTCAACTGTCATGCTTTTTCATCATCACAAGTCAAAATGTATGAGATATTAAAATATCTAATGGGTCGATCCACCTTGAGTGCGACCGGTCCAATAAATTAAATAAAGTTGACACAATAAATGGGCTCAAAGAGTCCCATGAACTAATAATAAAAGCCCAATAGATTATCTTGATAAATGGGCCCAATCTATCCGGCCCAAGATAGGAGAAATATTATGACCCAACAGTATCTAATAATTAGTTACATATATTTTTTTTCCTTCTATTTTGTTTGAAAATTTAGATGTTAATGATATTGCTAAGTAATATTTTTTTTAATTATTACTTAGTTCTTTTTTTCCGAATAAAAAAGAACCTTAAATAAATATTAAACCTTAAACATTCATAAGAAGGAAAAAAAGAAGTGAACTCTTATAATAAAACTCAAATTGATAAAATAAGCACGTTTAGGATTTACCTTTCATTTTGTTCTAAGAGTAAATGATATAGTGCTCGAAAATTTTACATTAATTTTAATATCCTATAAATGCATCACAATAGGAGTTTAATTATGTTATCTCATATATATATTGTCTTAATTGCATGCATTATTGTCACTTAGTTTTATTTATTTATTTACAATTAATTTTGTATCTAAATAAAGAATTCATGGAGATCACTATAAAGGATGAGTCAATGACACATGGAACTGTGGAAGGAATGAGAGATCAGACTCATTGAGATATTTTTTATAAAAACACTATAATAATACATTATATTAGGATCGATTCATATTTTTTTAAACTTGATTAATGATCATTATGACATAATATACAAAAATATTTATTTAAAAATTTATTACTAACTTAGTCTTATAGTTAGGATTTTTAAGTACTATCAAGATATTATTTAATGTGTGAATTTTATATATATATATATCAAAATTCCCACTCCCCAAGGCCAAGAGTTGAGGCGGGCAGCCGGGCACGACATGATTGATTATATGCTCAACTCAAACTTAAAAGTCGACCTCGCCAAGTTCTTCTTCATATTTGAATTCACATAATTTTATTTTAATCTATTTAATAAAATATAAATAATTTTAAATTTATCGCTCATTCAATAAATCATTTAGGTCGTTCAAAGATTGAGATAAATTTCAACGTTAAATACATATTTTATGAGATTAATTAAAATTAGTATTTTTATATAATCTCTTGATAAGATCCTCTTTTTTTTTTTCAGGTGAAAGAGAAAAACTATATAAAAATATTAAAAATACTAGGTAAAAAAATTATATATACTTCACTATTTATAAAATAGATTTCCACTTGTACGTAAGGGTGTAAATTAATCGAGTCAAGTATTGAATTGTTCAGATTTAGTTTACAAAATTTATCGAGTATAAAAGAAGGTTTGATTGAGACTCATTACTTATTGAGTCGAGCACGATATGAGTTTGAACTTTTTAAATTAAATAAAAAATTATAATTTAAAAAAATTCGAATAATTTATTAAATTTTAAAATTTATTTATATTAAACTTATTTATATTTTAAGTCGAGTTGAAAATCGAACTTTTAATGGAACAATACGAATCTAGCCCAACTGTAGCCGTACTTGTACGACTATTTTCTACCTACCTACCACTTCCACAGCTACTACACGCAACACAACACGGCCACGACGCCAAGTTGCCACCCCATCAACATCACCATTCATCCGCTATGGACTTTTTTGTTTCTCTCCTAACTCGTTTATCTATTCATTTGCTATTTCTTTTCATCCGCATTCTCTCGCTCTTTCTGATTCTCTCTTCTTCATTCTCCTTCGACAATGGAGGCAAAATTGTTGAGAGTTCCTTTTCCTGTCAGTTTTACCCCTACTTCTTCCAAATTTTCAAAACCCAATTCCATTTTCGCCCACCGGATATCCCAAAATTGCAGCACCCGATTCCTCAACTCCAGGATTTCAAAGCATCCCATTCAGTACGTTCAAGCCTCTGCAACATCCATTCGGTACATAAGAACCTATTCTTTACTTTCTATTATCTCCCGTACCTTTGAGCATTATCATTCTATAATTGCATCTTTGACATCCATTATATTTTTTTTATAACAGTTATTTTTATTGTGTTTTGTCCTTTAAAATGTGTGCAAATGCATACTTGTTATGTTTGGATTTCTACTCTCAGAATGCTTGATTTGAAATCATATACCTGTAATATTGAGCAAGTCCCAATATATTTAATTTTTCTGTTATGTGCATATATGATGATTGGTATGACCTATGAAAAATACTCCAAATTATTTCTGTACTGTGCTCAAATCTCTAGATATGCTGGCCTCTTAGTTGGCGGGTTCATATATGCTAGCAATTTATAAAATGTCTTGAGCAGTTAGCTTTAAAATTGTCATCAATTGTGTTCTGAAGTTATTTTCTTTCATTGTAGATTGGAAGCAAATAATAGGGTAGATGAGAGCGAGTTCTGTACTCTAGATGGTATAAGGAGTTCATTGATTCGGCAAGAGGATAGCATAATATATAGCCTTGTGGAGAGAGCTCAGTATTGTTACAATTCAGATACATATGACCCTAATGCTTTCTTGAAGGATGAGTTCCAAGGATGTTTGGTTGAGTTTATTGTGAGAGAAACTGAAAAGCTTCATGCTAAGGTACGTCATTAGTCTAGCCATAAATTTAAGTTTCTACAGGAAGAAAAGAATTTGATGCGTCATAAATTTGTCTGGTTGAATTTTGGCACAGGCTGGTAGATATAAAAGCCCTGACGAGCATCCTTTCTTCCCAGATGGCTTATCTGATCCGATGTTACCACCTTTGCAGTACCCACAAGTAAGAGATTAATTAGCTGCGTGGAAATATGACTCGCGTCTAAAGTTGCAATGTTCTTTGTTTGTAGACCAAATACTCTTCTGTGTTGATTCTTTCACCCAATAAGCCATAATTTACTGACCGACTGTTTAAAATATACATATTGAGAAGCTCAACGATTGAAGTTAAGAAATTTGGAATGTGTTGATCTTTCTGGATCCACATGTATGAAATTCTTTACGGACGACTACCTTAAGAAGTTTATCAACAGGAAAATACAAACTCAATTCAATTTCACTACAACATACTGCCCTTGTTAGCTTACGAGTGATCTACTGATCTATAACATATTACCTTGTTAATATATTTGATAGTACCTTTGCTCCCCTTCATAAGACAATATTTTGGGTGTTTGTCAACAAAAGTTTTAAGACTTGTCAAGAATATATTAATACATTATATTTTATCTTAAAAATATTTGAACAATATGATATATATATGTATATATATATATATATAAAAGTATATTGAGAATATAGAAATGTACAAAATATATTATATATACATATACGTTGACATTTCTTAAAATCTGCATCTAAAACACCCAAAAAATTGATCTTTTTGAGTGGGATGGAGGGAGTATTGTGGAATCAACATCTACAACTGTGTTTTTGTGTGTGCGTGCAGAGTTGCAGACATATGTTCTATTTCATAAAATTGTTACCAAATTATATATATTCTCCCCTAATACATATCATCTAACCTGTTTGTAATATTCATGTAGGTTCTGCATTCTATTTCTGATTCAATCAATTTCAACAGAAGAATATGGGATATGTATTTCACAAATATTGTTCCAAAATTAGTCAAGGAAGGTGATGATGGGAATTGTGGATCAACTGCAGTTTGCGACACAATTTGCTTGCAGGTACATGATATACTGAATGTCTGTCCATGTCCATCATTTTCTTCAAATTACTGATGTAATGTATATGCATATACATAGTGATCTCAGATACAATATCACTTGCAGCATGTTTTTATCATGAAGCTTGAAGCCAGTATTTCGTTAGATAGTCAAAATGTCAAACCCTTTTCTCCCCCTCTTATGAATACACTCTTGACTCTTGCACAAAAAATCCCTTGTAAGACCTAATAGATAGGATGATTCTGGCGTGACCACTTTACTTTCTGTGAATTGCTAAACTCCTTGTATGCAGGCCCTCTCAAAGAGAATTCATTATGGTAAATTCGTAGCGGAAGCAAAATTTCGAGCATCGCCAGATGCTTATGAAGTTGCCATAAAAGCACAAGTATGTTCCCTTTCGAGTAGTACTTCCGTCCAACTTTTCTTCGGAAACTCTTCTTAATGGTCTCTTTGGGTTTTTTAGGCTGTGTGTTCAAGACAAGCTTTAGCATTCATTTTCAAGTTAAATTTGTTATAGTAATGGTGATTGGGTCTGCAGGACAGGGCCCAACTAATGAATTTGCTAACATACCCAGCAGTGGAAGAGGCAATTAAAAGGAGAGTAGAGATGAAAACCAGAAGTTACGGAAAAGAGGTGATGGAAGATAAAGCTGAGCCAGTGTACAAAATAAAACCGAGCTTAGTTGCTGATCTCTATGGAATCTGGATCATGCCATTGACAAAGGAAGTTCAAGTTGAATATCTATTGAGACGTCTGGACTGAATAGAAGTTCAAATAAAACAATGTCCGTATTCCAATTGATGACGAAGTACATAGAAACAGAATCTTCAATGGCAATGCTTATGTTTATACTAAATACATTTTTCTTCTGGGATATCAAAGTGTGATTTGTAAATTGGGTGACTAGTTACGGATACAGATTCAATCCTTTATTTTGTTGGTTTAAATAGATACAAGATGCAATGCTAATTACCAGTGTGATTGATGGAGTTGGCTTTTTAGAGAAAGGATGCTTGGACTACATTCATTATTGGCACATGATAATCTTGCGTTGCCTTACTTGATGTATTTTTGCCCCCCTCCCTTCCCCATTGCATATCTGCCAAAAGCAGGAATAGTTTTAGCTCAGATTGAAACAAATTTCAAGTCAAATGTCACATATTCCAAGTTTATTAGATAATAATACTCTCTACTCTGTCAAAATTCCAAGTTTATTAGTCTCATGCGAAATCCTAAAATTAAATTAAATAAATTCAGATAAATTTTTACAAACTGACATGAAAGAATCAAACAAGTCTCTTTTGTTGCACGGACAAACTACATATTAAAATTTAATATTAAATCTTAAAACAAATTTCTTACTGAAAAAAAGGAATTATATTAATTTGGTGCGGTGTGTTGAGATCTTTGGAATTTGGAAAGGACAGCTTCATGATATTGAAATTAAGCTCCATATAATATATAAGTATTAGTATGTTTTTCTAAGGCAAGCACTACATTATTTCACCTTAGACGATTTGATTATTACATATTTACAAATGAGTCCTGTTATTAATTTCAATTTATCAAATAGATACATTACTTTCTTAGAAGTTACTAACTCATACTTTGGCATTCGTGTTGCAATATTTTGACAACCACATCCTTCTTGGCTGGACTACAAGTTTTGTTCTTGGATGGTCTGTTTTTTGCCTACAAGTTATCAAACTTATCTGGAAAGATAAAACAACTGGTTGTTGTTATTGATAAGTTACCTCTCAATCTCTCATATTAAATGTCCGGTTCATTGATTTCTTTTAGTGACCATTTGTGTTACACTAAAACCTCTATTTAGGAATAGACTTGGGACCAAACTATTTGTATTCTAATTAAGAGGTTATTACTGAATAGAGGTATTGATACAAAATATTTTCCGAACACTCAAAAATATCCACTTTAACAAAAATATTAATAACAAAAATAATTCAAAAAATATTTATGCAAAGTAGTCTTTTATAAAAAAATGTGGTCTTTTATAGGAAATGTAGTCTTTTATATAAAATATAGTCTTTTATAGGAAAATGTAGTTCTTTATAAAAAATGTAGTTCTTAATATGGAATTAATGTAAGACCCCGAATTTTATGAAATAAAAGTATTCAATTTTTCTTATAATTACAATTCAGTAAATGGTTAAATTGATAAAAGTTAAAGTTAAGGGTGATATATGAATTTTTTTTCAAAATATGCAAGTGGTTATAAAATATTCTTTCTGTCAGGGAATATTCGTTTGGTCGTGGAATATTCTTTTCATTTGGAGAATATTAAATGCGACCAAGTAACCATTTGTGGGCCCCATAACGGATAAATCGCTTGGATGAAAAAAAGCGACAAATTTGAGTTTTTATAAATAACAGTGTAATCGTTCACAATAACTTATCGTTGAAATACCCTGGGTAAAGTAAAGTAAAATGTCTGGCTATTGTTGCATAATAATAATAGCACAGCTTTTACAATATTGTTGAATTATTGATTCTTATGTAAGAAGGCACTACTCAATAATTGTTACAATAATTACTATTCAAGATTTTATTGATTCAATAATTCTTTGAGTTGATATTTTATATTCTTGTTGTTTTAATAATTGTCATTACTACACAGTATTTTCTATTATCGAAGCAATAATTCATATTATCTGAATAATATTATTAGATAACATTATTGGCAATGTCTAGAAAGTTTTGTCTAAGGAGATGTTTGGTCACCTAATTGTGCGCCAGTAAGGAGAAATTCTTATTGGAAAGCCCCCTCTTTCATGGGAACTGCCTAGTTGTCATTATTGTGATTCTGTAATATTATTTGTGAATAATTAATTATTGATTTATATGATGAGAAAAATATTCATTTTATGTGGATATAGATGGAGAAAAAATTTTAAAGTGACAATTGTTGAAAATCGATATTTTATCTTTTCTGATAAAATAATATTTTATTATATTATTATAATATAATAATGGTGATATTTTTACAATGAATGTGAGATATATGAGTATATGAGGATGAAGAGTATTTTTGTTGCAAAAGTTGTTTAAAACATGTTAAACATGTTGGTGGACCCATTTCTTGACTGAAATTTGATTATAGCCTGTAAAATCGCCCGTTTATGAATTTCGGTCAATTTTTGTTTAGAATTTGGAAAAACTTTCTTCTGCAAAGTTGTAGAGAATTGAATTTCCTATAAAAAACACGCGAGATTCAAATTTTCTGATAAAAGGACTATTTATTATGAATTATTGAAGTTCTGAAGTTCCGAAATAATTGATTTTTTGGAGTTTAAAATATTTTAAATATAAAAAACGTTTTTTGTATTGTTGGTGGGTTGTCAAACATGCTGAATTGGATGATTCAAAAGTTGGCGTGAACATTTAATATATATATTATTAATTTATTAAATTTTCTGCTTTGGTGTTCTAAGCATTTTCCTATAAATAGGGTGCTTAGGTTAGAATTGAAAATCACACCAGAAACTAAAGATTTCTCTCTCTATATATCGAAATATTTTTGTGAGTATTTTAGCACTTCGAGTATTGCTATACGATTGCAAGTTCTTTTTTAGCACTATATCTAGTATTCCAAATCGTAAGTCTTATTCTTTCCGAGGTAAGGAGATTATTTTCTTCATAAATGATATTATTTCTTCAATATCATTATACCGAAATATTGGTTTGAACTTTTTTATCAAATTTAGAACTTTTTCATGCTCGGGAGTTACTTATTCATGAGTTCTTATTCACGAAGTTACTTATTCATGAGAGTTCTTATTCACGATTCTTATTCACGAGTACTTATTCACGAAGCATGATGGTGTTTTTTGTGAAATTTCTATCTTTTGGTGTCGAGAGTTACTATTCATGTATATCTGCACTATTATTCACGATATCTGACTTATTCACGAATACTGTGCCTATTCACGTAAAAAATTAAATTTTCGTTTTTCGTCCAAAATATATATTATAGATACTAGTTTTGATTGTATCCATGTTTTGATCATTCTTGACCACTGTGATTATTTCTGAGATATTTTTTTGACATGGAATAGCTGAAGTACGAATCCTTAATATTTATTATTTTGTTTCACTAGATTCGTTTTCTTTAAAATATTTTTCATCATCCTTGTTGGGTCATGATATTTCTCCTATTTGGGTCGGGTAAATTGGGCTCACTTATTAATTTAATCCATTGGGCTTTTATAATTAAGCCATACGGGGCTCGTTGGGCTTTAGTCAACATTTGTGTTAACTTTATTTAATCCTATGGGACCGAGCCTGGTTCGTTGGATTAACCCATTGGATCATTTAATATCTATCACTTTGACTTGTAATGATGATATAGTATGACAGTTGACCGAGATATCTGCCATGCATTAATGTGGATGGGATTATAAATGCGTGGCATGGTAAAATAACAGATTGCCAAAAGCGAAGGATAAGCTCCATGCAATCAATGAGAACCCATCGATCGAGGGGATATGTCGAAAGCGAAGGTGACACAAATAATCCGAGCAAAGATATTATATCTTGGAGAGTAAGTCCTTACAAGGAGGTACGTTTTTGATATATACATACACACAACTAAGAAATCGAATCTCTCTCATTACACTAGATTTTATCATCCTCTTGAGTTAACCTTGTGAATGACATACTACTTTCTCTCATGCTCGAGCTATCCCTCTGCCATCCGTAGTTAAGCTTTTGGTGTTTGTCGTGTTTATCGCTGCGAGGATCGGGGCGTCTTTCGTGATTGGGACGTGGAGAAAGATCCCGACGTTAACATTGGCGCTGAAGGAGGGTCGTGTTCTAGTGTTCTTGAAGTTTTCAATCACAAATTGTAGGCTGCTTACGCCTAAATCCATGGTGAAGAAGAGTAAGCGATTACCTCTAAAGGATACCGATGGCTATGACTTCGCTCTACACAATGAGTATCTGTCGAGGATCGATTGGGTCCTTCAAAGAATGCTCATGCTGATATCGCTTCTGCGAGTTTTCGAGGGTTCTCGTTCGAGAACTGGGATGATCTTGAGGAAGAAGATTGATTTTTTCTTTGTAGAGAAAACGACCATGGTCGAAAAAAGGGTAGAAGGCATACCGCTTAGAATCCTATCACCAAGTGATCGGGACCGATGAATCCGATCAAGTTAGAAAGAAGTCTACAGTTTAAAGACATGTCTCGAGGCCTTCCTGGGATCGAAGCGGAACCAATGACCATTTTCCGATTGGTGACCGAGAAGGGTATTCCGCCTTATTGGTCTTCGGGATTATGGTCGAATCGAGTAGATGAAGACCCAATGACCATTTTCCGATTGATTGGTAGAGAAGGGTATTCCGCCTATTAGTCTTTGGCATTATGGTCGAAGCGAGTAGATGAAGACCCAATGACCATTTTCCCGATTGATTGATGAGAAGGGTATTCGCCTTATTGGTCTTGGGATTATGGTCGAAGCGAGTAGATGAAGACCCAACATCCATTTTCTGATTGATTGACCGAGAAGGGTATTCCGCCTATTGGTCTTTTGGCATTATGGTCGCAAAGATACGAAAGGCTCACCACAAAGGATGAAAGTTTCACCAAAGTAGATCCAAAAATCACACTCCCGAGAGTCCATTAAGGGCACACCGCTCTGTGGGCACTTGTCTTCGGGGAAATCCATCTAAGGTTGCGCCCGGAAAAGCGGTGAGGAGTCCGAAAAAGCCGTGCGAGCTTCTTCACGAAGGTTAGAGTTCGTGGATATTGCATGCAGATGGATATTCTATTTCGGACATCAGTATAACAGGTTATCAAGGAGTCGATCACAATAACAATTCCACCGCCGGTGCATTATCGAAGCTGGCCACTACAGATGCTTATAACTTTGACGACAGACGATGGCGTTTCGTTTCTTGATCGAGATCTTGTGAAAGAAGACCAAGTACAAGAGTGTCCATTTTGTTCTCATTGATGAGAATCTTTATCGAAGGACCTTTTTCGTCATCATTACTTAAACATTTGGTTCCATCCGCGAGGTGTGTTCTTCTAGAAGTTCACAAAGATATTCGTGACAATTATTTGGCCCAAGTTGTTGACCTACAAAGCACTTCTACGATATATTCTTGAAAGAACTGGGGATTCAAAGATGAAAAGACTTTGGGTATTCTACTTTGGACCCATCTCCCACTATTGAGGAATTTCGGGTACCGTTGTTCAAGTCTGCAAATGTTGTTTGGAGGGTTCATGTGGATATTTGTCAGCCAAATGGTTCGATCCCACATCAGCCACCAAAAGGCTATATTTCGATTTTATCTCCTATACCTCTTCACATGCAGGGGTAGTCGTCTTCGGGTCCATTGTCTGTGGGATCGAGTTAACAAACGCCAGCTCATGGGATCGAAGTTTAAAACATTCATAAGGAACTTCCGTAGCTCATCCATATTAACAAATGCCACCTCGGAGTTAGGAGGGTATTCCGCCCTATTGGTCTTCGGGATTATGGTCGAAGCAGAGTAGATGAAGACCCAACATCCATTTTCCTGATTGACTGACCGAGAAGGGTATTCCGCCCTATTGGTCTTCGGGATTATGGTCGAAGCAGAGTAGATGAAGACCCAACAACCATTTTCCTGATTGATTGACCGAGAAGGTATTCCGCCTACTATTGGTCTTGGGATTATGGTCGGAAAGGAGTAGTAGATGAAGACCCAACAACCATTTTCCTGATTGATTGACCGAGAAGGGTATTCCGCCCTATTGGACTTCGGGATTATGGTTGGAGTAGAGTAGATGAAGACCCAACAGCCATTTTCCTGATTGATTGACCGAGAAGGGTATTCCGCCCTATTGGTCTTCGGGATTATGGTCGAAACAGAGTAGATGCCGCACTCCTGAGAATCCACTGAGGGCACACCGCCCTGTAGACACTTGTCTTCGGAGATGCCCATCTAAGGCTATCAGGTTCAGATTCAGCACACAAAATGCACCCATATTCCTAAGCATCCGAAGAAGGTACCTCATCCTAGGGGTTCTCGGGACTATGGCGCAAACAGACGAGGGAGTAATTCAAGAATATATTCACCCGAGAACACAAAAAAGGCACTCTGCCTTGAGTGTTCTCGCCAACAGCGAAGGACTCGTCACCAAAGCAGATCTATAAGTCGCACTCCTAGAAATCCAAACACTTGATAAATATTTCCAAGGTCGGTTGACATTGTGGTCCAAAGTCGATAATAGTTAAAGAGAAGTTTGAGAGTCCGGCAAAAGCCGTTGCGAGCTTCTTCGAAGCGAGTTCGTGGGTATTGCATGCAGATGGATTTTCTATTTCGGACATCAGTATAGCAGGCTATCAAGGTGTCGATCACAATAACAATTCCACCGCCGGTGCATTATCAAAGTTGGCCACTACAGATGCTTATAACTTTGATGGCAGATGGCGTCTTTCCTTCTGGATCGAGATCTTTGTGAAAGAAGACCAAGTACAAGAGAGTGTCAATTTTGTTCTCATTGATGAGAATCTTTATCGAAGGACCTTTTTCGTCATCATTGCTTAAACATTTGGTTCCATCTGAAGCAGAGTGTGTTCTTCGGGAAGTTCACAAAGACATTTGTGACAATTATTTGTCCCGAAGTTGTTGACCTACAAAGTACTTCGGCAACGATATTCTTGAAAGAACTGGGATTCAAAGATGAAAAGACTTCTAGTATTCTACTTTGGACCCATCTCCTACTATCGAGGAATTTTGGGTTCCACCCAGTCGCTCGCGAGATGTTATTCGGAGGGTTCACGTGGATATTTGTGTCACTAAATGGTTTGATCTCACATCACCACCAAAAGGCTATATTCGATTTTATCTCCTATACCTCTTCTTTGTTTGGGGGTAGTCGTACTGGGTCCATTGCCTAGGGATCAGGTTAACAGACGCCAGCTCATGGGATCGAAGTTTAAAACATTCATGAGGGACTTCTGTAGCTCATCCATAGTCTGACAGGCACAACAAATGCCACCTCGATGTTAGGAGGTTCAGGAGGACTCGCTGACCATTCGATGGTGTTCGGGAGGACTCGCTGACCATTCGATGGTAGCCTCTTCGGCAGGTGGTCACTAAGGCATTGTCAGGCCCTTCGGGGTAGGCATTTGTCGCCACTTAGACCTTGTCAGGCCCTTCGTGGTAGGCAAGTGTCATCTTCAAGACGTTGTCAGGCCCTGCGTGGTAGGCAATTGTCGACACTTAGACTTCGTCGAGCCCTTTCGTGGTTGGCGAATGTCATCTTTAACTTCGTCAGGCCCTTCGTGGTAGATGATTGTCATCTTTTGGTTCTGTTAGGCCTTTCGGGGTAAACAAACTCTCAATGAAGCAAATTTGTCTCACACTTCGGTAACTGAATAAGTATCTCTTTATTTTATTACCTAAATTTTTTCTAAGTGTTGGGTTCGGAATGCCTCACCCTTTAACCTCACCTTATCTGTTATATGACATGCTTAATTGTTAATTAACAATTTGAGTTGAATCCTTGAAGAGATTTTGTACATTTGTCCAGATGAATTCATATTGAAGTATTGACAGAAAGTAAAAATACACTGAAGTCATAAGGAAGAAGATCACTTTTCATTAATATCTCATCTACTTACAATATGGAAAATAAAAGAAAATTTTACAAGTGTTTTAAATAAAACCAAGGAAAACAAAAAGTTGTCGCTTCAGCAAAGACCTCGTCATCCAAGAAATCGAGTAAGGATGGATCTATGTTGGCTTTGATCAACTTCTCCTTGCCACGACTTCGACAGAGCTCGTAGCTTTCAGTATGTATCTTCATGATCTATCCATTGATTTCATCCAAGTTCCAATACTCTTCACAGATTTGTTTGCGAAGGGCATCAGTTAAAGGAGGCCCGAGGTCCCGAAGAGTCTTGAGTTCTCGGATTTCTTCTTGAAAGCTTCGTCAGATGTTCATCTGACGGGTTTCTTCCCGCTCCAGCTTATGAATCGTCTTGGTTAAGAGCTTAGAATTAGCCTTCAGCTCCTTGATCTTGTCCATCCTTATTTCACTCCTCTGAACCAAGTCTGCGTTCATCTTGACGATCTCTGCATCTTTGTGCTTTAGTGACTTGATTCTTCCTTGGAGGCTTTCACGTCTTCCTCGCTTGGGCCAACTCTTTCGAAGTCCTTCATTTGTATGAAGGATGCCTTCACGCTGGGTCTTTCCCGAGCCAAGTAGATTTCGAGATGGAGTTCTCCTTCCTCGCCGCTTCTTCTTCTTGATTCAAAGATCGAGATCTTGGATCAGACGCTTGAATCTGACATTTGCTGTGTATGTTCGATATTATTTGATCGATTTCGGATATATATACGAAAATAAAATATGGAAAATGAAGGAGAAATCATTTACCTTCGCCAAGTAGCTCATGCCTTCATTAAACAAATCCCCATTCGTCATCGCTCCCGAATCGGTGGTCATCGGTCCTCATGAAACGAAGGCCTCGAACAGTTGAAAGGGGAAGTTAGCATTAAATCGGGGCCACATGGTTGGCGAAGCCATGGCATCATGCTGGAATTCGTTAGTCGTTTGTCTTGGAGGAGAGGGCATAGGCTGGCTGCGAACTGGAGAGGGATCCGCATGTACCGTTTCTGGAGAAGGAGATCGGGTAGGAGTAGGCTCGGGGGTCGAAGAAGGAGCAGAGGTTGCACCCGGCTGGCTGTCTGAAGGTTGTTTTCTTTTTCGGGATAAGAGGGGGACAGATTCAACCAGCCCAACATCAGGTGTTTGGTTTTCGGTTGGGATTGTCGGGGGAGTGGCCGTCGAAGACGTTGGAATTCGGAGTTCTTCGGTAGTGAGTGGAGTTATCTTTGACCTTAGCTTCTTAACACGAAGAACTTTCGCCCTATCGTGTAGAGGTATGTCAAGTAGACTCCTCTTAACTGGGGCTGGTTCAGGAGACGCAGTAACGGGGTCAGTTGGAGGAGTTGATTATGGGTTTGCTTCGGGAAGAATCTCCTCGTCGCTTTCAGGATCTATCTCGCGAGGGATAGTTCTGGCCTTTTTGGCAGCTTTCTTCCTTCGGCGAGGTCTAAGGGCTTCTTCAGGAATGAGAGGCTCGTTTGCTTCAGGCTCATCATTCCGAAGGAGAGTGGTTGGTGGGTCGGAGGCGGGGGGGTCGGTTTGGGAAGACTCTTCGATAGGAAGCTCTTCACTCGCCTCCGTAGTCTTCCCTGCTAGAAAGTCTCCCAATTCTTTCACTTCCGAAGAAGTTGGTTTGATCTGAGACACTGCAAATAACCATATATTAAAACCCATGCCATTTAAACACCTCAAAAAACTATATTGCAGAGTTGTTCGGAACTTACATTTATGATCATACAGCCAGGCTTGTTTGGTCAGAAGTGTGAAACTCCATTCTTTTGGAGGGATCTTCTTCGAAAGTCTCCCATCTCCTTCACACGCTTCTTGAAATGTCTCCAAGTCGGCGAGAGATCCGGTCTAGGATGGTCCAATCTGGAAGAGAAGAGATCTCTGGTCCTGTGACGAAGAACCACTTCTCGTGCCAACCCTTGTTGCTCGAAGGGGTGCTCATCAGGGACCTTTTCTCGAATTTGGAGTTCGGGCGAGGAGATTGTTTGTTCAGCATCTTAAACCCTCGTTCTCGGGATCTACCGGCCGAGAAGAGGGTGAAGAAAATGTCAACCGAAGGAGTAATCCCTAGCTCATGGAAAAAGGCAATGAATGTCAGTATGTGGATGTAGGAGTTGGGCACTAGCTGAGCGAAACCCACTCCTATAAACCCTAGGAGGGTAACAACGAAGGCGTGAAGGGGTAGACAAATCCCCTTTTCTAGAAAGGTAGCAGGCATGGTGACCCGACCATCCGGTCGTTTGAGTACATTCGCTTCCTCCGAGAGCGATAGCCTTATAAGATAGTTATCCGAATCGATAATAATCCGGAGTGCACGTATTTCGATTCTCAGAATGGTAGATGCAATGTTGGCATGAGGAAATTGTTCCCCATCCTTGAATAAATCGGCGGAGATGTAGGGTTTGAACTCGAACCCTCTCGGGTTAGGGGTGTGGATTGGGGAAGCCGGAGAAGTGCAGGCTGGGTTCACCATTGTTGAGATTCCGTAGTAAGCTAGAGAAATTTACGGGAAGAAGAAGAAAGTTCAAGATTCAAATTAGCGAGTAAAACCGTCGAAATTGGTGAAGTTTACCTTTTATAATCTTGTTGCTTACACGGAGTTCTGGTAGTAGCATTAAATATCAGTAATGATGAGAATTCGAATGGGACGTGTCTGGGTCGACCTTTGGATATCTTATCAGATTGGGCCTCACAGTTGAATTTCTGATTATTGGTCCATCCTGTTCAAATTCCATCCTTTATTGATTGGGCCTATTACTCTGGGCATCTAGCCATTCCACGTCCCATTTTATGCACCAAAGTGGGTATGTCTCAATTATTTCCTGTTTTGGACTTTCATTAAATTCTAATATCATGGACCATTTGTAGTTTTCCATTAACCATTCTGCTTGACAAAAAACTAGGGGGTAATGTTGGGTCATGATATTTCTCTATTTGGTAGGGTAAATTGGGCTCACTTATTAATTTAATCCATTGGGCTTTTATAATTAAGTCATTGGGGCTCGTTGGGCTAATCATTTATGTTAACTTTATTTAATCCTATAGGACCAAGATTGCTTCGTTGGATTAGCCCATTGGATCATTTAATATCTATCACTTTGACTTGTAATGATGATATAGTATGACAAATTGACCGAGATATATCTCGCCATGCATTAATGTGGATGGGATTATAAATGCCGTGGCGGTAAAAGCAGTGGGCCAAAAAAACAAATGGATAAGCTCCATGCAGTCGGCAGAACCCATCAGATCAGGGGGATATGTCAGAAAGTAGTGGGTGGCACAGTAATCCAGGCAAAGATATTATATCTTGGAGAGTAAGTCTTTACAAGGAGGTACGTTTTTGATATATACACATACACACAACTAAGAAATCGAATCTCTCTCATTACACTAGATTTTATCATCCTCTTGAGTTAACCTTGTGAACAGACATACTTACTCTCACGCCTGAGTTATCCCCCGGCGGTCCGGCCGTCAAGCTTGTGGTGTTTGTCGTGTTTACTGTGCAGGATCAGGACGTCTTTCGTGATTGGGACGTGGAGAAAGATCCTGGCGTTAACAATCCTCAATCTTAAATGATGATATAACTGAATATCTTTGGCATGTAGTACAAAGATGAATGATTTCTGATGAATATCTTTGGCCAGTAGTGCGAAGATGAACAGGTGTTTAGATGAACATGACCAACTGATGAATATCTTTGGCCTGTAGTGCAAAGATGACATGTGTTGAATATCTTTGGCCAGTAGTGCAAATATGAACTGTTGATGAATATCTTTGGCCCGTATTGCAAAGATAAATTTATCAGTATGATTCTGAACAAGAACTGTGATTTGGTATAACCATGATCTTTGATGTTTCAGGTGATGAAAATTAACTTTGTCCTGGATGAGGAAAGGAATTTAGAACTACAATTACGATTATGAGTTATACACGTGATTGTGGACAAGAATTATTGATTAATGTTACAGGGATAAAACATTGTTGATGAACTTTTAACATGGAGAAGATAATAGATTTTATGGTCTATTTTTGACTCTTCTAATGGATTGCTTCGCATCACCGCAACTATGGTTGAAAAGTTTTATCATCTACCATATGTTCTAAATCTACGATTTATTATCGTGTTGAAGGCTATTGATAATTTATTTATCTTTAGTCATGATATTCTTTCTTCGAGATAGTTATGCTCACCCTTTTGCTTCACAATTCCTTTCGGATAATAAAAGTGTAGGCGGGACAAACGAAGGGGAATAACGAGGGAATAGAATCGGTGGTCTATAGATGTTGAGGGTGAGGTGAATTTAACTTGGAAGGGTGTTTTGCCACTATCATACAAGATGTCTAATGACATACAACCTCGTGTCATCATAAGACAGGGTTGTACTCATCCACTTGCTGAGTATATTTACAAGTGCTACCTATATAATCTTGGTGTTTGTTTGGAGTATAATACCCAATTAGGGACAGTGGAGATAATGATATGTCAAGAGAAGACTCACCATTGGGAAGAATATGATAGTAATCTTCTCGTTTTTCTTTGGGGTCTATTGGGTCAACCAATGATAATTCTATGGCCATATGATATCTATTATAACCTAGAAGCATGGCCTCCCATGTACGAAGGTTTCCTTAAGCACTTCCTAAAGATTCTAATTTCTAAAACAGTTTTTGACTATACCTTTATGTAAGGTGTCATTGTGACGTGCTATCCAATGTTGGTGTCCAGAGTTACAGTTGGTATATATTTGTATCCAAACTCACAGCATATGTGTTGTTGTATTTTGCACGACAATTATTGTAATAAAGTTGTAGTTGTTTTCTGTACCATGTATTTGGCGACTCAGAATGGTTGGATGGAATGGACCTATTTTGGGGTTGTCACATTTGGTATCAGAGCTTAGGGATATGGTCTCTGGCGGAGATCGGGGAATATAACTAGTAAATCCTTCGCTAGTGTGTCCTACCTAAGCTTAATTGTTGGTCGGTCATAATATACGGATATTATGTGATACGTTAATTTGCTTAACCCTTGTTTTATGGCAGTATTTGAGAATGGCAGCTGAGAATGCTAACAATGGAGTGAATGAGACTGTGGGGATACCTCTAATCACTAACCATGATAATGTGATGTCAGACGAAGAAGGAATTAGAGATATCCATGTGGTGAGTGAAGAATCGATAGTTGCACCCGAAATAGTCGTAGAGGTAACATCTGAGAGTGAGGAAGAAGAGGAAGAAGAGGAAGAAGAGGTACCTGAGGAGAGTTTATTAGAGGTATTATATGATCAAAATGTAGAATTTCAAAATCGTATTCATGAGTTAGAAGAAGCAAGTCAAGAACGAGCAATGTTGGTCGTGGAACAAAAGGATGTAACAATTCAAGCTTGTGTTACCCGATATGTGATGCTTGAACAGAAGCATTCTTTGGCAGAGTGTAAGATGATAAAGATGGAATCTGAGCTGAAAGAAGAAAAAACTGAACGAGTAAGAATGAGTGATGCATGGGTAAAAGCCACACGACACGTGGATATTGTGGAAAGAGATGTCCGATCTAAGAAGACTAAAATAGATGATATGAATTTCTCTTTTTGGAAAGCAATTGGGAGAACCCAACATCGAGTTTTGAATTACCATGTACAGAGCGGTGAACCTGAATTTGATATGGATCGAAGATTGATGATTCAGATCATGAATCGAGAGTCTGAAGAAGCGATTGAGGAGGAATATGCCCTATGAGAAAGTATGTTCCAACGGTAGTGATGACGTCCAAATCTTTGCCCCAGCATAAGTCAAAGTTTGAGTAGTTCGAGGATAAGCGGTTATCATGACTTCCCAACAAGTGAGGAACCCAAATGAAGTTATCACGGAGATGAGCAATGGAGAAATTATGATGACCCGGGAGATAGAATCTGAAATGAAAGCAAGGTATTCTCAACTTTTCGAAATACCAGGTACCTAAATTCTTATTGGAAAGCCCCCTCTTTCCTGGGAACTGTCTGGTTGTCATTATTGTGATTCTGTAATATTATTTGTGAATAATTAATTATTGATTTATAAGATTCTGTAATAATTATAACCATGTTGATCAATTCACCTTTGCACTTAAGCTAAAAATATTCAATTGTAAATTCAATGGTCATGATCATACAAGTCAACAATTCATCTTTGCACTACTGGCCAAAGAGGACCCATAGTCATGATCATACCGATAATCTACTCATCTTTACACTCATGTCAAAAAAAAATTCTATCACTAGGGTTATAAAAATGTTATATATGATAATAAAAACAATATGATCAACAACTGCATTTATTTTCAAGAGCAATAATCATGATAATTTGGTCAGAAAAAGAAACCAATTTTTGTCGTGAATAGTACCCGTGAATAGTAACTCGTGAATAGTAACTCGTGAATAGTAACTCATGAATAGTAACTCATGAATAGTAGACTGTATTCAGATATAATCTGTGATATCGTAAATAATGTCATATATCGTAAATAGTGTCATATACATGAATAAAGGCCAGATATCGTGAATAGTAAACTTGACTCAAAAAGTAAAAATTCCACAATAAGATCCATACCAATATGTCAAGATAATGATATTGAAAGAATAACATCATTATGAAGAATATAACATCCCTTAATATCCCTTACTATCCCTTACCTCAAAAGAAGAAACCTTCCATTGGATATCTGATATGACAACAAGGAAACTTGCAGATCAAGAATAACAACTCACCAAGTATCTAAATACTCACAAAATACACTCGATAATCTAGAGAGAGAAAGAGAAAAACTTGTTTCGGTGTGATTTTTAATTCTAACTTACCTCTATTTATAGGAAAATGTTAAAGACGCCAAGCAGGACTTAACTCAGAACTTTGATGGCTTTACTCTCGCTACTATTCCCACCCACCACATTTGAAAATTCAATTGAGCACATTTCTCACCAACCAAAAGTGGGGCCCACCAATTCTAGAATTTTCCACCAAAATCATTTATAACCTAATTTCCAAATCAGTCACCTCTTAAAATTCATAACAAATTACACGCTCATTTTTAACGGTTCAAAATTTGTGGACATATACTAAACTTATATATGTATATCATATCCAAAAATTACAACGATCCAACGGTCGGATTAAAAATTATAACTCACACAATAGAGTCAAAAGAACAATCGACTGATCTTTTAATACCTCCAATCCGACAAAATACTGATAAAACACCTCAACATTAACTCCTTCATTTATAACCACATAAATAAATCCATCATTTATATCCACATCAAATAAACATTTCCTTATCATATAAATCAATAATTAATTATTCACAAATAATATTACGTAATCACAATTATTACAACCAAAGTAGTTCCCTCAGAAAGAGGGGCTTTCCAATAAGGATTTCTCCTTCATCGGCGCCAATTAGGTGACCAAACGCCTCCTTGATGTAACTTTCTAGACATTGCCAATAATGCTATCTAATAATATTATTCCAAATAATATGAATTATTGATCCGATAATGGAGATCTTTGAAGAAGGACAATTATCAACAACAATAATTTAAAATATCAACGCAAAGAATTATTGAACCAATAAAATAAAATATTGAATAAGAATTATCGTAATAATTATTGAGTAGTGCCTTCTTATGTAAGGATCAATAATTCAACAATACTGCGCGATACCGAGTGCTATCTTCTTTACACTACCACGTGTATTCAGTATTTTAACCAATCGGATATTCCAACAAGATTAATCTTGAATAACTACGCCAAGTATTTATAAAAACTCAATTTTGTCATTTTCTTCATCCGATAGCTATCGGTTATGGGGCCCACAAATAGGCTGCTTGCCGTCATTATTTATTATTTCTCGACGAAAAGAATATTCCACGACCAAACGAATATTCCCCGACAATAATGAATACTTTATAACCACTTGTGTATTTTGAAAAAAATTTCATATATCACCCTTAACTTTAACTTTTTATCAATTTAACCATTTACTAAATAGAAAAATTGAATACTTTTATTTCATAAAATTCGGGGTCTTACACTATATATTGGGACATCTCAAAATAAAAAATTAGCCTATAACTATGGGACGAAGGGAGTAATGAATAGCACAAATAATATTCAAAACGACGATTGAAGTGAAAAAAGTTCTAAAAATATCTAAATTAAATACTCCCTCCGTCATAAATTATCTGTTATTTTAGAGTTTCACATAGATACCAATATGTGTGATAAAAATACTAAAATATCCTTATTGGTGGAAATATGAAAAAGGTGTTTAAAAAGAGTGCATGAAATAGTCTGCAGAGAGAGGAAGAGAGAGAAAATATGAGTGCATGAAATAGACGAAATAGTCTGCAGAGAGAGAAAGTATGAGTGCATATAAGAGGAAGAGAATTGGGGAAAAGAGAGGCGTGAATCCTTATTGGTAGGAATATGAAAATGATGTTTAAAAAAGAGGAGAGGCATGAATGAGAGTAATGACTATCAACAATTAGGGTAAAGGGGCAAACTTGGAAAATAAAGGGAAAAATGCAGTGAAATCTTAAAAAAACAGATATTTTGGGACAAATTTTTTTTGCTAAAACAGCAGATAATTCGGGACAGAGGGAGTATATCAAAGTTATAAACTACTACCTCGATTCCTAAAAAATTGTGGATCAATGTTTTTGCACATGTATTAAAAAAGTCATTTAATACTATCATTTAACAATTAAAATTTGTTTAAATTCCATCACTACCCCTTTATGAGAAGTTAAAAACTATTAATATAAGGGAGATAATTTATTGGGATAATAAGAGAAGGTAGGGGTGATATAAAAAAATAAATAATTTATTTCCTTATAAAGTTGTAGACGACAAGTAAATTAGAACAAATTTTTTCTTCTAAATCCACAATCTTTTAGGAACGGAGATAATACTCCCTCCGTCTCGAAAAAGATGAAAAAAATAATATAATTTACACAGATATTAAGAAAAATAAAAGTAGAGAAAATATAATAAAAAAGCTCTAAATTTCTACTTAGTGATCCCAGAAGATTTCTCTTCAATTTTAACGTTTGGAAGTCAACTTAAAATATTTTAATATAAAATATATGTGTCTGATTATCTCCTACCTAATTCTTCATCAGCAGATGAAAAATAGATTAACAGATTTGCAGCTCAAATGAAAGTTACAAAACAGATTCATTTTTAATTTTAATTTTAATTTTTTTAGTAAAATATTTTTTTTACCTCCTCTAAGTACAACTCTTTTATTAATCTGACCCTTTTAAGTTTATTAAAATATATATTTGCCCCATTTCTATACATATAAAAAAAATATCCTAGCATAAGTGTGACGCCCCCAAAATTAGGTATACATCACCCATCTTGAGTCGCCAGATACATGGTACAGAATTTAAATACAACTGTCGTGTACAATACGACAAAACATAAACTGTGAGTTTGAATACAAATATTGTCCACTAGAGATTATACAAACTCAAAAGGAATCCTCATTACAATTATTATCACACTATTTCACGTAATAGTGAGGACTACTAATGCACCATCTAGGACCATCACTGCTTTTCCGACTAGTCCCAAATTCGCTCTCATTTCACGAAGAGAATAAAGAAAAAAAAAGGGTGAGCTCAACTAGCCCAAAGAATAAATATTATGACTAAGATAATGCGTAATAATTTATCGTTAGCCTTCAACAATGTTAAACCGATAAAATATAAAGAACTATCAAGTTTAACTGCAGTGAACAAGCAATCCATTAAAAAAGTGTCAAGTAGGGAATAAAATCTACTATTTTCTATGATTTAAAAGGTTTTTCATCACTTTTATCACTGGGACTCACAATAAATAATCCACATCATCGAATCACCCTCGCACTACTACCAAGGATATTCTTTAAGATCACGACCACGAATTATCCATGCACTACTACGGCTAAAAGATAATCATGTTTTCATCAACGGTCCCGATCATGTCATAAAACAATTCATCTTTGACTACTACCAAAGAGAACCCATAGTCATAATCATACCAAAAATTGTCCATCAACGCACTACGGGCCAACGAGGAATTTTTCCACATCATTTGTAACATTACTACATGATTATACCGAATAATCCCTGGTCATAATCATACCAAGTCCATCTACATACTACAAAAGCCTCTGAGATGACTTTCAACATAATATAAGCATGAGGATGATGACAATGATATAAGAATTCAATAAAACAAGTTCAAGAATTAATTTATCCAGAACCGATAACGCTCAAATTGTCAACACGACATCGCTTTTTGTAGAGTAAAATTTAAGAATGCTCGTAAAAATATTTCCATGAAAAGATATCGGATGAAGCGCAAATATCAAGGATATTCCACTAATTTCATGGAGTATAGAAGTCAAAGTTTTAACCAAACCGAGTATAATAAAGAATGTAATAACAAAAGAAATCACCATGCATGCGATGAGATCATACATGTAGTTATTCCAATGTAATAATAAAGGACGATGGAACCGTGTCCCAAGCAGAACGCACGCACAAGATATTCCGGCGAATAATAAATAATGGAACCGTGTCCTGTAAATGCACGCATGTAATATTCGCATGTAATAATAAATAATGGAACCAGTCCCACAGTAAACACACGCATGTGATATTCCGGCGTAATAATAAAGAACGGAATATTAGAAGAATGTCACCATGTATAGGGTAGCAGCACGTATACAAAGTTATTCCAACAGTAATAATAAATAATAGAATAATGTAAGTTCTCTTCATGAATACAAAAGAAATAATACCCTTTACCGTAGTAAAAGAAACCTGAATATAAGAAAGAGGGAAGTAAACAAAATACTTTTCTATAGTGTTCTCTTGTAATTCTCTCTAAAGTTTCAAAGAATTAAGTAAAATAATGAAGAAATGAGCTTATTTATAGAAAAAAATGAAATGAATAAGAATCAAGAAAAAGCACTTTTTGGCCATTGTGGTTATAGTGTTTTAAGCAATTAGCCACTATGCTTTTAAAATATTCAATTAGCCCACTGAACTTTTTAAAAATATGCAATCAACCCATTCCGTCCAAATTGAGTAACAAACGTTACAAAATATCCTACGTGGCTTTTTTGAAAAAAAATAAATATTAAATGCATTTGCTGACTGGGAGGATTTTCTTACGTGACTTTTTTGAAAAAAAATAAATATTACGTGACACTTTATAATTTTAAAAAATATGTTTTTTAAAAAGATATAATTTTTTTAAAAATAGATTTTTTTTTTTAAAAACAGATTTTTTTAAAAAAACAGATTTTTTTTAAAAAAAATAGATTTTGTAAAAAAACCGAACTTTTTAAAAAATCTGTTTTTTAAAAGCAGATTTTTTAAAAAATATTCTGCTTTTTTAAAATATGTTTTTTAAAAATTCTATTTAATAAAAAATCCTATTTTTAAAAAATCTATTTTTTAAAAAAAAATTAAATTTTTTTTATTTTTTTGTTTTATTTTATTATGTTTTTATTATTTTTAAAATGTTAATTTTTTTAAAAAATCGGCTTTTGAATTTTTTAAAATATAAGTATTTTAAAAAATTTATAAGTATTTTATAAGTATAAAAGTATTTTTCAAAACTATTTTAAAAGTATTTTTATACTTTTTTTAAAATGATTTTGAAAAAAGAGAATTTTAAAAATTACATTTTAAAAAAAATCTATTTTAAAAAATTATATTTTTTTTAAAAAATCTGTTTTGAAAAATAGATTTTTAAAAGTTTTGTTTTTTTACAAATTTTATTTTTTTAAAAATCATTTTTTAAAAATTTTATTTTTAAAAAAAATTATATTTTTTAAAAATGATCTTTTAAAATTATAAAGTGCCACGTAATATTTATTTTATTTCAAAAAGCCACGTAAGAAAAAGCCACCAACCAAGAAATACACTTAATATTTATTTTTTTCAAAAAAGTCACGCAGAGGATATTTTGGAATGTCTCATATACTCAATTCGATTTGACTCGGAATGGGTTGATTGAATATTTTTAAAAAGTTCAGTGGACTAATTGAATATTTTAAAAGTACAGTGGTTAATTGCTTAAAACACTATAACCACAATGGCTAAAAAATGCTTTTTCTTAGAATAAGAATTAATTCATGAATCTAGTCCAGTATTGATTTACTATTAAAGAATTTCATCCATATTGGTTTAATATTAAAACTTAAAAAAGCGGTCCATAGTAATTTACTATTAAAACTTTAAACCAAATGATCCATATTGATTTACTATTATAACTCCACCAACGGTCCATATTGACTTACTATTATATCTTCAACCAACGATCCGAAAAATTAAAGACATCTCCTCATGTAGAATAATATTGTACCCAAATACCGAACGCACAATACTAGAGTGAATAGTAACAGTGAATAAGAATCGTGAATAGTACTCTATTACCTAAAAAGTGTCCCGAATACCGATTGAACAATATATCATATTATCAGATGATCATCAGAATAATAATTGAATCAATAATATGAGAGATATGATGACAAAGAATTATCAGAAGCAATAATTGAGTATAACTGAGTGACTTCTCACGTAAGCATCAATAATCAATATCACGTTACTGTGCAACCATGCGTATTACTGTACTTTTAACACCGGGTGTTTCAACAGTTAACGATAAAACTTCCACCGTTATTTTCATAAAGTATTTTTGTCGTTTTCTCTATCCGACAATAATTCTGTTGTGGGGTCCACCAATGATTGTACCGTCGTACGGATATTCCCCGACCAATCGAATATTATACAACCACTTGCTTACTTTGCAAAATTTATAAATATTACCCACAACAATAACATTACATCAAATCAACACCATAATATAAATTTTTTTTGCAAAACTAATGATTTGGCCATCAAAGTTGGCACGTTTTACTGAATACTCGATTGAACTTTTAATTTTCAAATTAAGTCACTGAATTAATTTTTATTTTTAAATTAGATCATTCCGTTAAAAAAAAGTTGATAGACGTTAGATTTTTGTCTACGTGGCGCTGACATGGCAAGAAAAAATAAAAAATATTGCTTATGTGGCAAAAAAAATCAAAAACAGATTTTAAAAATAAAAAAATTAACATTTTAAAAATAACAAAAACATAATAAAATAAAACAAAAAATACATATTTTTTAAAAAGTTTTTTTGAAAAGCGATTTTTTTAAAAAGCAGATTTTTTAAAAAAAGCATTTTTTTAAAAATGCGATTTTTTAAAAAATAGATTTTAAAAAAGCATTTTTTAAAAAAGATTTTTTAAAAACAAGTTTTAAAAAAAAAGATTTATAAAACATATTTTTAAAAAAATGCAATTTTTTTTAAACAACATGTTTTTTAAAAAAGGTTTTAAAAAAAATAGATTTTTTAAAAAAACAGATTTTTTTTTAAAAACAAATATTTTTAAAAAAAACTGTTTTTTTATTAAAAAAAAATAGATTTTGTAACGACCCCAAAATAGGTCCATTCCATCCAACCCATTTTGAGTCGCCAAATACATGGTACATAAAACAACTACAACTTTATTACAACAATTGTTGTGCAAAATACAACAACACATATGCTGTGAGTTTGGATACAAATATATATAAACTGTAACACGTCACAATGACACCTTACATAAAGGTATAGTCGAAAACTGTTTTAGAAATTAGAATCTTTGGGAAGTGCTCAAGAAACCTTCGTATGGGAGACCATGCGTCAGGTTATAATAGATATCATATGCCCACGTAATTATCCTTGGTTGATCTAATACACCCCAAAGAAAAAATGAGAAGATTACTTTATCATGTTCTTCCCAATGGTGAGTTTTCTCGACATATCATTATCTCTACTGCCTCAAATTGAGAGTTAAGTTTTAAATAGACTCGAAGATCATATAGGTAGTCTTTGGTAGATATACTCAAAGAAGTGGATGAAACACAACCTCGTCTTATGATGACTCGAGGTTGTATGTCATTAAACATCTTGTATAATAGTGACAAAACACCTTTCCAAAGTTGAATTCACCTCACCTCAACATCTATAGACCACCATTCTATTCCCTGTTATTCCCCGCATGTCCCAAATTTACACTTTTATTACACGAAAGGAATTGTGAAACAAAAGGGTGAAACCAACTAGCTTTCATAAAAATATCATGACTAAAGATAATTAAATTATCAATAGCCTTCATCAATAATAAATCGAGATTTAGAACATATGGTAGATGATAAAAATTTCAACCATAGTTGCAATGAACGAGCAATCCATTAGAAGAGTCAAATAGACTATAAAGTCTATTATCTTCCCATGTTAAAAGTCCACCCATAATGTTTTATCCATGTAACATCAATCAACAATTTCATCCCACAATCACATGTATAACTCATAATCGTAATTGTTGTTCTAAATTCCTTTTCTCATTCGTGATTTAAGATAATTTTCATCACTTGTCTTTACGAAATATCGAGAGATCATGGTTATACCAAATCACATTCGTGTTCATAATCATACTAATAAATTCATCTTCTGCACTACGGGCCAAAGATATTCATCAACGCTTTATCTTTTGCACTACAGCCAAAGATATTCATCAACAGTTTCATCTTTGCACTACAGGCCAAAGATATTCAACAACAGTCATCTTTGCACTACGACCCAAAGATATTCATCAACAATTCATCTTTGCACTACTGGCAAAAGATATTCATCAACAATTCATCTTCGCACCACAGCCAAAGATATTCCTCAACAGTTCATATTTGCATTACAGGCCAAATATATTAATATCTCAAAGAAATATATAATCATTTTAGAATTTATATAAACAATAATTATAACCATGTTGATCAATTCATCTTTGCACTTAAGCTAAAGATATTCAATTATAAATTCAATGGTCATGATCATACAATCCACAATTCAACTTTTCACTTCATCGCCAAAAGAGAACCCTAGTCATGATCATACCAATAATCTACCCATCTTTACACTCCAAAGGAAAGAGAATTTCAATATCGAGGTTATAAAAATGTTATATAAAAATAATATAATCAACATATAGATTTAATCTCAAGAGTAAGATTCATAAATCAATGATTTCATAACAACTTAATCAAAATATTATAAATCACTTAATAATCTCATAATCTAATATTATTAATACTACCACAATATTTTAGTCATTTCTTAAACTTATAAACAATTTATTTTAATTGTTTACACTTTACTAATAAATGCATTTAATCATCTTAAAATACCAAACTCATAAGATCTCATCATCAATAACCAAAACCCTTATCAAAAATCTGCATATAACTCATATATGATTCTCAAGCCATAAAATCCTATTTTCTAATTTTCTTACTTCACAAAACATATTTAATTCATTTACTCATAACTAGAACATTTTCATGAAAAATATCAAATCAGTTCCAAAAATATTTCTTTTCTGAGATTTAGAAGAATATAGTCCCATATTGAATATATATTTTTCTCAAAATTTTTTAAACTTCATTTACTATTTTTTACATGGCCAAAACCACCGAATATTCAGACATTTATCATAAATTGTACTTTTATCCAAAACTTTTGAAATTCACAAGGTATACTGATATTATATAGATGTACTCCCAATAAAAATTTCATCAATTTTGGAGTTAACCACAAGGAGTTATAAGCGGTTACTTTTAAAATAGTCTTTTCTCGTAAAATTCATAACTCCCAATCTATACATCCAAAAATCACCATTTTTGGACACAATCTATAAAACTCATCAAAATATCATTTCAAATTTTTCCAGAATTTTTGAAGGTTCAGAAGAATTTCAAAATAATAACCCTTAAAATCCTTACTATCTCTTACCTTAAAAAACGATTACTCACTCCGACCGAATAACGAATTTGAATCTAACTTGCACCGTATAGCAATACTCAAAGTATACTCAAAATACTCACAAGAATACGCTTTCGATAATATAGAGAGAAAAACTTGAGCTTGGTGTGATTTTCAATTATAACCTAAGCACCCTATTTATAGAAAATTGCTTAGAACACCAAAGCAGAAAATTTATTAAAATATTAATATATATATATATATAATCTTCACACACACCTAGCATCAACCAATTTCAACAACTAAGCATGTGTTAAAGATGCCCACACATTAAAAAAATGTTTTTCTAAATTAATTAATTTAAAACTCCAAAAAATAATAATAATTAATTAATTCAGAACTTCAATAATTCACAATAAATAGCCCTTTTGTCAGAAAATTCAAATCTTGCGAGTTTTTATAGGAAATTCAATTCTCTACAACTTTGTAGAAGAAAGTTTTTCCAAATTCCAAACAAAAATTGACCGAAATCCACAGATGAGCGATTTTACATGCTATAATCAAATTTCAGTCAAGAAATGGGGTCCACCGACACATAAAACATGCTTTAAATATTTTTGGTAACAAAATACTCCTCCTCCACATATACTCATATATCCCACATTCATCGTAAAAATATCATCATTAATATATTATTAAAATAATATATTTAATTGAATTATTTTATCAGAAAAAGATAAAATATTAATTTTCAACAATTGTCACATTAAAATTTTTTTCCATCTATATCCTCATAAAATTAATATTTTTCTCATCATATAAATTAATAATTAATTATTCACAAATAATATTATAGAAATACATTATTGACAACCTGTGCGCCCTGCAGAAAGAGGGGCTTTTCAATAAGAATTTATCCTTAATAATGGCGCAATTAGATTAGGTGACCAAACCTCTTCTTAGGCGAACTTTCTAGACATTGCCAATAATATTTTCTAATAATATTATTCGAGATAATATGAATTATTGCTTCGATAATGGAAGATCTTGTGTAGTGACAATTATAAAATATCAACGCAAAGAATCATCAATCAAAAATAAAATATTGAATAATTATTATCGTAACAATTAATGAGTAGTGTCTTCTTACGTAAGAATCAATAATTGGTGCAATACCGTAAGTATCTTCTTGTCAAGCAACAACGCCAGACATCGTGTTTTTAACCACCGGGGTATTCCAACAAGATTAACAATAACAACTACGTGCGTTATTTATAAACAACTTATTCTTGCTGTTTCTTCCTCCAATCGCTTTTTCGTTATGGGGCCCACAAAAGATCAAGGCGTCGTCAGATTTAATATTCCCTAATATTCCACGACCAAACGAATATTCTCCGACAACAATGAATATTTTATAACCACTTGCGTATTTTTGAAAAATTTGCATAATTCACCCATAACTTTAAACTTTTATCAATTTAACCATTTACCAATAATAATTATAAGAAAAAAAATGAATAATTTTATTTCATAAAATTCGGGTCTTATGATTTTTATAAAAAAAATACTTTTTTTTAAAAAACAGTTTTTTTTAAAAAATCTGTATTTTTTGTTTTATTTTATTATGTTTTTGTTATTTTTAAAACTTTAAAATGTTAATTTTTTTATTTTTAAAATATGTTTTTGATTTTTTTCGTCACATAAGCAATATTTTTTAGTTTTTCTTGTCACGTCAGCGCCACGTAGACAAAAATCTAACGTCTGTCAACTATTTTTAACGGAATGACCCAATTTGAAAATAAAAATTAGTTCAGTGACTTAATTTGAAAAATTAAAAGTTCAATCGGGTATTCAGTAAAACGTGCCAACTTTGGTGGCCAAATAATTAGTTTTGCCAAAAAAAAATTATTTCAAAAAAATTAAATCTTTATTCATAAAATCTGGGGTCTCACAATAAGCATGTGTCTCTGTTGGAATTATAATCATTACAAATAAATATGAGTAAAATAAGAAGGGGAATAAAATTGTAGTGGGAGATGAGCTGGAAAACAAATGATAATAGTTGAACTTTGCTTAAAATCGTGACCAAATCACGCGCACAAGTCAGGGTTTATTAGTTGTTAAATAAACCCAGACGCTTAAACATTAAAAAATATGCGGCAGTTAATATATCTACAAAGTACACAAATCTGTTACCCATTTTTTGTCCCAACCTAAAAGTCCAATTTCATGTGCCAGTAGCCCAGTATATATATATATATATATATATATATATATATGTGATTTAATCTATGACAACTGGTTGTCAGATCATTATTCATGTCAATTAACTTATCAGCTGTAGATTAATTTAATAAAAGGCTGAGATTGAAACAATTTTCTATTTAGCTGTTACATGTTGATCTGACTTCTAATTTAATAAGTGGGTCTCAACTGGTCAAATACAAGTGTAAATAGGTCCCACTTTGTGATATTTTATATTAAAAAAAGATGACCGCCACATCATGTAGCGGCTTGGGGTTTAAAATAATTTTTTAATTTTATATTCCTTCTATTGTCGTATTATTAAGTCACTTGCTCACTTGGTGTCAAGAAAAAAAGAGAACTGCTACACCATGTAGTGGCTTGGGGTTTAATTTTTATTTTTTTTACCTTTCTTCTATTGTCTCATTATTAAGTCACTTGGTCACTTGGTGTAAAAAAAAAAAAGAACCGCTACACCATGTAGTGGCTTGGGGTTTAAAATATTTTTTTTAAAAATTCTTTCCATTGTCTCATTATTAAGTCACTTGCTCACTTGGTGTCAAAAAAACGAAAAGAGAACTGTTACATGGAAGGAATTTAAAAAAAATTATTTTAAACCCTAAGACGCTATATGATATAGCAGTTATTTTTTTTTTAATATAAAAGATCACAAAGTAGAACCTATTTACACATGTGTTTGACCAGTTAGGGCCTATTTATTAAATTAACACTATGTTTCTGAATTTTGAACAGAAAAGAATAGAAAATTTAAATTAGAACAGAAAAGAAAAGAATAGAAAACTTGAAGTTTGTGTTGTTTCTGAATTTTTAATAAAAAAGAATAGAAAATTTAAAATTGAGGACATGAGTTGTAATTTAAGATTTATTATATTAAAAGTTGAGGATAATATGAGAATTAAATTTTTTTTATTTATTCCAATTTCTTTTCCGTCCAAATTAGGTCAATTTTGAACGGAAAACTTTGGTAGGAAAAATGACCAAGTTTTTTTTATCTATTTCTTTCCTTTTCTTTTTATCAAAAAATTCAAAAACATAAAAATTGAAAAGAAAATTTAAATTTTTCGTCTATTTCTTTTTTTTTTTCTGTCCATTTTAAAACTCAAAAACATAACATAAAAATTGGATTAATATGTAGCGGCTAAATAGAAAATTGTTTCAATCTTAACGTTTTATTAAATTGATCACGACAAGTTTTTGCCAAGAATAATGATACGACAATCGGTTGCCATGTATCCCTATATATATATACACACTGATACACACGACACTTCAATAAATACAGTTACACAGCTAAGCCGAGTTCCAGATAGTTCCTTTTTAGGAGGAGAGAGAAAGATGGAGAGATTGGGCATTAGTTGGCGGGCGACGGTGGTGGTGCTAACATGCGCAGTTATGATGATGGTTATGTTACCGGAAGTGTCATCGACTAGGTTCATCGTCGGGGGAAATATGGGCTGGACTAGCAATGTCAACTACACCATCTGGGTTCAGGACAGACATTTCTATCTCGACGACTGGCTCTGTATGTATATTTCTCCCTCTCCCTTCTTCTGGGTTTTATGTATTTTACACCTAGATCTACGCTTATTTGTGCCACTTCTTTAGAATCTTAGCTCCATTTTACTTCTTTCTCTGTTAATTTTCTCAGTAGATTTATCATTTTCTCTCTCTCTATGTTCATATAATGCATCTGTGTCTATCTATTACATTCACTCATGCAGTGTGTTTAAGCTGAAAAGGTTGAATCTTTAAGTAGAAAGTGATTAATTATAACTAAATAATCCCTCTTTTGGTCATGAATTGCAAGACCCCTCTCTCCATATGTATACATAATGCACAAGTACTTGTGGTATTTACTTTCATTGATTTTAGACTAATTAAATAGTGTTACACATTTCAAAATTTTGTTTACATCTACAATATGTTTGATTATGAATTTATGATACTGATCAGTAAGTTAGATCTACTAATGTTTAAGGTTACCCTCAAATTTGACCTTGATTAGTTTTTTATTGTTGTGTCTGGCTGTGTTAGATCTATTTTCTTCTTCTCCTAGATCTATTTCTCAATGTAATCAGGTTTAGGGCTTAACTGTTAACTTACACCAACTCTCTACTAGGAGTGTTACTAGTCATTCTCACCATTGTTTTCATAAGGCCATGCCTACTGGCTTTGAAATATGTCCTTTATGTTCATCTGTAACTTAATGTGGGCAAACCTATTGTCATATCATATATTGCAGAAATTATGTTTTTGGAGTTCCCGTAGTAGTTCTTGAAGTGCCAATGGGTCACTTTCCCATTATATGCTTCGAGAATCTTTTTTTAGGGGGAAAAACTAATAATACTTTTTAGCAAAAAAAAACTAATAATACTTATATGGTAACAATTAATTACTCTCTCCGTCCTCAAAAGGATGACCGAAAGTATAATTTTTTTGTCCTTAAAAAAATGACTAAAAGTAAATAAAGTGAATGGTAATTATGTCATTTATTGGGATCCATTAATATATATATATATATATATATATATATATATAAGTACTTGTCACTTTATATAATTGTATGGGGCCACTATGGATAAATTTTAAAAAAAATTACTCTCTTTCCTCTACTTTACATGTTTCTTAATTTGTGTGAAAAATGTACTTTCGTCATCCTTTTGAGGACGGAGGAGTACTTACTAAATTTGTAGCAGATAAGTACCAGGTCATATAGATTATAGCCAAGTGTTAAGAAAAACTCTCTCCAACAGGTGAGAGAAATGTTAGGTAGGAATAACCTCAAGGACGCTAGTTCCAGTCTGGACCCAAATTACCTTTTAAAAAAAGGTGTTAAGAAAAACACAAAATAAATGTAAAAGAAAACAAGAAAGAAAGAAAGAAAGAAAGAAAGAAAAGAAGTGTTAAAGAAACACAAAAAAATTGGTTGGGTTGGGAGCTTAGCCTACAAGATCATTTAGTAAGGTTAGAAGGCATAGAAAATGAGACCTGCAATACCAATGTCCCTATACCTAATACTTGAGCAAATGGGACAATCGGTATAATACTCGTTGTGTGTGATTATGATACAGCCAAGCTAATATTGGCAATCATGTCTGGTAATCCAAATGTTGTGAGGCAATATCCTTTTACTTTACTATCTTATAACACACTTAAAAATAGTCACTCAGTTGTTTTATTTTGATATAGTTCCATTGACCCCATCATTATTGATATTATTAATGTGTTAATGTGGTTATTTGTCAAAAAAATTATAGTTGGTAATCTGAACACTTGTTTTAATGCCCTGTGCCAATGTTGTATTAATTGAAGTGAACATCTCAATGGTTGATCCAATATCCTGATCTAAAAGTCTTGGCCTTTTTTTTGGGATACTGCAAGACCATCCATTGTTGTTCAATAACTGTCCCTTTTGCTTCCAGTTTTTGTGTATGATAGGAACCAAATGAATGTGCTGGAAGTGAACAAGACAAATTATGAGACATGCAATTCTGATAATCCAATCCACAATTGGACAACTGGTGCCGGAAGAGACGTGGTTCCACTCAATGTGACCCGAAATTACTATTTCATTAGCGGCAAAGGTTTCTGCTATGGAGGCATGAAACTAGCAGTCCATGTTGAAAAGCTACCACCCCCACCATCAGCTTTGCCAGAAAAGAGCCACTCTTCAAGATTTACTCTCAGAGGCCAGATTGTTATCCCCGCTGTTTTTGCCATCGCTGCAGTGTGGGACTCATTTCTTCGGGTATGGTAGCAGTATATCTTCAGAATGTCAACAAATTTGTGTTGTTTTAGTTGATTGCTTTTACCAAATTGTGAAAGAAAATTAAGTCATGTTGTACTTTTATTTTTGCAACAGTGTCTATTTTTATGCTGCTCTCAGGTCTAAATCACAGTTTGAGCTTTTAGATTGAGTTAGTGGATGGGGATTGTAATATGTTGGTTTTGTACTAATGTCAACAAAAAACTTTTAAAAATTAAGAGAATTGGAGAATTCTGGTGCATGAATTGCGGTGATGAATATATATATATATATATATATATATATATATATATATATATATATAATGATGGGCCCTTAAACATAATGTCAATGGGTTTTTATGTGGGGGTTATTGGTTATGAAACAACTAAAAGTGGGGAAATATAATAATTCAAAGGATTGCTTTTGTTCCCCAAATCTTTGCACATGGAAAGAACAGAAAGGTTGGCTACATATATTGAAAATGCTCACATGAAAGCTGTAGGGGTAGGGGGCTCTTTGTGTAAAATGCGTTGCAGCATGGGGAATGTAGTATGTTATTCTTGTGTTGTTACCGCGTGCCCTTTTACTTCTCTTTATAGTGCATCCCCCGCGAGGGCAATACTAGCCTCGGATGAGGAGTGCTAGAGCCTTGAGGGGAATGTCATGGGTACTGATGAGCTATTGATTCAAACCATGGTTGTTATGGCCCAAAGAGTAATGATTTGTTTAATTGACCAAAATGGATACATCTCAATACATCATTAAAATATTTAATTTCATGTCTAAAAATTAAACAATCCTTAACATTATTCATTAATTAATGATTTGTCTAATTGATCAAAATGGATATATCTCAATATTACCATTTTAAAGGGAGGGAGGGAGTATCTGTTCATTTGCTCAGAAGCTTTATCTATTACATTGCTGCTGCTTAAATATTTAAGTAGAATGTGATTAATTGTAACAACATAGTTCCTGCTTTGGTCACAAATTGCAGCCTATCCCCATATATATCAGCATATACGTGTACAAATATAAGTATTGTGCTAATTTCTATAATTTATTTCATTTAATAAAGCTTAAAAGATTAATTAAACGGCTTTTAGCTCAGTTGGTGTACTAGACCCGCTGCTGTTACTGTTATTGTTGCGTTATGTGACGCGCTGCTTCTTTTCTTTTGTTAGAAATAAAGCTTTCTTATTTAATTCCCACATAGCCTTTGCTTAGCACTTAGAAGTGAGATTTGAAAAAAAAAAATTAATTAAAAGTTTGCCTGGTTGAAACCTGGTAAAAGAACAAGAGGAATAAAAAAAAGAAGAGAAGACCATACGATGCATTTTATTTTTCTAAACAATATGCGATGAACGAGCTAGTTTGAATAATGAATTATATATATCACCTTTATACCTGCATTGTAATTTCTCTTTCTATAACACACTTCAAACCAAAACACATTTGACCATTGCAAAAATCTGGTCAGAACTTGGTATCTTCAATCTAACATATCCACTTGGATATAAACAACACCTCCCTCTCTGAACCTTATTCTCATTAAACATATTATATACAAAGATAAGACCCTAACTTCTACTCAAAATACTAACTCTCCATATTTTTCAACTTCTATCCTGACTAACAACTTAAAATCCACCTAATTCATTTTCCATGCCAGTCTTCTTCAACACCAACTCGTTGAAATTAAATCATTAAAAAAACAACATTTGAAACATTCACTGTAGCAAAAAGGGGAGGGTTTGTAAAAAAAATATTCTTATATATATATATATATATATATATATATATATATATATATATATATCTAATATTACAATAAAAATACAAAAGGCAACTAAACCATAAACAAAATTTTGCAAAATACACAATAAAATCTGTGTTTGGTTTAGATGACCATGACTAATTTTTTTGCCAAACACTAGAAAAGGATTTTTGGTGGTCTTGAAAGTTAAGTGCATGATTTTTGGACCATCTTTTTCAGAAGATATCACTCACTTGAATTTAGAGAAAAAGACATAGCAATGCACTGTTTTGTGTTGGCAGTATCTGTAGTGTGACACAACCATGGGCGTGTTTTGGCAAATACAAGTATCAAAATATATGTTTGAATGGAATGCTAAAGTGACTTACCTACCTACAGGTGTTTGCAGATTCGAGCCTCATCCAGCCAAGTGGAGGAGTTTAATTAGAGGTGAACTCCCTTCTTTATATTATAGCATAACTATCGGTGTTGGGGAAAACAAAAAGAAAGAAGGGAAAAAGAGAGCCTAAGCTCCTTTTTGATTTTGACAGACCACTAATTTCTTGGGGTTGCCCAACCCAACCACTAATTCATGAATAAAACACCCTCCTGTTTGATTTTGACAGACCTTCACTTACACGGAGAGTCGACGTAATAAGAGTAGAGTGCAACTTACTTGTGGTAGTATCCAAATATGTCTATCTTTATTCTGCACTGCTATCGAAATAGAGATTTAATTTTTTCACTATGTACCCAACATATTTTTTATATTAATTACTTTAATAATAAAATTTAAAAGTTAAAAATTCCAACAGTTAAAACATCAAATTAATAATAATCTTATAATTTATAAGATAGAGAGAGTATAATTTATCAATTATATTTCATTGTAAAATAAATTTTATTAAATTTTAAATAATTTATGGAGTGAGTAGTGAATGGATTATAATCAGAAGATTAATATTAACTTTTAAAAAGTTAATTTGTGATATTTTAAATTTTAAATTAATATAATTCATTTAAAATTTGTAAATAATAAATTTTATAATTAATAATACTTTTATAATATTTATAATTATATGGACATAAATTAAATAAATTTATATCAATTTTAAATTTGAATACGTTTGAAATTAATTAATAAAAATTAAGTCGATATTAATTTTATAATTTGAAAATGAAGTAGTATCAAGATGTGTATGATTGATGAGTTGTCCACTTAAATGAGGGCGTGAAATTTTATTTTGCATATATAGGGAACAGTTATTTCACTCGCCACACTAAGGAGTAAAATCCAGAGTCAAATAAGGATAAAAAAACTGTTGAATAATGATTTGTTGATATATTCTTAAATTGGAGATGAAGAGTCGATTGGGGAAACTATGGTGAACCGGAATGCGTTCAATCCCCATCCCCGAATTAGCAAAAATAAAATTAATTAATGGTAAGAGCATACTTTTTCCAAAACGGTTATATTTCTACATTTCCTTTTTCGGCATTCAAATGGTGGTACCTTAAATTATCTCTCCCAAAAATGACAGTTGTTATTCCTTAATTAATTACCTCCCAAAAATAGTAAAAAATGACAATTGTGCACAAATGGTAGGGCCTATATTCCTTGTTCCTCGCCTGTATTTTAGTTGTACACACACATGCATGTTCCTTCTGCCTTTTCGAGAGAAAAATAGATTGTACTGTAGTAGTAATTAGTAGCCGTGTTTAGAGAGAAAGAGGGAAGAGTGAGTGATGGTGAGGAACATGTGGCTTATGGTGGTGGTGGTGATGCTAATAACTAGTAATTTGGAGGGCAAAGCAGAGGTGCTTCACAGGGTTGGAGGGAAACGTGGTTGGACACAGAACATCAACTACACAGAATGGGCCCTTCATGAGACTTTCTACGTTGGCGATTGGCTTTGTAATTCTCTACTCTTTTCTCTCTCACTCCATCTAACTTGTTTCTGTGGGTGTGTATATATCAAAAGAAGAACCCGCTATAGCGACAGTTCGTTCGTCGCTAAATTATAAAAAATCGATTTTTTGAATAACGGTATGAATCGTCGTCATAGTTTGGAGAAGCAAATTAGTATATATATATATATATATATATATATATATATATTGGGGAGTGATTCATAGCCAACTTTGGCTATGACCAACTCATCTCATGCCGTTCATTTCAAATAACAACGGCTATCCGCGTATATCTTTTTATGTTAAAAAACCCACAAAGGTCAGACCACTTATTCTCTCTCCTATTTCAATTTTTTTTCTTTCTTCAATCAAATTATAAAATTCAATACCTTTTTTTTATTACAAATTCCAAATTGTGGATCTATATATCATTGGAAACCTCTTGTCAAGATCTTTAAAATAAGATTCATGGTTGATATATATAGTTTTAGTTAAAAAGACCAAAATTGTGGTTAAAAGTTTTGTATTTTAAAATACAGTATTTTAGGCTTTGGTTATAATTTTTAACATTTTAACTACATCAAAATATATCAATAATGTCACTTATTTTAAAAATCTTTTTGAGACCTTTTTAACTATATATAAATTAATAATTTTGAATTTGTAAATAAAAAATTATTAAATTTTAAAATATGATTGAAGTTGAGAAAAAATTGGGTTAGGAGAGTGAAAGAGTGTTCAGAACTTTTCTGAATTTTTTAATGTAATTAATATCCGCAGGCGGATAATAATTACAAAATTTGAAAGATATCATCTAATTAGAGCATCTATATCCAATAAGATCATTTCAACTACTTTGGGATATTAAAATAGGTGAGTCACGTCAGAAAAATCCTCTTCAACCTTAGTCATCAAATTTGCATTCTCCTTCTCACTATTCTAATCTACAACCTCCTTCTCAACCTTCAAATCTATAATTAAATGCTAAAAATATTTATTACGCTCGATAAGTTTGATGTAAAGCTCATTAAATTGAAGAGACTGACGACACAAAATATGAAAGTACTAACAAATAATGCTCTTCAAATTGACACGTAGGTCAACAAACTTCAATTTAAAGAATTTTTTTTGCTACTACTCTTAATGATACTCTTAGATGCTGCCGTTTCATTTTATACTGTAAATAAATTACTGATATTCAATGTTTTTGGTAAGCATTACAAATCTTTCCAATTTATATTGCATATCACTCATGGACGGTGGGTGAAATAGTCAATGCTTTGTTTATGTGCTAGCTTCATGTATTTGTTACTGCTAAATTAATTTAGAAAAAAATATTAAATATGTCAACTAATATATTCCATTTTTGAGCAATTTTTTTCTTCATTAACACTAAAGAGTGCCCTAAGGACGAAGTTTTTCCTGAACTTACGGTAATAGAATCCCAAAATTCTACATGTATTATTCTGCTTCTAAATCTTTATATTCTGACTTGTGCTTATAACTATATAGTCTTATTTGGATTGGCTTATGTGATTTGATTACGTGTTAGGTATTATTATATATAGAATGCATGGTGATTTACAAAACAATATCCTGAAACCTCTGTTTGTTGCCAAGGAATAATTCGTACTCCAAAAAAAAGAAAAAACAAGAAGCAGAATCAAACCATATTAATTACCAGTTACAACCAGCTTTCTACAAAAAGTATTAGCAATGATTTCTTTTCTGTGGGCTGAATAAGCAAACCATATTACAACTGCATGCATTCTTCTTTGATAATCCGTCTGCCCATTAATGACTTGTTTATGCTGCAATATTAAGCATTTTCCATTAAAATATTGTCTTTGGAATTAATAAATCCGAGTTACTGAGATTTTCTACGAATAGTTAAACTAAATAAATCCAAGTGCTGGACTGACTTGAGTATTAATTTTCACTCCTTAGATTTTGTATTTGACAAGCACCTCTACAATGTGTATCAAGTGAACAAGACGAGCTATGAACAGTGCAATGAGCACGACTTCATCAAGAATATAACGAGGGGTGGGCGCGATGTGTTTAATCTGACTGAAGCAAAACCTTTTTACTTCCTCAGTGGTGGAGGTTACTGCTATCAGGGAATGAAATTAGGCATCAATGTTGTGGAGTTGATTCCCTCTCCAGAATCAGCTCCAGCACCAGCCAAAAGTGGCTGCTCTCCTGCAGATACGGGCGCCCAGATTATGATCCTATCTATCTTGCTTGCAATTGCTCTGGTATGGGCTTCAAGTACTTGAACCTACCTACCTACCTATGTGCTATTGAAGAATACAATACCATTGGAAATTAAAATCATATAACATTGAAATTCCAAGGATAGAATTCTAGTTAGTATGGGTTTGTAAAACTTTTGGAGGACATGGAGGTTTTTACTTGGTTAGAATGAATGAATGAAAGCATTTACTACGAGTGTCTTTTGTTGGCATGTTAGCTTCTAAACTGGTATTTCAACCATCTGCATGTGCTGAGGAAAACTTTATTACACTTGCTGTTGGTTTAATTCTGATATATATATATATATATATATATATATATATATATATATATATATATATATCCCCTTCCTCCACAATCCCTCACTTGTCAAACTTGTTTGATTTCTGTAGACCTACTAGCCTTAATTTCGTTTATGACATTATATCATTTCACCGAGTAAGTTTGGCTGGCTGTTAGAATTAATTGTTCCTACCTCTCCTCCATTTAAATGACAGATTGGATTAAGTGGTCCAAAATAATGAATTATAATACATACTACTAGTAATAGGGATAGAAGGCAGCCATGAAAGGAGCTTTTCTCACTGTGGAACCCTAAAATAAAGGAGGAAGGTGAGCACTTCCACTTGCTATTATTTTCATGCTTATAAATTATATAATAAGTAGTTGTGAGGACCGGCCTTTTCCGACAAGAGTAGTGACCAGTTGGAATTATTTTTTTTTTTTTTTTTGCTTTTGACTATAAAATAATTAATGTTTTTTTGGATACACATAACAAACAGGGTTATATAGTCTGTACAACCCTGTTTTATACGTGTATCTAAATGACACCTAAATCACTGCATTTTATAAAAATTTCAATTTCAATAAATCATATTAATTATTTTATAATCAAAAAAAAAAAAAAAAAAAAAATTCCGACCGGTCACTACCCCGGTCGAAAAAGGCCGGTACCCTGGACTTTTTCTAGGTAGTTGGGGTGGTTATTTGCAATACATCCATCTTTCATGAAAGTGGAATATTGGGTATTGGGTCCTCAGTACGACTTCGTTTGGCTTTTAGACTCGCTGAACAAATTTCTAAAAAAAGTACTATGTTTTCGATTAATGAAGAAGGGGAAGAAAAGAAGCGTCGTGTAGGAATGGTTAACTCGTGATCTAAAGACTACAATCACTCTCACTCTCCCACCTCGCCCCACCATGGAAACCCTCTTCACCGGCGGACCCGGTTTGAGCCCGGGTCCAATGACCCTAGTCTCCAGCTTCTTGGCCGATTATTACCCGGACTCCAATTCCTGCTCCTTCTCTCAGCTTTTCGCCGGCGCCATGGTTTCGCCGGTGGCAAGACCTAATCTTTTATCTGATAATTCTTCAAAAGATTCAAATTCTGGAGATGGAAGTGATATAAAGTTGGGGTTTAAGCAGAATACGTCGAATGATTTGGTTGTTGCACATTCCCCTTTGTTTATGATGCCACCTGGGTTGAGTCCTTCTGGATTACTCAATTCACCCGGCGTCTTTTCAACTCTTCAGTTAATTGCAAATGCACGTACACAGGATGCAATGTCAGGAAACATGTTGAGACTTGAGAGGGCTTCAAAAGACCCTAAAGCTGTCATAACTTCATATGAAGGCAAACATAGTCATGATATTCCGATCGATAGGTAGGAGCAACATCCACAACTCAACCAACACTGGTGCGCACCAGCTAAAACCAAAAAAGGTAGAGACTGGGAAGAAGCCTGCCATAATTAAAGAACTGGACTTTGGAGTAGATCAAATACAAGTTCTGTTACAGCTAAAAGAAGGGCAAATCACCGCTTGAACTGCACAACCGCTGAAGTTTGTAACCAAATAGTTGTGTCAACATTTTTGTTTCAGCTCAGCTCAATCGGATGCTAATATACTATTCCAATGGCTGCCTCTTGTAGGTTGGATTTAGGGCATGCCGTGTGAACTGAGTAGTTAGTACCCTTTACCTTTTGTATAGGTATGTGAATGACATACCTATGTAATAATATTGCTTCTCCTTTACAGTCAGGTGGTTACCACGATTTTCAAATTTTATTGTTGCTTTCTGCTTACCTGGTCATTGTTTTCCTATTTTTTGAGGCAGAGTAACCAACACCTCTAATACATTTTTGTTGGATTCTTAAATTTTTTGCTTCCTTAATTTGTTAGAGATGAAAGAACAAAGAGAGAAAAATATACCTTTCCCTTCACTTCGATTAAATAAATGTTGAGAGATGTTGCACATATTTCATGCAAGAGCTTCTCATAATCACATGTTCGATGTAGCATTTTTATCAAAACAAAAGGTGCTAGAATTTTATTCAATAATTGTAGTTGGGTTGTTGGGCTTGTAGTTGTTTTTTGGAACAATTACATTTTTTATTACATTTTAAAAAATAATTACATAAAAAGTGTACAAACTAAATGATTATAAAAAAAGTGCATATGCAATTTTAATTACAAAAAAGAGTGCAATCTTATCCTTTTATTTAGTTAACGATTTAATCGATTTATTAATAATAGCCATGTTTGTAGGGATTTAAATTTTATCTCTCTCTCATCAACCTCCATTCGGTTGTCGTCTTCTTCCTCCTCTGCATGATGCGATCTTCTTCCTTACCTTCACCCCCACCCTTTTGCCCACCGCAGAACCGCCCACCTTCGTCCCCCCACTTCTCCTCCTCCCCCCCTCTTGCTTATGCTCCGCTCCCGCTCCCGCTCCCGCTCTACACCCTCTCCTTCCCTTCCTCCGCCTCCCTCCTCCTCCCCGCCCGCCCCCACCACCTCCTCCCATCCCCCCCTCCTCCCGCCCCCCTATCTTCACCCCACCAACCCCTCCTCCTCCCCCTCCCCTCCCCCTCCCCTCCCTCCTCCCCTCCCACGCCCCCACCACCTCCATCTGCCTCCCACCGCCATCCCCCTCCTCCTTCCTTTCTCCACCCACCAGACCCCACCCCTTCCCTCGGCTCCCTCCCTCCCTCCCTCTTCCTCTTCCTCTTCCTCTTCCTCTTCCTCTTCCTCCTCCCCCCCTAATAATATGTTGGTAACCAAATAGGCATACATAGTATCCAAACCTTCATAACAAGGTAAATCAACCTTAATATGAAGGTTTTCTTGTTATGAAGGTTTGGTTACCTTATTATCGAAGGTTTGGTTACATTGGTATGAAGGGTTAGGGTGATTAGAACCAGAAACCTCCGGTGGGATGAGACTTGGCTTGGGAGAGAATGAGAAGCGGATGGAGGCGATGAGGTGGGGGGTTGAGAACAATCTTTGTCTCTCATGGGTTAGTGTTAGTATAAAGATATTGCCATGCTTTTAAAAAATAAAATTATTTTGAATGTAGTGCGGTTGGTAGCCAAACTTTGATCTGAAAGGTAACCATTTTTAGTTTTTGTGGGTAACCAAATATTCATAAAAAAAAAGGTTACCTTAGTATAAAGGTTTAATTACTCTTAATATAAATGTTTGGAGTACCTTGATGACGAAGGTTTGATTATCAATATTACATTACACATCACTCTCTTATCTCTTTTTCCTATGCGATTTATTCTATTTTTTATTTACCTTCACGAAATTGGTTGCCAAACTTTTAGACCATGGAAATAAATTTGTACTGCATCTGTCAAGGTATATTTGGTTACCTTGGTATAAAGGTTTGGTTACCTTGGTATAAATTTTTGGTTATCAATATTATATTTTACATCAGTCTCTTATCTCTATCTTCCCTATGCAGTGTTCTATTTTTTATTGGTTACCTTGATATAAACGTGGACATGGTTGTAGTAGATAAATAAGGTCGGAGCAGAGAAGGTACTAGAGGAGGAAGAGAGAGAAAATGATAATGGATGTCCACTGTCAACTGTTATATTTTTGATTTTATTTTTGTTGTTAGATCCCAAATGTTTGAATTTGAATTTGAAATTATGGCAGTTATTTTCCTTGATTTTAGGTTTCTTTATTAATGTGAATTGTACTAGTTTTTTGTAATATGAATCCTAATTACACTCTTTTTATAATCATTTAGTTGATGCACTTTTCTTGTAATTACTTTTTATTTGTTGTATACTTGTGTAAAGGACCCTTTTTTTCTCTCTCTCCTCTCCTTTTAGCGCCCAAACAAGCATTGAACTTTATACATCTCCTCTCTCTTTTATTAGCTTGTGTTGCAAAACAATAAACATACCAGACAAGTAGAAGAATGAAGAGCAATTTGGACCCACGAAAGTCTCTTGCTTTGTCTTGGCAGTTGGCACCTCCTATTTGAGAGAAACACAAACACTCGTTGCTTCCATAAAAACATCCTCCTCCCTCCGCAGATCTCGCAACCACATAGAAAAATAGAAACAAAATCTTTCGACTCTTTTTTATTTCCCAAAATAAACTCTGTTTTTAGTGGTTTCCCAAGAAAACTTTCTTTCTTTCTTTCTTCTGTGTTAACGTAATCCCTGACCTGATAATGTCAGCGTGATTTCCCCCATCCCCATTTTGCAACCCAAATCACCGTCCGGGTCGATATGGATTTTCTCTAATCCGGTCGAACTTTGATGGGTATTGGGGTAAATGGGTTGTGTTAGCTCCAAGAAGGCAAGAAGGTCCGCTGCTTCTTCAGATATTGTTTCATCATCATCAACAGCTCTGTCACAGAAATCGTATTCCAGTAAAGCTGCGTTTGGAGGGACATTAGAGAAGATAAAGGAGGAGCCTGAGAAGGAGAGGGATGAGGAATCACTCCGGCATTATCGTCATTCGAAGCCCTTAAAGAAGGGGGCAAGCTCAGGGAGAAGTTTTTCTTTCAACGTTAAATTTGGAAGATTAACACAAGCAGAGCATGTGGCTGCAGGGTGGCCGGCTTGGCTAAGTGCTGTTGCCGGTGACGCTGTCGAGGGATGGGTGCCCCTTAGGTCAGACACATTTCAGAGATTGGAGAAGGTAATCCATATCCCCATTCCTCAGCTTGCATAGTTTGATATGTAATAAAATCAACATTTTCCACCCCTTGATTAGCTTATTGAAAAAATCAAATTACATCCAATTATGAGTGCTATTCTTTTTTCTAATTATTTAATTCAGCACAAGTTTTAGTTTTTAGGAGAGAATATATATCTTTTTTAGTATAGTCTCTCTGTCTTTTGTAGCATTGGTGCTTATATAGATTTGTGTATGTATACGTAAGCATGTGTTCCTTTGGTTTTGGTTTACTATCCTAACAATGGCCAAACAATTATTTTGGTTCCTCTTGGGATGTTAGGAGGATATAACTTTCTAATTTGAATGCTCCTTGTTCTTGATGAAATGGAAGTATTTATATCTGTATCCATTTTATTCATCTACAAGCCTGCACTAGTCTAATCTTTTGCATAGTTATAGTTATGTTTCTTCATAGTATTGTCAAACCAATTTTATCACACTATATATCTTACCTAATTGTATTAGGAGGTCACCTTTCGACACTGGGAAATTAATAAATTTTCCTTGTTAATTCAGTTAGTATTTTAATATGTAGATTGGGCAAGGCACATACAGCAGTGTTTACCGTGCACGTAATATTGAAACTGGTCAGATGGTTGCCCTGAAGAAGGTGCGGTTTGACAATTTCCAACCAGAAAGTGTGAGGTTCATGGCACGAGAAATAAGAATTCTTCGTAGGCTTGACCATCCTAACATCATGAAACTGGAGGGGATAATTACTTCTAAATTATCATGTAACATATACCTTGTTTTTGACTACATGGAACACGATCTCGCAGGACTAGTATCAAATCCTGACATCAAGTTCAGTGATGCACAGGTTCGTTCTTCTTATACTTTTTTAAAAAAAATAAATTAAAATTCAAGTTTGTGGAGGAATACTCCAACATTTCTGCTGCATGTTTAGCTATGTTAGAATGAGATAGAGCTGTAGCCTCCACAAATATTATTTTCCAGAACATTAAAATGACGACTTCTTTTTCTGGGAGCAGATTAAGTGCTATATGCGGCAGCTAATATGTGGAATCGAGCATTGCCGTTCACAAGGAGTGATACATCGGGATATCAAAACACCCAATATTTTGGTGAATAATGAAGGAATTTTAAAGATAGCAGATTTTGGTCTAGCAAATTTCAGTATTGCAAAGAACTGGCAACCGTTGACCAGTCGTGTTGTCACTCTATGGTATCGTTCTCCTGAACTTTTATTAGGCTCAACCAATTATGGGGGCTCTGTGGATCTGTGGAGTGTGGGCTGCGTATTTGCCGAGCTTTTCATAGGAAGGCCTCTTCTCAAAGGGAGGACTGAGGTGGGAACAAATTCCCGCCCACCCAGGCTTCATTGTCATTTCATACTATTATTGACATTTTAGAATTAAAATTGGTATGGTAAACTATTAGGAAGGTTAACTGCTTGCTCTTAATGTGGACTATGCATTCTTTAAAAAATACTAATTAAAAAGTTGTGGGGGCAAGGCCTAGTAAAGAAGAAGGCGCTACACAGACATATACGATGTCTAAATTTATATTATTCCTATTGAAGTAAATAGGATACACACAAGTCGTAAACTGGGAAATGGCCTTTCTGTCTTCTAGAGAAGTGAAATAATGAAGGACAGTTTTACAACAGGATCAATATAGACTTGAGAAACATTTCAATTGTCTACTAGCAGTTAAAATTTACTCACATGAGGGGCACCTCAATTTAAATATTTGTATTTTATAATAAATTCTTTTACCAAATCTACAGGTTGAACAATTGCATAAAATTTTCAAGCTTTGCGGTACTCCACTTGATGAATACTGGAAAATATCTAAACTTCCTCTAGCAGCAATGTTTAAACCCCAGCATCCTTATGAAAGTACTCTTCGAGAAAGGTGTAAAGAACTCCCAAAAACTGCTGTGACACTAATAGAAACTTTACTTTCCATAGAACCTTACAAGCGCGGAACTGCTTCATCTGCCCTTGATTCTGAGGTAACCCTTTATGAAAAAGTTGGTCTACTATGAATTTCAATTTCAGTAACTCTCATGTTTCGCAATTAACAAATTAAGTTATTTCCAACTTTTCTCTGAACTCATGCTACTCCCACAGTATACATTCTTCATCAAGTTACATGATCATGAATCATATTGTATTGAGTTTGATTTCCTGATTGGAAGCCTTTGTGTTACACTTTCATCAGTATTTCAGTGCAAAGCCTTATGCATGTGATCCGTCGAGCTTGCCAAAATACCCACCTAACAAAGAGATTGATGCAAAGTTCCGTGAGGATGCAAAAAGGTAATTCCCTTACACCGTGTTTGTGATTTTGGAGGGATGTAGAGAGAAAGGAAAATATAAGTGGGGAAAAAGATGGGAAGGGACGGGAAAGGTTATAACTTTCCCTTGTTATGGGTGCAATTTGTTTACAAAGGTTATGGGCTCCAACCATTTCTATTAGATTGGCTGTTCCACCTTTTATTTTGTCCCCATAATCTGCTAACTCTTGTCAAGCTGTTTCCATAATCTAAAGTCTGTTAATACTAATTGAGGTTTGAGCGTGTCCAATGTACTTGCTTCATAAACAGGTACTAGATTTTAGCAAAAGAATAAAGAAATGCTAGTTTTTAACCTTCGCTGTGTCTTTATGAATTTCTTCGACTATCAGATTAACAAGGTTGAACTGAAGTACCATGTATTTCAGGAGAAAGGCTGGTTCCAGAATGCGAGCATCTGGAGCTTCAAGAAAAGTTCGAAAACCCTTGCAAGAATTAACCACTTTCTATCACGTGGTACCAACAGAGGTCTCTCTCTCTCTCTCCCACCTCCCACCCCCCAAAAAAAAATGAAAAGAAAAAAAGGGAGGAATTAAAAAACTTCTTTCTTAGCCGTTATCATTTATAAGCATTGTTTCCACTAATTTCCATACTCTTATATATGAAGGAGGGGGAGGCCAATATTTATGTTGCTCGTAGAAGCAATGCTGGTAATACACATTCAAGAGGAGCCACAAAGTCTCTAAGGTCACTGAAGTCATCATATGATACCTTGTCAGAGGCTTCTCAAGTGAGTCAAGTGACTGAGATATCTCAAGGAGACAGTGTCCAGTCAGTTCCAGTAATAGCAGCATCAACTGACTTTGTGTTGGCCAAAAGACGAAAACAGGATTCTGCATCCTCAAGATTATACAGAAAGAGAATGTCAAGAAGTCAAACTTTGAATACTGCAGACCCAACTATCATACTGCATGCAGATAATTATTTAGACTCAAACAGGCTAGATGATATCGAAATTACAAGCAGATTACACACTGCTTCAGGCGGCCGTGATAAGATTTTAAAGCGTGCAATGCAGAGGCAACAAAGTCATCCTAATCAGCATGATTTACTTGATTCATCTAACTTATACCCATCTCAGGATTCTTCTGTTGTAAGTTGTCTTCTCTTTGCTTTAGTTCAGTAGAACTATGACTGCAACATTTTTCTAAATGGTGGATATAGTGGTCGAGTGTCATCTTGATTTGGTAGGTCGGTCAGGTCCAGGCTCCAATACTTATTTAGGGATTACTGATGGTACATGGTAGGATGATGAAAAGGTAACGGATATATCCCTAAGGAAATAAGGCCATCTCTCCCTCCTTGTTATTTTTGGGTCAAAAAAAAAAGTGCCATGCTCTTTTGCTTCATGACGAAAACTTCATCAATCCTTCCTAATCCATCCTACCAAACATACCATGAAACTCAGAACTTATTCCCAGTTACTGCATAAACATTGGTCTAGCATATTCTGTTAATACATATACTAAGAAAGTGTTTTGTTTGGCTAAAGTACAAATCTCCCTACATACTGATAAATATAATGTTATCTAAAAACGCATCAGGATTATGATGATCGAATTGAAAGGGGTCAATTCTCAGGGCCGTTGATACAGTTGCGTAGAGATGGTGGAAGCCATACTCATCAAGCTGTTCGTAGGTCTCGTTTCTATAAAGGTACATCTTAAATGAAGTTCATAAATAGTGTACTTCAGTTAGCATCCTTGGGATCCCTAGCACTTATCAGAAGATAATTACTACTAGATATGCTTCTTATGTATGTTACTCCCTCCGTTCCACAAAAAGAGTTGCAGTTTCAAAGTTTGCAAAACATTAAAGATGTCTTTTTTCTACATATTTACCCCTAAGATAAGTTGTTAGTTTAGTTAGTGATGACATAATAATAATAGTATCAAGGAAAACTCGAGGAAACTGTCTTTTTGTATTAAAAAAGGACTCTTTTGTGGAATAAATGTAATTGACAAATGAAAATCTTTTTGTTGAACAGAGAGTGCTATGTTGGTCTGCATGTCATGACTCATGTGTGTGTTTAGAAACAGTAGTAGATGTAATTTTGATCTGTTTGTGCAGACATATGATGTACTCCCTTGGCTTCAAATTCAATTACAAGATCAATATTGATTAGTTAAGTGTCAAATTAAGAAATTTTAACATTAACATAATTCATTTAAATTTTGAAAACAATAAATCTTATTATATTTTTAAATAGCTTATTATATACATAATAATTGTATTAAAAAAAATTAAACGACTTTATATCAAATTTGATTTGGAAAATATTAGTGTTTTATTTGAAACAGAAAAAGTATATACGTGGGAGTGCAAGGATAACGTAGCCGATGCAGCCTAGCTTTGTCGGCCTGTTGAGGAGTCCTCGGAAACCCCTATGGAACTCAACTCAAACTACTGCTGCTTGGTGCTGGTTTAGGATTGAGGTTAGCTTGTTCAACCAAGAGAACAAATTAATCAGGCAGTGAAGAAAAAAAGAAAAAGATGGGCAAATGAAGAACATGGGTAAGTTTGTTTGTGGCTAAATCTCAGTGCTCTGGAAACACAAAGGCCACCCTTTTGAGATTGTTGTAAGAAAACATAAATCAGATTTCATTTTTGAGTAGAGACCCGACAACTGTTTTACCCTCACCCTACAACTTTATGAATTGTATATCTTTTTTCTTATTATTATTCTTTTGTTTCATTTATTGTTATTTGATTTTTGATATACAAAGAAAGCTGTACTAGTTGATAGCCCGTACAATGCACGGACTAGTTTGAATAATGAATTTAATAATTTGTCCTACATTTATGTTAAAAAAGAAGCTAAGGTACACAATTCATAAATTAAATTAAGAGATTGACGAATTCCATCAACAAAATTCAGAAAACAGTACAATTTGAATTAACAATCAACACAATAGCTATAAATTAAGAAGTGAAACAATGCATAATTCAATAATTAGTTTTACCCGTAAGTGCTCTAATTTCTCGAAGCAGTCCACGGTTCAAGACCCTCATGATGGTGATTCTTCTAGATTGAGCTATAACTTGCATTTAGAAGTATAGAGTCCACACTTCACGATTGGTCTAATTAATTGGTCAATCAATCCACAATGACATATTGACATACCATAAAGCTAACAACACTTGCAAAAGGTGCATCTTTCTACTCAAAATACTCATTCTGACAGGTAAGCAAACTAACAATTTTGCAATTGCCTGATCAACAGTCTAGGGAGATGGGGCGAGGCAGTATTAAGGTCATACATTAGGTTAGTATTGCAGCTAATGCTATAGCAGTGTTTAAGATCCAGATGAGTCTTTGAATCTCATGAATTTTGCAACCTTAACATCCACCATAAGATACATATACAACAGAGGATTCATTATCGAAGAAAAAACACATTAAATGATTCTCTGCTATTATTTGTTGGAAATTATGCAGCACAAGATATTTTAGTTACAGTAAAAATTTCATTTCTGTTCCAAATCTAAGCAATTAACCCGCAAAAAACAGAGAGACTCAATCCAACACAGTAAACGGGAGTCAAATATTATAATGCATCATCAGCTGCCTTGGTTTCTTCTTTTCACTTCAAAGTGGTAGAAGACGTTGGACTTCCTTCTTACCCCCATCTCAGCTCTGATATCATTGATGGTCTGCTCAAACTCATCTATGCGGTGCCCATCTCATCAAGTGCATCTTAGTCAAAGAAACAAAGAATTCCATTCATATCAGTTCCAGATGACCCAGAACCAAAATGCAAAAAATGAGCCATGCAAATGGTAATGACAATTTTCATAACTTTCTTGGATAAATAAATAAATAAAGCCCCAAAAAAATTAAAACAAACAAATAAATAAATAATAGAAAAATATATAATTCTTACAAATCCTGTTTCATATCAATCAATTATTGCATCAAAAACTGAGCGAGAAAATTTTAAATAAACCAAGGGAGAAATCATTAAATCGAAAGAAAGAAAACACAGAGCATAAATTACCATTATACATCAATACCTTTGTTAAAGTAGATGACCCTTCCCAAATCCCAAATTTCCTTCAACTTTTTTCCTTCCTTATTTGTTCCAAATCAAGAAAAAAAATTTCAAAAAAATTTCTGTTTTGTGCATAATTCTTGTTCGGGTCCTCTTCATATGGAAAAAGATAAACTTTTTAGGAATGAAGGAAACACATTACCACCCACATGGAATTCCACTGAATTTGGGATGGGAATTCAAAACAATGAGCTTAATTCCACTTCGGAACAAATTCCCAATTATTTTTTCAATTCAAAATGAGAAAATTCAATGGATCAGAGCGATCCCTTTTGAGTCTGATCTTAGCTCAATTGTCTCTTCCCGAACAACATATCATTCGTGAATTCAACAAATAATGGTGAAAACATTGTTCTTAGAGATTAATTGGTAGACTTGGAAGTATTTGTAATGATCGAGTGGATTGTGAGTTATAAATCAGTCAAACTAGCACATCGATCATGGGTATGCAGTTGAGCCACAACAGCAGCCGTGTGTTGATGTTGGGATGACTAGTTTTATTCTATAATTTAACAAGTTTAAAATTTTTAATTTAATTAAGTTTTTTTTTTTTTTAAATGATACGTCATGTGAAAGTAAATTATTATGTTTTGTTGTTTTTGTCAAAATAAATTCTATTATTATATTATCTTTATTTTAGTAAAAATATGTTTTAAAGAGAGGAGTAAAATGGATGAGGGAGAGAGTAGGAGAGAGAAAATAAGAAAATACTAGTAACTCTCAATTTGAGAGGATTAATAGCAACGGAAAACAGAAAAAGTTTCACAAAATTATTTACACTAAAAAAACCCTCCGACTTTAAAATATGGATATTGCCACCTTACCATTCTCTGTTGGTAGTAATTGATTTTATAAAGTTTCTTTTATGAGTTTTGGATGTAAAAGAGAAAAGAATAAAAAATTTGTAAGTTAAGTATGGATCATTCAAAAGGCAAAATTGGATCCAGAATGGATCTCGGAACAATTTCCATCCATCCATCCAACCAAGCTATAGCATATGATATTATATATAGTAATTAAAGGATTTGGTTGTGAACATCAAAATTATGTTTATTTTTGATATATGCTGCTGCTGTTTTCAAAATAAAAAGAAATATTTTTCTCTTCCTTTCATATCTGTACAAGGCAGGCAGGCAGGCTCGCTCGCACAGGCGTCAACAATTATGAAATCCATCCATCATCCCAGACCTGAACTCACTCAGGCATCTTCGAGTGTAACGATTGTGGGTATTTGGCCACGATCAACAAAGTCAATCTTGTTAAGTCTAAGGCAACAAAGCACTCTCTCCGGCAGTTCTTCTGGTTTCTGAGCCTATAATCAATCAGTAAGCGCCTAGTTAGTTGGTTAGTAGTGAGAGCTTTGGACCCTGAATCAAGATAGTAGTTGTGTACCTGAATTGTTAAACCAAGATCCAATATTCCACTTCCCAAACGTTCCCGAAATGCTTCTAGTCCCTTCCTAGCTATGTAGCTGAACCGATGAATGTCTAGGTCAATCTCAAAGTAGTTTGATCCCTGTGCATGCCATTATATTATATACAATCAGCAACATGCAGTTTATTATATCCATCTCTTTCTTTGTTTATATATTCTCAACACCAAACAAGAATGGAACGGTACTAAACCTGATAAAAATTGTGTTGTGGGCGTGAAAGAACTGGCTTTTCATTATAAGCATTTAGAAGTTTCCTTTCTGTAGAAGTGGAAACAAGATCATCTGGATTACCCACACCAACCATGATCTTCAGTCTTTCTCTGAAAGGAACTGTCGACCCTTTCGTAAATCCTTTAACCTTTTCCATGTCGTCCTCAATTAATCTCTGTACCATATATACACCAACATACATTTTCAACAATTTACCAACTCAAAAACAAGTGGCTTCAAAGACCAATCCAGACAAGAAAGATGCTAATCCACCTGATTCAGTTGGGTGGAGGGGGAACATAACATATAGGAGTTCCAATGGGTTATATGGCCATCAAAAAAAGTGGGGATGATGACTTCACATAGAAACACTTTAATTGGAAGCATATGATATATTTATATTATCATAGATTAATTGTGAGTGCAAAGAATCTATGCTGTTGGTCCTGCAAGAGACGAGCAATATAGTACGTATATATAATGTTACCTTGATGCTCTCCTGAAACTGAGCAGAGGTGTCATTCTCAAAATTCTCTGCAAGTTTGAAATATAGTACAAGGCTCAAACCTTCTCCATCGCATTCACCGCTAAACATTGCAGTCGGATAAGTAGGCAACTGCCACAAGAAGCATAAACAGATGAAGATATTATAATAAGAGTAGTAGGTCACAGAAACAAAATGACAAGTGAGAATATATACCTGAATATTGACAATGAGAAGTGAAGGCACCTTCCCATCTGCTTTAACAGAAGGAAGCTCAAGGTGTTGGGCAATGTGATTAACTTTTCTCGGGCAAAGAAATAGATCAACCCCAATTGGTGTATAAGGACAGTAATTTGGAGCTGGGGATTTTTTCTTATCTCTGCACATTGAATTGTTGCCGCAAATAATTAAACTGAATTGAAAGCATACGTAGATCTACTTTTTGTAAATGTATATGCATCTAGTCACTAATTGAGGGATGCATGGAAAAGCGTACTTAAAAAAGTTATCACCACGGAGTTTAAAATTCGAAGGTTCAATCTTTGACCAACACCCTGCAGTTGATTTCTCATCTGTACAACATGAAATTGAGCGTCCTGCTCTGGGACGGTAAAAGAATTTTTTTGACGCACCTGTATAAAATGACAATGTTTAATGATATTTTGTGTAGATCATTGTACAAGTACTACAGGTAAGAAATTAAACTGAAGACCAACAATATGAAATAATGAGATGTACAGATGGATAGACCCATAGAAGAAGAAAATTTTCATATTCTTTGTATATTTCCTAAGAAAGGTTGGTTACGTATACTTACAAAATTCATTAGTTTCTTCTCCATCCACAGATTTCCTCTTGAAGGAAAGCCTGATAACAGTTGATTTTCTCCTTTGAGATTGAGGACCTGCATTAATGATATTGTCATTGAAACTTATGCAAGGAACCAACGGAGATAAGCCACAAATCTTAATATTCTCTTCAGAATCATGTTTGTCTTCTTTCACACCATTAATGCTCTTCCTCTTGGTACAAAACTCTTCACCCTGTCCTATGCGCGAATGTTCATAACCCTGAGTACTTATAACTGCAAATCCATTTGGCTCCTTGAGTCCATCTTTGTTCAGAAACTTCTCCGTTTTACCATTATCTACTTTCAAATATCTTTCATGGTATTCTTTGTAATTGCTCTTGCTATCTATAATGCGTGATGAAGTTTCATACTGAACCACTTGGCCACTTGAAATGTCTGTGCATGAGAAGAGGAATAGAATTATAAATACAAATGAATATATCAGCAAAAACAATATCCCAAATAAGTATCTGCCACAAAGTAAAACAAAAGCATATTAGTTCATGTGTTGCATTCGAGCCAGAATTAAGTACTCACACAACAATTCATTTACTAGCCTAACATAATCAGGCAACATATGATATTAATAACTAATTGTAACTGCTATAGAGTCCACACGGGATCTGACCATTCAATGAACTCAAAATATATATGCAAACTAGCATCACCATCATAGATTATCCATTAGATCTCTCATGTCAACCTCCTGACATCAAAGCAACAAAAAGCGATCGACTTTGTGAAATATACTTCCCATGCCCATTACCTCCATGCACACTACTGAAGTCATCATCTGAGTCAGACTCCAGGATGCTGAACGTATCAAACCATGCATCCTCTTGGCAGATAACTGTAGGAACATTAACATCATACGTCATTCTCAAATATAAATTGCATTAAATTACTTCGAATTGAGAGGTAAGCTTCATAAGTTTAATTAACAACATGACCAGCCAAATAAAAGAAAATAGACACAAAATTCTTAATATTATTATAATATATATATATATATATATATATATATTAAAAAGTAAAAACCTAAGAACAGAATTAACAAAAAAAAAACAACCTAAGAACATGCAGTTAATCCATGAAATATGTTATTAAGTTAAATTGAAAGGGAAACAAACCACCTTCAGCCGGATATAAAGGTCAGCAAAAGACAAAAAAATGTGATTTCGTAGATTCATTATTTATCTAGTTATGAACTAATACATTCTTAATAACAGGACCAAGAACCTATACAAAATCTAACTTCACCAACTCAGTCAATCAATTCATAACAGGAATATGTTCAAGTCACCCATGGTGCAAACTTATTGTGTACGAGCAGCCAAAAAGGGAATCCATCATTGATTGTTTATCCAATTAAGGTGCAACCCTATCATTCTTAAGCAAAGATTTCCACAAAAGGAGTCCCATTTGCCAAAAAAAAATTAATCAAATGGGGCTTTTTTGTGGAACAGAGGGAGTATAATTTTTTGAACATAAGATATACCATTGGCATCAATTTGACTATGGTGCCACTGCAACTGCGTGAGATGGAATTTCGAATTTGAAACCTCAGATCTTCTACAGGTGGTGGTTGTCTGGACAAACTCACTGACAGAAAAATCTTTTACACGACCGGTATCATTCCTTCTCCTTGTTCCATCAAGGACAAATTTGGAGAGTTTTCCGCCCACTTTTTTGGACCGGTGATGGTTTTTCCTCTGTGATTTAATATCTGTAGGTGGTGTTGATTCAATCATTCTAGATGATCTCGATGTGCAAGCACCCATTATGATCACTCAAATTCACAAATCTGAACAAGATCAAGTATATGTAGTGCTACCTGGCACAAAATATAAGAATTAATCCATAAATGTACAATAAGGCAGCATTCATATATAGTTAAGGCAGTTCAAACATTTATCATAAGATGTCAACCATCTCGAGCAACAGCATGATATAAATAGATCATCTTAAAGGGATACCGCTATGTGCGTCTCGACTTGTCAATAAATAAGATAATGCTGAGAAAAATGTCACATATCGGGGATCAATATTCTTCACAAGGTGTACGTGCATATGGACTTCCTAGAACTGCTCCATCAGTATTTCTTGATATTCACCGATAAAACTTGGCACACAAACACTATGAATTCACTAACTTCCTGTGAAAATTTGCAAATGCTAATTTATAATGGGGTGCCATTAGTCAACATGGTTCAGGTAATGTTATGGGTACCATCAGTGTTGCTGTACATAGCAAGGAGTCCAATCCCAAATAAATATGTGAGGTCTCTGAGACACTAAAAAATTGATTTGAGAAAAGTTGATTCAACATAACCAAATTTTCAAGTCAAAAGCTTGAAAAATCGAGAAAGTACCCACACAAACACGAAAAGGAGGAATAAGAATCACATGTTCTTCTAATTCAGCAATTAATTGAAATTTTCAGAGAGGAAACGAAATGAATCCCTAAATAACAACAAAGTAATGTCTAAAAACTACAACTTCATGATGATCTCAGGAAAGAAGATAGAGCCCATAACGGAGAAAATGCAGTAATAAATTAATACATATCACACATGTATGCAGCGTCCAGAATATAGATAACTAATAGCCAAATATGGAATTACTATAGAGGGAGAGAGGGAGGAAGAGAGGACCTGGATCAATGGCGGCAAAAACGAGAAGAAGACAGAGCTTTGAAGGCGGGGATATATTAATACTCCCTAGCTCCTCTCTCTGCAACCATAAATATGAAATTAACAAGAGAATTTAGCGAGAGGATGGAGAGAGTGGGACCGACGGTATCCAGCCAAAAGCCTTTCCTTCTCTTCTCTTCTTCTCTTCTCTTTTCAAACAATTATCTATATATACAGAGATACATAGATTGATAGAGAATGAGAAGAAGAAGAAGAAGAAGAAGGATGATGATGATGATAAGGGGGGTTGTTATATGAATCTAAATACTAGTATGTATAAATTTAATTAATCTGTAATAATCTTGTATAAGTACTACTATAATGTTTATATGTTATGGGAATGGGAATGGGGATGGGGAGGAGGAGAGGAAGGAAGAGCTTTTGTGGACAACTTTATTGTTGTCCCCAGGTTTGCTGGCCGAGTTTAGACGCACACGTACAATAGAAAGAAAGAAACACAGAGAGAGAGAGAGAGCAAGAGAGCTTCTCTCTCCTTCCTTCGTTTTTTCCGCTTTCGTATATTCCACGTCTTTGCTGACTTTTTAATTCAGATTTTTTATTCATCTTTTGCTTTATTTAATAGCAACGCATATTTATGTTTTTATTAAAAATTAAATATAAATAAATAATAAAAGTAAATGTAGAAGAAAATTACACCTTTAAAAGTGTACAAATGCGATCCATTAAAAATTTTCCCATAGGACTCAAATCACTATTTATTTTTTATCTACTAGTTGGTAGTCCGTGCAACGTACGGGCTAGTTTGAATAACAAATTATATAATTTATTAAAATTACAATGAGAAGAATATTTTTTTATAATACATTATTTTTATATCTACATATAAAATCTTTTGATAATGTATGCGTTGTCTTCGTTCAATCTTTTGATGTATTGTGTTCGTTGGTTGAATCTCAAAATGAGCGTCATGTGATTATCCTAATATAATATATATAAGATAAATAATCTATTTATAAGATAACAACTTTTAATTCTTGGTAATATTTATTTATGAAGTAATATAAAATTTAGAATACTACCTCTTCATCAAGCAATATAGTTGTAGTGTTGACAATTTGTCCGGTGCTCAAATTGATCCCATCTCACTTTCTTGTTAATATGACATTTATTGTATAATCATCTCTATGACTCTGAAGACAAATCATCATCATCATCATCATCATCATCCTCAATTCCATCATCATCATCATGTGAAAGATCACCCCCAAAAGAAACCTCTTCGCACAATCTCTAGAATCAAAAAGAAATCCAATATGCCTAAGTAATGTACAATATGTTTGCCAATATAGTAACTCGAAATTAAAACCTGAATAGTAGATGCACAAATACCATTTTTTATTGACAAAGCTTACATATAAAGTGAAACAAATGTAGATGTAGAGTACTTTTTGTGTGTAGTATGAGGTTTTATAGGGTGAAATCTTTATGATAAGTAGTATTTTTATTAAATGTATTTAAATTTTCATTTATAAGCTTTGAGTGAGAAGTCATATACTTAATGATTTTATTAAAGATTTTTTTAATGTTCATGACTTCTTTTTTTCTTGATTTTAATTATTTTTTTAATGATGTTTTAAATGTTCATGAATGTTAATAAATATATTTTAAATCTTAATGTTCATGACTCTTCCTTTTCATAACTTACATGTATGACTAATGTTCATGAATGTTAATAAATATATTTTAAATGTTAATGTTCATGACTCTTCTTTTCATAACTTACATGTATGACTAACTCGTTAAAAATCAAATCGATTTCAATTGATTTGAAATTGATTGAAGTTAAGGATTGGCAAATTGATTAATTGATTTGAAATTGATTGAGTTAAGTATAAATTGATTTAAAATTTGGAAGCCGTTTATTAATTGATTTGAAATTGATTGTCAAATTGATTTCAATTGAATTGATTGAGTTAAGGATAGGCAAATTGATTAATTGATTTGAAATTGATTGAGTTAAAGATAAATTGATTCAGATTGATTAATTGATTTGAAATTGATTGTCAAATTGATTTCAATTGATTGAGTTAAGGGGTTGTGCTGTATTTATATATATAATAATATAATAATATAAATTGATTGAGTTAAGGATAAATTAATTTGAAATTTGGAAGATTTAAAAATAAAGTTATAAATTGATTTTAATTGATTTCATTTGATTAAAATCAATTGCATTGATTTCAATTGATTGAAATCAATTGCTTGTGTTGTATTTATATGGGAAGATGAATGGTCAATATTTTTTATCCGTATTATGGTACTACACTCTTCATTCCTTTTTAACTAAATTTTAAAGACTAAAAGTTATTTATTTATTAGTATTTGTTAATTGTTAATTTTAAAAAATATTAATTACTTAATTTTTATACTACCCTCACATTAAATAGTAATTAATTTTTTATTAAATTTTAAATGAGAAGATGAATGGTCAATATTTTTTATCCGCTTTTATGGTACTACCTCTTCATTCATTTTTAACTAAATTTCAAAGACTAAAATTTATTTATTTATTAGTATTTGTTAATTGTTAATTTTAAAAATATTAATTACTTAATTTTTATACTACCCTCATTTAAATAGTAATTAATTTTTTATTAAATTTTAAAAATATATATTAAAATTTATATCTATTTTGATCGATTAAATAAATCATTAATTATATTACTAATTTGGGAACTAATATTTTCACATGTATTTAAAATTGATTGAGTTAAGGATAAATTGATTTGAAATTTGGAAGATTTGAAAATAAAGTTATAAATTGATTTCAATTGATTGAAATCAATTGCTTGTCTTTATATTTATATTGATATATTGATATATTGATTGTAGGACCATTTTTCTCCTTTAGTTTTTTTTTTTCATTTTTATTGTTAAGACTTTTTTTCGTTCTTATTGTTTGATTTTCCATTATTGTTTGATTTTTGCAATTGATTTGATTATGTGTATTTATATTGATTGAGTTTAGTTTTTTTTTTCATTTTACTTTTTTTTCGTTCTTATTGTTTGATTTTTTATTATTGTTTGATTTTTGCAATTGATTTGATTATATGTATTTATATATTGTTATTGAAGAGAAAATAAAAATTAAAAAATTATTTATGTGTATCATCATTTATGTGTATTTATATATAAGAATAGAAGAATAGATGAGTTATCAAATTAAGTGAGTTAACTCACTTAATTAATTAAGAGTGAACTCAACTATTTTTCCAATTGATGAAATTAGGGGTTGTGCTGTATTTATATATATATATATATTGATTGGATGGCGCACTTTTTTTGCGGAAACGTACCAACGATGCTGCATGCATGCATGTTGTATTTTATTGATTCAAAATTCATAAATTATGCATATACGATTATAATGTAATTTTTTTTAGTTACGTATGTACAAATTATAAAATTACAGATGATTTTGTTTTTATTTTTACTTTTGTCAAAAACTCCTAAGCTCTTATATTCGTTATTTCTTATTTTAGAAATAAGTTACAACTAGAATTTGAATATTTTAATAATGAGTCGTTAAGTGTTGTGGAAGAGCTAGGATATTTTGTGTGAAAAATAAGTTGTAACAAGAATTCTCAATTATCATCAAACATAAGCAATACGAATGGTATGTCACAGCTTTGTTAGTTATATAACACCAACTAAAAGAGGGGCTATGGATTTATGAATTTATAATATTATAGTTGTGAGAATATTAATAATAGTTTTGGTCAAGAATAATGTAACAAAAAAAAATGAAAACTTATAAATTTACAATAAAAAATAATACTCTCTCCGTTCCAGGATAAAAGTCTTGGTTGACTTTTTGTGCATATTAAAAAAGATGATAAAATGATAAAATTGTCCATATTTAATTTCTCATTTAATTGAATAGTTTTTTGCACATTACTAGTGATGCTCCATAAATATACATAGAGAATATAAATATAACAATTAATAATAAGGGTATAATAGGCAAATTATTGTAAAAAATATATCATTTAAGGTAAGTAGACATTTAACCTGGGATAACTTAAAATAGTAATAAGGACTTTTATCCTGGGACGGTCTGTATTTTCACATTAAAGTCGTCGCTATGGATCCTATAGTGACGATTTTCACCGTTACTATACATCTATAACGACACTTTTTGTGTATAAATATCAAAAATTATTATAAAAATATTAATTTCTAAAGCTTTAAGCAACTATCCTAGTGTGACAAAGACTAAAAAAGATTTGCTTCCGATTTAAACTCAAAAACTCACCCTCAAAGTTTTAAACAATTATCAAACTAATATATATGGTAAAATTACACGGTTGTGCACCTTGATCCATATTTATATATATATATATATATATATATATATATATATATATATATATATATACGGTCTAAAATCTCTAGAATGAATCAAAGATTTAACTGTCGTCTTTTAGTGTCTATGGGCGACGGTTCGATCCGTCGCCATAACCATGTAGTCTTTGGCGGCGAATTCGAACTGTCGCCATAGACACCAAAAACGATGATTAAATCTTTGGTTCGCTTCTTTAAGGTTCGCTTTAGAGATTCCCGTATATATATATATATATATATATATATATATATATATATATATATATATATATATACGTATATACCCTTTATCTTACTCACCCGTGCTCACCCCCTTTAAAGCGGCAGTTTTTATCATATAAGCGTAAATACATATTTAACGACGGACAACATATAACGTCGCTAAAAGTATAGACGACGATTGTATGACCAATGTTAACGCCAGGATCTTTCTCCACGTCTCAATCACTAAAGACGTCCCCGATCACGCATACGATAAACACAACAAACACCACAAAGCTTGACGGTACGGATCACGGGGATAGCTCAGGCGTGAGAGTAAGTATGTCTGTTCACGAGGTTAACTCAAGAGGATGATAAAATCTAGTGTGATGAGATAGATTATTTATTATCAGTTGTGTGAATGTGTATATATCAAAAACGTACCTCCTTGTGAAGACTTACTCGCCAAGAAATAATATCTTTGCCTGGATTACTGTGCCACCCACTACTATCTGACATATCCCCCTGATCTAATGGGTTCTGCCGACTGCATGGAACTTATCCACTGTTTTTGGCCACTGTTCACACCGCCGGCCGACTATAATCCCATCCACATTAATGCATGGCAGATATCTTGGTCAACTGTCATACTATATCATCATTACAAGTCAAAGTAATAGATATTAAGTGACCCAATGGGTTAATCCAACGAATCGACCCGGTCCTATAGGATTAAATAAAGTTAACACAATGACTAGGCCCAACGAGCCCCATGGCTTAAATATAAAAGTCCAACGGATTAAATTAATAAGTGAGCCCAATTTAGCCAGCCCAAATAGGAGAAATATCATGACCCAACATTACCCCCTAGTTTTTTGTTAAGCAGGATGTTTAATGGAAAACTATAAACGATCCATGATATCAGAATTTAATAAAGGCCCAAAATAGGAAATATTTGAGGCATACCCACTTTGGTGCACAAAAAGGGGCGTGAAATGGCTGAACGCCCAGAGTAATAGGCCCAATTAATAAAGGATTGAAATTGAATAGGATGGACCAATAATTAGAAATTCAACTGTGAGGCCCAATCTGATAAGATATCCAAAGGTCGTCCCAAACACGTCCCATTCGAATTCTCATCATTACTGACATTTAATGCGCCGGCCTCGTTCCCTGTGTAACCGTCAGTATAAAAGGTAAGCTTTACCAATTATGACGATTTTACCTGCTAATTTGAAATTCGAACCTTTGAGCTTTCTTCTCCTTCTCAAAAATTCTCTCTCTAGCTTTCGAAACCTCAACAATGGTGAATCCAAACCAGACTTCTCCAGTTTCCTCCCACTCAAACCCTAACCAAGAGGGTTCGAGTTCAAACCCACCATCTCCTACCGATTTCTTCAAGGATGGGGAAAAATTTCCTCATGCCAACATTGCATCCACCGTCACGAATCTCCGAAATCGTGCCTCCGATTTCGATGCAGATTCCTGGACAACTTCGCCCATAAGGGCTCCTCGCCCGGAGGAAGCGAATGTACCAAATGACCGGATGGTGGGTGCGTCGTCATGCCTCTGTTTTTTTGGAAAAGGGATTCGCTGCCCTTCACGCCTTCGTCACCACCCTCCTCAGGGTTCATAGGAGTGGGCTTTGCTCACCGGTGCCCAACTCCTACATCCACATCTTGGCATTCATTGCCTTACGCCCCATGAGCTAGGGGTTACTCCTCCGTAGACCTTTTCTTCACCCTTTTCTCGTAGGTAAATCCGAGAACGAAGGTTTAAGATCTTTGAAAAAACAATCTCCGCGCCCAAACTCTAAATTAGAGAAGAGGTCCCTGATGAGCACCCCTTCGAGCAACAAAGGCTGGCACGAGAAATGGTTCTTCATCACTGGACCAAAGATCTCTTCTCTTCCAGATTGGACCATCCAAGACCGGATCTCTGCTGACTTTGGTGACATTCTCGAAGAGCGTGTGAAGGAAATGAGAGACTTTCTGAAGAAGATCCCTCCACAAGAATGGAGTTTTACCTGTGACCAAACAAGCTCTGGTCAGATGATCATAAATGTAAGTTTTGAATAACTCGCAATATAATTTTTGAGGTATTTATGTGGCAAGGATTTTAATATGTGATTATTTGCAGGTGTCCTCGATCAAACCAACTTCCTCGGAAGTGAAAGATTTAGGAGATTTTCGGCGGGGAGGACTTGAGGCTAATGAAGAGCTTCCTCTCAAGAGCCTTCCGAACAACCCCCCCACCTCCGACTCCAAAGAATTACCCCCCTTCGAATGATGAGCACAAGCCGATTGAGCCTCTCATTCTGAAGAAATCCTCCTACCTCATGCCAAGGAAGAAGGTCTAAAAGGCCAGAACTACCCCTCATGAGATAGATCCCGAAAGCGACGAGGAGGTTCTTCCCAAAACAAACCCACAATCAACTCCTCCAACCGACCACACTACACCTTCCAGACCAAATTTCAATAAAGAGGAGTCTACTTGACATACCTTTACACGATCGAAAGCGAAAGTCCTTCGTGCAAAAATTAAGATCAAAAATAATTCCCCTCACCGCCGAAGAACTCCGCGTCCCTCCAACTTCAACAATTGATCCCCCAACCGAAACCCAAACACCTGATGCTGAGCTGGTCGAAGCCGACCCCTCACTGTCCCGAAAAAGAAAACAACCTTCGGACAGCCAGCCAGGTTCAACCTCTGCCCCTTCTTCAACTTCTGAGCCTATACCTGCTCGATCTCCTTCCTCGAAAGTGTATATCGCGGATCCTCACGGCTCAGTAGTCAACCTATGCCTTCTCCTCCAAGACACACGACTACCGAATTTCAGCAGGATGCCATGGGCTCGCCAACTATGTGGCCCCGATTCAACGCCAACTTTCCTTTTCAATCGCTCGAGGCCTTCGTTCATGAGGATCGATGACCACCGATTCGGAACAGACGAATGGGGACTTCAACTATGAAGGCATGAGCTACTTGGCGAAGGTAAATGGCTCTCCCTCCTTTTGCTTTCCATACTTATCTTCGTACTCATATATCTGAAAACCGATCAAATAAAATCAACATGCACAGCAAAATGTCAGTATTCGAGCGTCTACGCCCAAGATCTCTCGGTCAATCCAAGAGAGAGGCGCCGAGGAAGGAGAACTCCATCTGAAGTCTGTCTTGGCTCGGGAAAGGACCCAACGTGAAGGCATCCTTCATACAAATGAAGGACTTCGAAAGAGTTGCCCAAGCCAAGGAAGATGCAAAGTCCTCCAGGAAGAATCAAGTCGACTAAAGCAAAGATGCGAGATCGTCAAGATGAACGTCGACTTGGTTCGTGAGGAGTGAAATAAGGATGGATAAGATCAAGGAGCTAAAGGTGATTCTAAGCTCTTAACTAAGACGATTCATAAAATTTGGAGCGGGAAGAGAACTCGTCGAGATGAATATCGCGCCGAAGCTCGAAGAAGAAATCGAGAACTCAAGGCTCTCCGGGACCTTGGGCCTCCTTTAACTGATGATCTTCGCAAACAAATCTATGAAGAGTATCGGAACTCGGATGAAATCAATGGAGAAATCATGAAGATTCATACGGAAAGTTACGAGCTTTGCCGAAGTCGTGGCAAGGAGAAGTTGATCAAAGCCAACATAGATCCATCCTTACTCGACTCTTCAGATGACGATGATGCTGCCTGAAGCGACAGCTTTTGTTTCTTTTTGGTTTTATTTAAAAAATACTTGTAAAAATTTTCTGTTATTTTCCCTTTTTGTAAATGAATTAAGTATTAATGAAAAGTGATCTTCTTCCTTATGACTTCAGTGTATTTTTACTTCCTGCCAATACTTCAATATGAATTTATAGGGACAAATGTACAAAAACTCCTTCAAGGATTTAACTCAAATTGTTAATTAACAATTAAGCATGTCATATAACAGATAAAGTGAAATTAAAGAACGAGGCATTCCAACTCAACACTTAGAAAAATTCGGGTAATAAAGTAAAGAGATACTCATTCGATTCTTCAAGTGTGAGACAGATCTGCTTTATCGTGAGTTTGTTTTACCCCAAAAGGCCTAACAACACCGAAAGATAACATTTGCCTACCACGGCGGGCTGGACGAAGTTTAAGTGTCGACCATTGCCTACCACGAAGGGCGACAACGTCTTGAAGATGACACTTGCCTACTGCATGAAGGGCACGACGACAAGGTCTAAGTGATTTAAAATTGCCTACCCCAAGGGCCCGACAATGCCAAATAGTGGCGACAATTGCTTACCCAACTTCGATAATGCTAAAGTGACGACAATTGCTTACCCCAAGGCCCGACAATGCCAAAGTGACCACTGGCCAAGAGGGCTACCATCGAATGGTCGGTGAGTCCTCCCGAACCTCCTAACTCCGAGGTGGCATTTGTTGTGCTCTGTCGAATATGGATGAGCTACGGAAGTTCCTTATGAATGTTTTAAACTTGATCCCATGAAATGGCGTTTGTTAACTGATCCCTGAGACAATGGACCCAAAGACGACTACCCCCAGACATGTTAGAGGTATAGGAGATAAAATCGAAATATAGCCTTTTGGTGGTGATGTGGGATCGAACCATTTGGTGACAAATATCCACATGAACCCTCCAAACAACATTTGCGACTTGACGGCGGCAAAATTCCTCAATAGTGGGAGATGGGTCCAAAGTAGAATACCCAAAGTCTTTACAGTCTTTGAATCCCGATTCTTTCAAGAATATCGCCGTAGAAGTGCTTTGTAGGTCAACAACTTGCCAAATAATTGTCACGAATATCTTTGTGAACTTCCGAAGAACACACCTAGCTTGGATGGAACCAAATGTTTAAGTAATGATGACGAAAAAGGTCCTTCGATAAAGATTCTCATCAATGAGAACAAAATGGACACTCTTTTGTACTTGGTCTTCTTTTGCCAAAGATTCGATCCAAGAAAAGCGACGCCATCTGTCAATCAAAGTTATAAGCATCTGTAGTGGCGACTTCCGATAATGCCCCATGGTGGAATTGTTATTGTGATCGACTCCTTGATAACTCGCTATCTTGATGTCCGAAAATAGAATATCCATCTGCATACAATATCCACGAACTCTGCTTCAGCTGAAGAACTGCAATGGCTTTGTCGGACTCCTCAGCTGCTTTCCATCTGGAACTGCAACCTTAGATGGATTTCCCCGAAGACAAGTGCCCACAGAGCGGTGTGCCCTTAATGGACTCTCGGGAGTGTGATTTTTGGATCTACTTTGGTGAAACTTTCATCATCGTGGTGAGCCTTCAGATATCTTTGCGACCATAATGCCAAAGACCAATAGGGCGGAATACCCTTCTCAGTCAATCAATCAGGAAAATGGCTGTTGGGTCTTCATCTACTCTGCTTCGACCATAATCCCGAAGACCAATAGGGCGGAATACCCTTCTCGATCAATCAATCGGAAAATGGTACATTGGGTCTTCATCTACTCTCTTCGACCATAATCCCAAGACCAATAGTATGGAATACCCTTCCGATCGATCAATCGGAAAATGGGTTTGTTGGGTCTGCTTCGATCCAGGAAGGCCTCGAGACATGTCTTTAAAGTGTAGACTTCTTTACTAACTTGATCGGTGCATCGTCGACCGACCACTTGGTATATAGATTCTAATCAAGATGCCTTACTACCCTTTTTCCCACCATGGTCGTATTATTCTCTGGCAAAGAAAATCAATCTTCTTCCAAAGATCATCACACGGCTCTCGAGCGAGAACCCTCATAAACCTCGCTGAAAGCGCGATGCAGCATGAGCATTCTTTGAAGGACCCAATCAATCCTTGACATATACTCATTGTGTAGACGAAGTCATAGCCATCGGGTATCCTTTAGAGGTAACTGTTCTACTCTTCTTTACCATGGATTCCGATGTAGAGCAGCTACAATTTGTGATTGAAAACTTCAAGAACACTAGAACACCCCTCCTTCTAGCGCCAATGTTAACGCCAGGATCTTTCTCCACGTCCCAATCACTAAAGACGTCCCCGATCCTCGCAGATAAACCACAACAAACACCACAAGCTTGGATTTACCGGATCACGGGAGATAGCTCGAGCGTGAGAAGTAAGTATGTCTGTTTCACGAGGTTAACTCGAGAGATGATAAAATCTAGTGTGATGAGATAGATTATTTATTATCGGTTGTGTGAATGTGTATATATCAAAAACGTACCTCCTTGTGAAGACTTACTCGCCAAGAAATAATATCTTTGCCTGGATTACTGTGCCACCCACTACTATCTGACATATTCCCCTGATCTGATGGGTTCTGCCGACTGCATTGAACTTATCCACTGCTTTTGGCCACTGTTCACACCGCCGGCCGACTATAATCTCATCCACATTAATGCATGGCAGATATCTTGGTCAACTGTCATACTATATCATCATTACAAGTCAAAGTAATAGATATTAAGTGACCCAATGGGTTAATCCAACGAATCGAATCTTATCTATAGGATTAAATAAAGTTAACACAATGACTAGGCCCAACGAGCCCCATGGCTTAAATATATAAAAGCCCAACGGATTAAATTAATAAGTGAGCCCAATTTAAGCCTACCAAATAGGAGAAATATCATGATCCAACAACCAAAAAATCGCCTAAAAAGGTAAAGACGAGAGTAAGAAAGATAGTGTATGACTGATCCTTACTACTATATATATATATATATATATATATATATATATATATATATATATATATATATATATATATATATTATGTCCTAATTATACTAGTATTATTATTATAAAGGTGGCTTTCGAGTTCTCTTGGAAAGCTCACCATTATCCACCATAAGCGCTTGGACGTACGGAACAAGGAAAAGCCTAATTATGGTGTTGGCAGGCTGGATACAGAGATAACAAATTAATTGGAGTAATATATATTCTTTCTTTTTTGTCCTTTTTTTTGGGAGAATTTTTCTATTTTTGACTAACTGAGAAAGTGTGAAGGTAAGTAAGGGAGACAATGGCAGGAAGACCCATCCATGTATTTTACTATGAAGTCTTTGTTGCTTGGTTTGTAAGTCCTTTTAATTACCACTCTGAATGTTATTTCAAAATTAAAACTAGACATTCTTATCAACTACTTAATCCCAAATAATGCTTGAAAGTTAATTTTCCTTTTCCTTTTTGGACATTCAAACGAAGCCTTACATTCTCAAGAGATGGGAATTACTAGAGTAAAAAGTAGATGGAGCTACTGCTTATCAATATGGTCGTTATTTGCCTTATAAACTGAGGGCATCGGACTGCAGGATACAGAAAAGATGAAGATTCTATGATGACTTGCGGAATAGTAGTAACATTTTGTTTGAGTTGAGAGTACAAATATGCATTATTGGTAGCAAACAATTATTGTTTGTTGAGGAGTACGTGAGTGGATGCAGTAGCACTAGTTCGATCAACATCCCTATCAATACATTATTTCAAACATGTTTTGTGTTTTTCAGTCTATATGCATTTATTCCTTTCGTATACTCCCTCCCTCACATAATATATATATACATAGTACATTTCAGGGCATACCGTCGTCCGGTCCGTCGCTAAATTTTAAAAACCAAATACTTTATGAAAATTCAATCTTTACCATTTGTTGTCACAGAGCACCTGAACTGCTCCTATTCAGCAAACCAAGGGGAAAGATTTCCCAAACAATTTTATTCCAGGAACCATTCAATCTGAAAAGAATATTCTCGCTTGACAGAATCACGAGTTCTTGTAAGGAATTCAACTACCACTAGTTTCAGCGTTCTTCGTCTGCAACTGCTCCAATTCATTGACAGGGAAAATTTCCAACTGCAAAGATGAGGCTATATCCTTCACATGCAACCAAGTCAGTTGCCAGACACTGTCCTCTCCATTATCATCAACTGGCACAAGGATTCCGCTAGTCTTCATGACAAGCATAGTGTTCTTCAGGAGCTCTGGGACTAATTCATGGATCTTCTCGCATCGTTTCCCTCTAAATTTCACCTTCATAAATCTCTTCAGGCAACTAAGAACCCCTAACCATATTTTAGAGAAGGACGGCAACTGCGAGAGGTGCTGCAGTAACTGTAAGAACACCATTGACAAGAGTTCCAGGAATAAAACCAATGATCCTTCCATGTTACGATATTCCTTGGGAGAACTCTCCACCGCAATTTCTAACAAGTCATCAAGCAATGTGAAGATCACTAGATCAAAACACTGCAACCACAACTCATTTGGTATATGGATCCCATCCACCCCCGTCAAGATCCTTTGTAGCATCAAAATTGCGTGATTCCTGACCTCTTCTCTCTGATCCAGACACACTTTCCTCACTTCCTGTACCAGCCTAAGCCACATCTTCCCTATATCCTGATACATTTTAATAGCAGCCTCTTCCCTCACTGCTTCCTTGGTCTTGCTAGACCAGTTCACTAGGCAAACCACTGAACCAGCCATCAAATCCAAAGACCTAACTGACCGATCAACATGCCCAACTCGAGACTCAGCAAACTGCCTAGCCGCATTCATACAGAGCACATAATTTGTTGGTAACAGGTGCGCCCCATCAGACATAATGAACTCTAGTGTCTCAAATCCAGCTTCAGATGCTTCTGGATGTCGGGCGGTGATGGAAAGCAAGGAGGTAATTGTACGCCAACCCACATGAGATCTTATCTGTATTGCATTTCCTTTAACCAGGCGCATAACTTCCTGTGTAATGTGTTCACAATATGCATCAGCAACCCGAGCATCAAGTTTCAATACCAACTGTAGAGACTTGAGTAGCTCATCAGTCAAGTTTTCCTTGTAAGGAAGAAGTCTCTGACATATCCGAAGAAGCCCAAACACAGCCTTCTCCACTAAAGTGCAGGGCATCACAGTTGACTGAACAACATTGGCTATGTGCTCATAAACACCCTGCCAGAGAATCATAATCCTGTCCCGGTTATTTAGTGTGACCGCAATCAGCAACTCCAGACAAAAAATTGCAGTTTCTTCATCTTCCAGATAGTTATTACCCTTGTAAGATCGCCCTGCAGCTGAGATGAGAGCCCTGACAAGCTGTGATAGGGAGACAGCTTGTAGAAATTTACTTTCACCGAAAATGCTATTAATTTGACAGTTCTGAACTGTTTGAAGAGAGACCTGATGAGCGGCAAGCTGTTCTTCAGTTGGTGTTGACACTGGTTCTTCCGTATCAAGATATAAGAGTTCGCTGAACCGGCCCAGCAGACTAGATGATCTCCTAGGAGTCGCCAAAGGCGGCTTGTGGGATGTTAGTGGGGAACCCAAATTAGGTTTCCCCTGTTCCATGTCAAGAGTAGGAGGCTCCAAATCATCAGCTGCATCACTGGCCAGACGAGCAGGAAGAATGCCCATTTTGTGCAAGCTTAGCACACAATCCAGAATGTTTTTCCAACTGGAGCGGATATAATCACCATACCTGTTTGCTATGGTGAAAACCGCTTCAGTTGCCATCCTGGCTTTAGTATCATTACCAAAAGTAATGATAGACTCTTCAGCAGATAGTGGAAGAAAGAGTGTAGTGAATTTACAGAGAGAAACAACCAGATCATTTAGTACATCCTCAAGATGATAGCAAGCTGCAATCTTAGCAACAGCTAAAAATCCATTGATGCATGTCTGTAAAACATCTTCCTGCACCACATTATCAAAAACCACAGATAGAGCAGCAACAGTTGGACCTGATAAGATAGCAAACATATCATGGTCCAAGTGCTCCCTGGAATCACATGTGATAAATGGTGCAGCTTGTTTGGATTTGTGCATAAGACCAAGCCAGTGGCTTGAGGTAATCAATGGAGAACCAACAGCTTGCGTAGGGGTCATCCGGATCTCATTCTCACAGATTGAGTGATAAAGCTCAGAGAGGTATTCACGAGGAAGATCATTCCCCCCATTTATACGGCGATTGTTACGAATAAAATCCTCTTTTGTCATCTTCTTCTTAACCTGTGCATTGTGTTGATCCGTGTTAAGCAGTATAAGAGAATAAGATAGCAGGAGCGTCACATCTTTGTCGAATAGAAAATTGGGTGATTGCTCATAATATCTCTCAGCAAATGCCTCAAGAACCCTCTGTATCTTCTGTGATTCTCCAGGCAATCTGAAGGTTTCCAAGAACACGCGTAATGCAATGTCCAAATTCATGTCTTGAAAATCAAAAGTGCGAGCAAATTCCTGAAGCACTTGAACAAAGAAGTCATCGTGATTTCCCAGATAATCTCCAACAAGATTCTTATCTAACCCAGTTGTGAACCTGAAAAAGCATGCAACACTTTGAGGATCAGGTTTATCAGGCAACAGATGCATAACCTGAAGAAATTCCAGACCTTTTTTAGGATCCCGGTTAAAGTGATCTGCTCCAATCATCAATTTTCTCTTGATGCACTTCATCTTATGAACAAAAGGCACCCAGTCACTTGGGTTGTCATAGTTATCACATTTCAGCTTCCAAAATGATTGATAATTTGTCAAATTTATTGAAGCCTGTTGCGAAGCTGGCAATTCACTTCCTACCCTCTCAGCCATATCTTGAATCATGGCAAATAGACCATCCATAGCAAGAACATGCATTGCAGATAGAGGTCTGTTGACCGGAAATGCACTTTTTGAAAGTAGGTTGGCAAGGTCTTCAAAAACGTTGCTGCAGGATATGTCACAGTCAAAGTTGGCATACATCTCAGACATAAATGTTGGTTGCCTGCATAGGTCAACAAGAGTCTCCATAGCAACCTCTTGCTGTTGATATGAAGCTCCATATTTGCTTTGTGCAATCCTCAAAAGAACACAAGAGAAGAAAGCTTCAAGTTGCAGTTTTAGATTAATACGCAGATGATGATACAGATTGAGAACAATGCTACATACTGTTGAAAGGATTAATGGACTCATTGAAAAACCAAACCTCGTCAAATTATGGAACAAGTCATCTTGTATCAAAGCTAATAATTTAGGGTGATGTCCAATAGAAGCCCCACTCAATTCAACAGCAGAATTGATCAAACCCAATGCAAATAGGGGCACGTCTTCATCATAAGCTATAGGATTTGATTTATGACCAACTCCAATGTGTTCTACTACATTCAATAGAGAACATAGGAAGTGGAAAATTTCGACCATGCATGGTACCCCATATGGCTCCATCATAAGATCCCCTCCAGTTTGAGCAACCTCCTTCCCTTGACCAGCCTCAACTATGTTCCCTTCCATCATTCCTGATAATGTATCTGTCGAAACATTTGAAGCAACTCCAGCAGGAGGTGTCTTATTATTATAATCTGAACTGGCATGGCCGTTATCTTCTTGTTTACTCTCAAAAGTGTGATTCTCATCTGGCACGCCAACCTGCCAAAAAAAGCAAACCTTAAAAATTGATAGGGAAACAGGAAAAGAGCTTCTTTAAATTAAGTAAATTATGAGCCAAAGCACTTCTTTTGTATCACCTCTAACTCCTACATTTTCCTTTCTATTTTTTAGCAAGTACCCCAACCCCTAATCTAGAATGTTTGTGCGAGGCTTCACCATTACCTAATGGCTTAATCACTACCATAAAATTCTGAACATATAGTTTATGAATTTCAGTCAAGAAATCTAATGAAAAACCCCTTGTAACTATATCTTACCTATCTGAATTCACTGTAAAACTAGCAGATCAGATTCAAGGAGTTGGTAGGCCATAAGAAGAACATGGACCTGGCACCAACATTCTAACATGGTGCTGCCATATATTTCTAAGTTGAAGCATATCTTCAATCAACAACGAAGAACTATGACCTTGGAAGTCAGACCATTACCTCTTTGTTGACATGAGATCCACCTCCCTGAGTAGATGCTTGTTCTATGTTGTCAATATCACACAGATGTGAGAAAATACATCTAATCAACTCATGCATTGTGTGGCGGGCTATTCTCTGCAACAACTCACCTTTAGAGCTTGCTTGATGAACTACACGGAAGCATGTATTTATTATGTTGCATACATGCTGGTTACTCAACTTAACTGATGCCTTATTCTTCATGCATGCCAAAAGAACCTGAAGTATCTTCATTAGTACCACTTCTTCTGAGGCAGGATCAGTCACCTCAAAATGGCAACTTGTCACAGCATCAACTATCAGATGCAAAGCTTTGTCTACATTCACAGTATCTGAATCAATTACTTCCAGAGTTAAGATTTTGTAAACAGATGATAAAGCAACACCAGTAATTGGTGCACCAGTTTCATCAGATTGAATCACATCCAGAAATGGCTTGAGGTACAAGACTGGATTGATAGTTTGCCACTGACGTTGCCATGAAAATATTTTTTTCCGCAGTTCCTTAAATGAATGGATGAGAGAGTGCTCTAGCTGATCATCATCTGCCATATAACGAACTCCCCAACGTACATTTCTCCTCATTACGGCCAAAACTGCACCTATTTCTGAATTCACCATCAATGCTAAAGCACCTCTGGAAGGCCTACTGGAACAGTCTTTGAATTCTTGAGCAAATGAATTGTCTTCAGATTGCTCACTTAGGCACCCCATGATCACAGCTTTTGAATGAAATTTACTTTATTGATGAACCACAACCAGTACCCATACAAAGAGCACTCTAACCTGGCCAAATCATAACCTTCACAGTGATTGACAAAAAATAGTCAAAAAATGAATGTGAAAATGAACTAACCAAAAATTTGAGAACAGTAATAAGATAAATCTACCAAATTAAAGACGTGTTATGTGGCTTTCGAATATAACATACATACAGACCACTTCTCACCCCGACTGGAAACTAGACTTTATTGTCACGCCCCCAAATCCGAGTGCTTTCCACAGTGAATCTGGTGCTGACTAAACATCATCTTCTATGACATTCGCCAATAATAAACTTGGTGAAAACTCATTTAATTAAAAACTTAACATCATATTCTTTATTCCAAAATCGTAAACTTTACAATTTTCGGTTACATCTCAAAGTCATAAAAATTACAACTTATTCTAATGCATTAAATATGCAACTCCTCTAACCCTACTTCCTCTTGAGTATTCCATAACTTCAACTTCAATCCAACACTAAACCCTTCTTCTCAACTTCATCACCATTTATCTATCCTAGACTTTCAATATTAGCAATTAGTCAGTTCCCAGGAAAGAGAGGGCTTTCCGATAAGGATTTCTCCTTATTGGCGCGCAATTAGATAATTTAACCCCTTTCCTCGACAAAACTTTCTAGAAATTGCCAATAATGTTAATCTAGCATTGTTAAATGACTCCTACATCTACTAGCTTAAATGTACAGTACACAAACAATACATTCTTATAATAATTCTCAAATCTTTTAATCATATCTCTAAAGTTATTACAACTTTAAGTTCTATTACATGAAAAGACAACAATAATAATCTCTCTTGCCCTAACTACTATTCTTTCACTTTCTTTACTGCCAGATTCTGCTGTAATTCTTTCTTAACTGCAAATAAGATTTTATTCGCAAGAATGAGTACAAATGCTCAGCAAGTCTAACAGATAACACATTTCACACTTATACAGATAATAGTGTTCACACTACTCAAGTTATACAAGTAATTCACATATCACAACTAACTTCACACAACAACTGAAATTCAAAACAATTTTATAGCACATCGTTGCACATAAAAACAGTCAGAAACTTGCACATAGTCCGAAAAACTTGCTTGATTCCGCTTCTATAGTTTACGCAAATTTTTGTGTCTTTCGATCAACCTATATAATTCAGGAGGTCGACATACAATTTAGTCAAAATATAATTCATTATTTTAGTTTACCTTAACTAGCCTTACATATGAATTTTATTTCATAACTTTATCTTTTACGATGTCCGATTACCAAGAATTTAACAAAATAAGCTTCGGAAAAACTCGGATAAAAGTATTCTATTAGTGTAGCACTTGGACGCCCAAAGGCATCGCCCAATTTTCAGTTTTGTGCCATTTTACCCTACTTGATTCAAACATGCATAACATTCAATCTACTAGGTATTTTTTAGCGATTCTTTTTCCTACGCGTTTGTAACTTCCCCCTCTTCGACTTGGCTATGAATTTCATGACCAAATCCATACATATGAGGCTGCACACCTCTTGCAAAAACTACTAAAAAAAAGGTTTAATAATTCATGCATTAACTTGCTACAACTTGATTCAATTAGTTGCCTAAGGCATTACTTAGTTTATCATGCCTTATGACTCACAAACATTATCATGCAATTCATACTTTATCTCATTCAATTAGGTTGTCTAATGAATCAATTAGGTAGCTTAACCTAACAAGTTTTTACAACTAATCTATACTAACATGCATACTCATGTTTTACTTCATTCGATTAGGGCATCACTTAACTTAGCTAGCTTAAGATGTTTATAAGACTTGCTAATTAACAACATACAATTTATGCTTAGCATGCAATACTTCATGATTTCGAATATATGAACGCCTAACTAATCAGACTACCATAAATCATAAATTACCTCTTGAAGTTGCAAGCTTTACATTTATCTTGAATAAGCAAAACTGGATCTTCCTCTTAATTATAAGTATACTTACTATGCTCTCTCTTAGAATTGCTTTGAGATTTAATGAAGGTTATTTAGCATGGCATGAATAAGCATCCAAGACTTAGGTATAATGGTCATCACACCACAACCAATCAAAGTGGCCAACAAGGCCACCAAGCCATGGTTCACATAAGGCCACCAATGCCTAACAACTCCACCACTTACAATTGGCCAACAAGGCCAAGCCCTATCACTTGTTTCTTGCAACAATGACTTGCTATACAAGAGGCCACATCTCAACTCTTAAAGCTAGACAACACACCTCAAGCAAAACATTGAGCCACATCTCACCTCTCATTGCTTGACAACACTACAAAGCAAGCAAAAATCAATTTGATGACTAACTCTACAAAGCAAGTATCAATACTTACAAGCTTGTAAGTATTACTTGCTTTCATATTGGCCAAAAAGCCCTCCCTTTCCCTACACCATAACCGGATCCCACTTAGTTTAGTTATTCCAAACTTAGTTTACTTTATAGTTAGCTTGTAGTTACTCATTAGTTAGCTTTCCTAACTAATCCGGTTAGTCAAAAATTATTGACTTTCTCAAAGTTAACTTTGTGTTTTATGAATAGTGATTTAGCGTTTTTATGAATAGTGATTTCGTAGTTAAGTTTTACAAAAAAATTCTACACTTATACTTATAATGAGACCACACGCATTCAATCACATAACACATAATTTCAATCACAAAAACATCATTTATTAATCATATAAGGTTACATTACAAGTTTTATAAGGATTCGGAATATTACATTTATCACGGTTAATGAGCTGAATACCTTAATGTGCATGCTGATTTGAGAAGTTTCATTGAGGAATGACTTCTTGTGAAATTGTTATTACATCATCTTTTTCGTAATAGTCTATTAAATGTTTGTTTACATGCAATTTACAAAGATGAACTTGCTGACAAGAGTGATAGTTATAGGTTATCAGAATTCAGAACCCATATTCTTTAAGATTTTCTTCCTTTTTTTCTATTTGCTTCTCTCTATATATCTGTTTCCTCTCTACTTTTCCCCCAAATTTGGCAATTGCAAATAAAACAAGATACAAAAAGAAAGGCCAATCCAGTTCAACTGCACACAGTTAAAATGGCACACTCCAGATACTTACTCCTGGGACACCTACGAAAATATGTATTGTAGAAAGTAAGAAAACTTGACATTAAAACTAAAAAGATATTTTGATTATCTGAAAAGAAGATAAGTGTCATCATAAAGTGATAAAACTAAAATCAAATGGATCAATTATGGTCAGGAGATGTTAAGGTTAATATTTTCCATGTCCAGTAAAAACAAGGTATAAATGTGCACATACAGTGGATCACTAGCAACCTACATTACGGATATCTTATTTACACACCAATTAGCAGGATTTATTTTTTAAAGTAAAAGAAGAAACTTTATTATAAAGATCTGACGATATAATAGAGTAAAAACAAAGAATCCTCAAAAGAGATTAAACAGTGGAAGAATAATGTTATAAAATATTAGTTCTCTAAAAGGACAACCTGATATCATAAACAACAACCATAGTAAATGCTCCATAGGTCTCCAACATGAAGCAATAAAAAACACTCAATCTCATGGTAAGTGAAAAGGAAGATAATATTCTTGAGAATTTGGAAATTCCTTTCACTCAAATCCCCAACCAAAAAGGTTTTCACCTCCAAAGGATAATTCCATCTTTACCCTTCCAAAACCTTGAAATCCACTCATAAACACAGATAACCACACATTTCATCAAACTCTCCATTTGATGTTTTCTAAAACACACATCAAACAAAAAGCTATTTCCTAAAACTCGTTGATGGGAAATAACACATCAAAAAGGGATATATTTTAGCGTGCAAGTTAATCTCAACAGAAGGGCTAACTGATAGGCGCTCAACTCATGATATTAGACAACAATTCTGAACTGTTATCTTCGACTTCTCTCAATTACAATATTTTTTTTTGAGAGATAAGAGAAGTGAAAGAGATATGGTTTATTTATTTGTTACTCTTGGTCCTTATCATTCAATAATCAAGATAATTTAGAGCAAGTAATATATTGAGAGATGAAACGTTTCTAATCACGAGCGGATCCACATGTCTCTTGGCTTTGGTAAAGCTAAAAAATTAAATTAAAAAATAAGACTAGGCTTAGTTAGGTCTTGAACTCTAAAAGTAATGAGATTTGCCTACCTTTTGCTAAGAGAAAAATATAATAGTCTTTATATTTGACTCCCTTATTTTTTACAAATAGATGTTATAGTGTGAATGCTTCAATACATTTATTTTGTGATTCCCCTAAAAAACAAACTTTGGATTCAGGTGCTCAGCCACTATCTATAATACAATCACACCTAGTAATTGGGCCACTCTACTTCATCCTACATACATGGTATGCATCTTATATGACAAAATTCCTATTTTTCAGCGTGAATATAGATGAAATTTAACGAGGGCAATTCCATAATATAATGGACACCAATAGCATGAGACTATTTTCCTGTTTAGTAAATCACCAAAATTCTAGCAGAAAAAGCTCAGGTTAGACAAATGTAGAATTAATATTCTACTTGCTTCAGATCAAAATTTGAAGGTGATATGCCACATCTACGGCATGATAACAGAAAAAGGTAAATGAGCTAAAAATATGAAGTGCATTTAATGTACATTTTCATTCCAAAGAATATACACTATAGTACACTCCTGGAGACCAAACTGTTGGTTTATACCTTTTGTGATTTTAATAATGACAATATATTTGGGTTTGTGTAATGGTCTTATTTGATTTATTTGGGCTATATATTTTTAATATGTTTATGCATGAAGATAATATACTTTGCATGGAAACATTATTTTTTGCATGGATTATATTTTGGGCTAATGGGTTTATTAAATAATATAATTTGTTGCTTTGTATGGTGACCCATTTTATATTCACTTGAGATAACCTGGAGGAAAGCATGAAAGCCTTCTAGCATGAAAGTTTTCAACAGGTTGGAGTCCATCATGGTAAATGATTTATTTATTCAAAGTTGATTTGAATATGGAATCTATCAAAATATCTTCAGCTCCTTTATTTTATCCTGATAAACCATATCATAATAAACAATTGTTATATTGGTATATCATAATAAGTTGTTTTGCTATGAAATCAATTCTAATTCGAATTGGAGTGTTTTAAGGAGTTTGATTAGCTAAGCCGCTAAGGTAACTGTTTTGATTTGATATTGCAGTCTTTTAAGGAAACATGTTATTATATCTATGTGGACTCTTTGATCTTATCTTTAATATCTTTTTTACTCCTTTAAATTAGCGTCTCTTATATTTATATCTTTAATATGTTGATATTATAGCCGTTAGCTAACAGTTTGGTGAGATTTCTATTCTTCGTTGAGCCTTTCATGCTAACAGGATAATCTAGCCGTTGCTTTTTATTCTATAAATATTCATCCTGCTTGGCAAAGGAGGTCACCACTAGGGTGCTCATCCGTAAAAAACCGAACCGGTACCGAAAAAATCGAACCGGTACCGAAACGAAAAACCCGAAAAATCAAGAACCGGTACCGGTAGCGAATAACCGGTTTCGGTACCGGTTCGGTACAAAGTCGGTACCGAATTTTTCGATTCGGTTTTCGGTTATACCGCAATAATTAAATAATTTTTTTTTATATTAATAAATTTTTTAAAATTAAGAAATGAGACTAGTAAATTACATTCTTATAAATACTAATTACAATTGTTAGTCTAATAAGTTGTTATACCGCAACTTATTTATGTTTCTTCATAAAAGGTCACTTTTTAAATATTTGTGTACTTTGTTGGCAAGTTTTGTAGTTTTGTGGATTGTGAGGACAAGTCAAAATGCATGTCCCCAAGGACCCCAACCTCTATAAATATTAAATTAAATTTAAAATTTGTGTAATAATAATATTTATTTACTAGGAACCACTTAATATTATGGTTTGTTTTAATAAATTATGGAAATTGCAACAGTTATGCATTATTTGTAGACCACATCTTACAAGATATTCATGTACTTGCATGATCCGTTCTGTATTCCATGTGATTTTGTATGGTTGTGTATGAGTAGTGTTTACATATCCCCATGTGCTAGCTACATTAGTGTTCTTTTTCTTGGCAAAATGTATCACAGTATCAATGGTAATGATAAGTTTTCGGTTTTTTTCAAACTTTTCGGTTTTTCGGTATTTACCGAATTCAAAATTTTCATTACCGGTACCGAAAAGTATAATAGAATCGAAAAACCGGTACCGAAAAAACTGAAACCGAAAAAAACCGGTACCACCGGTACCGGTTCGGTAAAAAAACGAAAAAACCAAATTTTTTTAGCACCCCTAGTCACCACACTTGAAGCTGAAAATCATCATTGAGTACATCTATAGGGCTTTATAAATCTGATTCCAATTGTATTTCTCTTTTATATTCTTTTTTAGCCGAAAGAAACACTATAATACTTCATAATCTTTGTAATCCGAGTGCAAGCCTGTTTTGGCTTGGATGTCATTGTAATAGGTATTTTGTTCAATGGTAGTCTCAAGGTCTCAGAGGTGAGAAAAGTTACAGAGGTGCAAAAGTTGCAGAGATGCAAGGGGACAGAGGTGTCCAAGTCAGATTCAAGCAACTTTGAACAGGGAGTTTTTTTTATTGTATTTAATTGAGTATTAAGTTTAATAAAAAGAGTCTCCAATACTATTTGGTATTAGACGTGAATGATGCTACTAGATTAGAGGATAGGGGTTTAACCATGTAAAAATCTTAGCGTGATTTACTATTCTTTTCTTTTCTGTTATATGCTTTAGTATTCTGCAGATTCTGCTTTAGTTCGTGCTCAAAATTATACTAAAACAGACAGGTATTAGTTGTCCGATTATAACAGACGAATAACATATACTAATACAGACAGATATTAGCTGTCCGATTATAACAGGCAAAAACATATACTAATACAGACAGGGTTAGCCTGTCCGATTATAGTCTACATTAGTAAACTTTAAAAATTGACCAATGTAGATCACTTTTGGGTAGTTACACCTATTCAGCCCCTCTAGGTGTGCTTATTTACATAATTACACAAACCCATGGTTACTTCATAATAATTTGCTAATCCAAACATTTTACAATTATTTGGTTATCCCTTTGATTACCAATAAACATATTTTCTCCTTTACTAGCTGGAGAATGAACATTTGACCTCCACTCGGCTGTGCCTAATGCAACTACTAGTTGTACCTTTTCTCAAATAAGCAAAATATTTCTTTCAATTGATTGAACTATATATAGGATTTTCAGTTTGTGGGAAATTGGCAATCAAAAAAGACAAACTCGTTTATGTTGGCAATTCTAGGATATTTTCAGAGACAGCCTTAAAAAACAGATCTAACTAACCATAGGTCAATTCCACAAGTGTAATTATTATTTAATAGCTGAGAACCGGCATAAAATTGCAGTCGATATCATTCAACTGATTTGAAAGAGAGAACAATGGGTCAATTGAATCACAAAACATCAAAGCAATCTGATAGGATTTGCATGAGCGATGCATATATTTAATAAATTGCGTGTGAATGGAACTGGGAAGCATCTGATCGATAGGAAAAGACGTACCGTTTTGCGATTCACCGGCCAAGTTGAGAGAGCTTTCTGGTTCAGGGGCTTACAGAGGGGGCACAATCCGAGTTTCAGCATTTTCAATGTTTATTGAAACTTGAAAGTAAGGTCAATCTTTGACAGAACAAGCTTCCGACTTGCATAAACGTTTTTTTACCAGTACGGTTTAAACGTTGATTATTTGGCCCAGGTAATTGTTTCTATTTTTTTAAAAATTAGTAATTGAAAATGTTGTATGCTTACTTGAAAATCTCAGGATTATAATTTCTTGGGTTATGTTTGTTTGTAAGGATTGTAATCCCAATACTATTAATCTTATATTATAATCCCGCAATTATAATTATTATTACAGGACTATTAAGTCATTTTATAATCCCTGCACTAATAGTCTCAAGTCTAAATTTAAAAACAAACAAAACATTTATGATTAATAGTCATATCTCAAATATAATCTTTGCAAACAAACATAGCCTTGAAGTTGAGAATGAAAATTATTTTTACAATAATGCTATTGTTACATAAAAGTATCACATACCATTCACATACTGCATAAGTGGCACCTATAGATTTATTGTTCAGTTAAGTGGGTCATGTCAACAACAAATTCATGAGTGTCACTCATGCAATATGTGAGCGGTATATGATATTTTTAAGTGATATTAGCATTATTATTATTTTTAAACTTCAATTCAAGGGATGTCATAACTTACCTCTCACACCTCCATGACAATCATGTGTTATATTAGGCTAAAGTATTACACTAAATAGGTAAACATTAATACTATCCATTTAATTATTTAATTATTTGTGTCAAGATGTTCAACACTAACACTAATCTGTTTATTAATTGTGTTAACGTGTCGACTCATTTACTATATGAATTAAAATTTACAAATAAAAAAATAAATATCATTCACTTATTTATTAAATAATAATAGAATTTATTCATCACAATATTATTTATTTAATAAACTATAACTAAGAAAGAAAAAACTCAATATTTAAGGTAACTAGAATTTATTCAACTCAATATTATTTACAAACGTAACTAAGAAAGAAAAAACTCAATATTTAAGGTAAATTATAACGTTATATCATATTTATTTTTAATAAATATGTCTAATCATGTTAAACGTGTCAACTCGTTGATTATACATGTTTAACATATTTAAATTTCGTGTTGAAAGTGCAAACTTATTATGCTCAGGCTAGTTTTGACAAAACGTTGAGCTATCTTATCTTTCGTGAGATTAAGAGTTTATTCGTCAATTACATATAAGTTGCTCAACTTAATTTATTAGTACTTTTTTTTAGTATTTAGGTGTTCATTTGTGACTTATTTTATGATTTATAAGTTGATTTTTTGCTTCTCAAAAGATGACTTATACGTCATTTTAAAATATTAAATTTGACCAAATATAATGATTATTTTGTCCTTAATTTAGTTATTTTTACAATTCATTTTAACATATAAGTCATTTTAGCCCAACATTTTCACATTTTAACTTAATTTTTAATTTATAATTAAAAATAGTGACGAACACTTTTGTTTATAAATCACAATTTAAAATGACTTATAAATTATTTTAAATGACTTTTAAATTATTATAAATTTCAACTTTATAAATCATTTTAAAATAAATCATTGTGGAACACCCCTAAAACATAAACTCTCTTCAAAGGACCTAAACAATACTTTTTTTTCTTCTCCTTTTAATAGACCGACTTGAAATAAAATTTTAAAAAGTTTAGAGTAAAATACAGTGAAATCTCCTAAAGACAATCATAATAACAGTCACCATATTTAATTAACAATTAGTATTCATGCAAGTATTTAAGATTAACAAAATGAATAGAGTTACATAATTACACTTGTATGTTATCAACTTATAAATTAATATGCTTTTAATTATTGTTTTGTTTGTAATTAACATTTGTCTTCAGCACATTCAAATTGTTGATAATTTATGAAATATTAAAGCAAATTTAATTAATACAAACTTTTGGAAAAAATGATACGAATATTAGGAATTTTATAATTGAATTATTAGTGGGTTGTTGTAACTAGTACAAAATGGGCCCGTATGTTGTGGTACAAATTAAGATTTTCATGTGTTAATTTTACCTAGAGTATATATCAAAATTTGTTATGTGTTGCTTAGATACATTTTGTCGAATTACACCTTCTTCTTCTTGTAAATAAAGTTTTTTTTTTCTCTTTTAAACTTTTTTGGGTATCAACATTTGTCATTATTTATTTTTAAAATTTTATGCCTAAAGTGTGATTTACGGTTAATTTAATATTTGAGAAAATAACTTTAACATACTTTTTTGGCTGAATGTTTTATATGAATAGTAAAATTCATTCTTTTAAATTTTTTGCATAAGTTTGTGTATGTGTAAACTTTAATGTTTGTGTTCAATTAAAAAAAAGGTTAGGGTATTGAGATTTTTCTTTTTTAATAATAAAAATTATGTCGAAATATAAATTTAAATATTTGAGAAATGTAATTAGTAAAAAGTTTACGACTTTATTTTCTTCATAAAATGAATACTTTTAATGTATGACATTTAATATTTATACGGGTTAATACACAAGTTTATAATTTAATTAATTGCATCAAGTTAAATAAAAATAAAAAAAAACGCAAGTTTATGTTTAGTGGGTACATTAATTATCAACATTTTTGAAGTTATAATTCTCCACATAATAATTTAAGGGTGTTTTAGACATTATATTTAAAAAATTAGTTGACATTTGTTGGTCAACCACATCAAGGACAATATGTGTTACATTTTATTGATAAGAGGGTACTAATTGTTATTTAAAAAATTAAAGGGGAGACAAGTGTTATTATAAATTTTATAGAGAATGTTAAGGTTGTGTTTGATTACATCTTAACAGTCCACCTCTTAATGCATCTTAACAGCCCACATTTTTGTATTAAGAGATGCTCTGAATAGTTTAGACTCGTATTTATATCTTAACTATTCAGATGATCTCTTAATACAAATATGTGGGCTCTTAAGATGCATTAAGAGGTGGACTGTTAAGATGCATTAGTGTATTTTACTCAAGAGCTTGAAACCTGATTTGGACCTGAACAAACTTATACTTTGTTTCTGAGTTTTAAAATGGACAGAAAAGAAAAGAAAAAAAATAGACGGAAAATTTAAGTTTTCTTTCCAATTCTTATGTTTATGAGTTTTTTAATAAACGAAAAAGAAAAGAAATGGATAGAAAACTTGGCCATTTTTTCTGCCAAAGTTTTCTGTCCAAAATTGGCCTGATTTGGACGGAAAAGAAATTGAAATAAGTAATATTTTTATAATTCCCATATTATCCTCAACTTTTAATATAATAAAGTTTAAATTACAACTCAGGTCCTCAATTTTAATTTTTCTATCTTTTTCTATTAAAAACTCAAAAACAACACAAAGGAAAACTTCAAGTTTTCTATTCTTTTTTTTTCTGTTCTAATTTAAGTTTTCTATTCTTTTCTTTTCTATTCAACACTCAGAAACAAAGTGTAAGACCCCGAATTTTATGAAATAAAAGTATTCAATTTTTTTTATAATTACAATTCAGTAAATGGTTAAATTGATAAAAGTTAAAGTTAAGGGTGATATATGAATTTTTTTTTTTTTAAATATGTAAATGGTTATAAAATATTCTTTCTGTCGGGGAATATTCGTTTGGTCGTGAAATATTCTTTCTGTTGGGGAATATTAAATGCACGATGGAACAATCATTATGGGCCCCATAATGGATAAGCGCTTGGATGAAGAAAACGATAAATTTGAGTTTTTATAAATAATTGGTACAGTCGTTCTGATTAACATCTGTTGGAATACCGGTGGGTAAAGTAAAGTAAAACGTCTGGCGTTGTTGCCTTATAGCACCGCGATTTTACAGTATTGTTGAATTATTGATTCTTACGTACGTGAAGCCTACTCAATAATTGTTACGATAATTCTTGTTCAATATTTTATTGTTTCAATAATTCTTTGCGTTGATATTTTATATTACTTGTTGTTTTAATAATTGTCACTACACGCGTTATTTTCCATTATCGAAGCAATAATTCATATTATCTGAATAATATTATTAGATAACATTATTGGCAATGTCTAGAAAGTTACATCTAAGGAGAGGTTTGGTCACCTAATTGCGCACTCAAAGATGGAGAAATTCTTATTGAAATCCCCTCTTTCTGAACCGTTTGTCATTATTGTGATTCTGTAATATTATTTGTGAATAATTAATTATTGATTTATATGATGAGGAAAATATTCATTTTATGTGGATATAGATGGAGAAAATTTTTAAAATGACAATTGTTGAAAATTGATATTTTATCTTTTCTGATAAAATAATATTTTATTATATTATTATAATATAATAATGATGATATTTTTACAAAGAATGTGGGATATATGAGTATATGAGGAGAAAGAGTATTTTTGTTGCATTAAATGATTAACACATGTTTTGTGTGTTGGTGGACCCCATTTCTTGACTAAAATTTGATTATAGCCTGTAAAATCGCCCGTTTGTGAATTTCGGTCAATTTCTGTTTAGAATTTGGAAAAAATTTATTCTGCAAAGTTGTAGAGAATTGAATTTTCTATAAAAAAAAAGCGCGAGATTCGAATTTTCTGATAAAAGGGCTATTTATTATGAATTATTGAAGTTCCGAAGTTCTGAAATAATTGATTTTTTAGAGTTTAAAATATTTTTAAATATAAAAAATGTTTTTTGTATTGTTGGTGGGTTGTCAAACATGCTGAATTGGATGATTCAAAGGTTGGCGTGAAAATTTAATATATATATTATTAATTTATTAAATTTTACGCTTTGAATCATTTAAGTATTTTTACATAAATAGGGTCTTTATGTTAGAATTGAAAATCACACCGAAACTAAAGATTTCTCTCTCTTTCTCTCTACTATATATCGCGTATTTTTGTGAGTATTTTAGTACTTGAGTATTGTTATACTCATACAAGTTTTTTAGCACTATATCCGATATTCCAAATGTCAATCTTATTTCTTTCTACGAGGTAAGGGAGATTATTTTCTTCATAAATGATATTATTTCTTCAATATCATTATCTTGAAATATTGGTTTGAATTTTTATCAAATTTGAAACTTTTTCATGTCGGGGTTTCTTATTCATGAGTTATTATTTATGAGTTCTTATTCACGAGTTCTTATTCATTAGAGTCTTATTTACTGAGCGTGGTGATTTTTTTTATGAAATTTCTATCTTTTGGTGTCGGAATTACTATTCACGTATACGACATTATTCACGTATACGGCACTATTCACGAATACGACATTATTCACAGAAAAATTAAATTTTTATTTTTCATCCAAAATATCTATTATGGATACTAGCTTTGATTATATCCATGTTTTGATCATTCTTGAATTTTACTTCACTATGATTATTTATGAGATATTTTTTTGGCATGTGTAAGACCCCAACTTGTTATTAATGAAATTTAATTTTCTCTATTTATTATTTTAAAATAGTAAGGGTTGATTTGATTAATGTGGATAGTTATGGGTAAAATACAAAAATATTTTAAAATAAGCAAGTGGTTATAAAATATTCATTGTTGTCGGGGAATATTCGTATGGTCGTGGAATATTAAATCGTCGGGGAATATTAAATGCGAGTAGCGATCATGTATGGGGCCTATAACGAAAGCGATTGGATGAAGAAACGACAAATTTAAGTTGTTTAAAAATAACAAATAGTAGTTATTCACAGATTATCTTGTTAAAATACTCGGTGGTTAACACACAAGAATACACGATATTGCACCAATTATTAATTCTTACGTGAAGGCCTTTACTTTCGATAATGAGTTCTTTGTGGCGCCCCCAAAATAGGTATACAACACCCAACCCATTCTCGAGTCGCCAAATATATATAGTGCGAAATACTACAACTTTATTATTACAACATATAAAACCTGTGAGTTTAAATACGAGATATTGTCGCCTGCATAATATCCACCTGCAAATAAATCCCCATCATAATTATTGATACATTATTTTATAAAAATGGTGAGGACTACTAAACAACTCTCTCTCGAACCTTCACTCCATACCCCGACTCGATCCTCGCTATGTTACTCACTCCTCGAGAAGAAAATGGAACAAAAAGGAAAGGGTGAGCTCAACTAGCCCGATAAAGAATATTATGACTAAGATAATATACAACAAATTATCGTTAGTCTTCAACGAGGAAAAAAGTCGATAAAATATAATAGACAACAAGTTTTAGATCAACAAATGCAATGAAATAAAGAATCCATTAGAAGAGTCACGTAGAGAATGAATTCTACTATCTCTCTAAGATTTAAAGTCCATCATCAATATTTTATCCATGTAACAACAATCAATATTCATCTTTAATCATCTTTGCACTTTCTGAGCCAAAAGATATTCATTTTAATATCACCAGGTTAGTCATGTTCATCTCAACACTGCTTCATCTTCTGCACTACGGCCAAAGAGATTCATCGATTTAATCATTCATCTTTGCACTACAGCCAAAGATATTCATCAAGTATCACCGCTTAAGGACCGAGGATGATGAAAAATATTTTTAAACGAGTCCAATTGAGATAGAAGGACAAATATTAGGGATTAAACTACCACGGTTTGTCCAAGATCAATAATACTTCATAACAACCGATTTTGAGCGGAACTCAAAAAATAACGATCAAAACATGGATCAATCAAAGATAGTAGCCAAAATAGATATTTTGGACAAAAAGAAGAAATTTCATTTTTCAATGAATAGTCAGATTCGTGAATAATGTAGTAGATATCGTGAATAAAGTATGTCGATATCGTGAATAAGTAACTCTGACACCAAAAGATAGAAATTTCATAAAAAAACATCACCACGCTTACGTGAATAGTACTTTTGAATAAGAACTCGTGAATAAAAATCGTGAATAAGTAACTCAGACATGAAAAAGTTTTAAATTGATAAAAGTTCGAACAATATTTGGCGATAATGATATTGAAGAAGATAATATCATTTAAGAAGAAACAACATCCTTACCTCAAAATAACCGTATTTACGACATTTCGGTATAGTCTTGTGAAACTCGCATACCGTATATAGCAACACTCAAAGTATACTCACAAGAATACGCCGATAATATAGAGAGAAGAGAGAAAACTTTGTTTACGGTGTGATTTTCAATTCTAACTTAGCCCTCTATTTATAGGAAAATCTTTAGAACGCCAAAAGAGACTAAATTAATAAACTATTAATATTTACCAAATATTCAAGCCCACCACCAAGGAATCGATTTCACCACCAAGCACATGTTAAAGATGTTCACCAACCTTTGAAAAGCGTTCTTCTTGAAAATAATAATTAAAACTTCCAAAAATCAATTATTTGAACTCAAAACTTCAATAATTTACAATAAATAGCCTTTTATCGAAAAATTGAATCTCGCAATTTTTATAGGAATTCAATTCTCTACAACTTTACAGAAGAAAGTTTTTCCAAATTCCAAACAAAAATTGACCAAAATTCATAAACGAACGATTTTACAGTCTATAATCAATTTTCGGTCAAGAATTGTGTCCACCGACATACAAAACATGTGTTAAACATTTAATGCCACAAAAATACTCTTCCTCCTCATATACTCATGTATCCCACATTCATTGTAAAAATATCGCCGTTAATATATTATTAAAATAATATATTTAAATGAATTATTTTATCAGAAAAAGATAAAATATTAATTTTCAACAATTGTCACATTAAAATTTTCTCCATCTATATCCACATAAAATGAATATTTTTTTTATCATAATAATCAATAATTAATTATTCAAAATAATATTACAGAATCACAAAGATCTTGACAACCGAATAGTTCTGGGATAGAGAACTTTCCAATAAAGATTTCTCCTCTTCTTGGCCTTGATTATTAGGTGACCAAACCTCTCCTTGATGCGAACTTTCTAGATATTGCCAATAATGTTATCTCGATAATATTATTCAAATAATATGAATTATTGATCCGATAATGGAAAATCTTGTGTAGTAACAATTATTGAAATAATAATAATATAAATATCAACGCAGCAATTATTGAATCAATAAAATAAAATAATGAATAAATAATTCTCGTAACAATTATTGAGTAGTGCCTTTCTCACGCATTTAATCAATAATTCAACAACACTTTGTAAATCTGGTATCCTCTCTTGCGCCACCACGATATTATCGTATTTTAACCACCGTGTAACCCAACGGTGTTAATGGTAACAATTTATTTATGCCGTTATTTATAAAACTCAATCTTTGTCATTTTCTTCATCCAACCGCTTTTTTAGTTATGGGGCCCATAAATGATCGCACCATCGTCAGATCGGAGATTCCCGACAAAAAAGAATATTCCACGACCAAATGAATATTCCCCGACAATAATGAATATTTTATAACCACTTGCTTATTTTATAAACTTTGCACATTTCACCCATAACCAAAGCATTATATCAAATTAACCCTTATTAATTTAGAATAATGAATAGAGGAAAAAATTTAATTTATTTATAATAAGTTGGGGTCTTACAGTTACAGTAATTACTGTTCAGTATTTTATTTTATTGATTTAATAATTGCTGCGTTGATATTTTATATTCTTTTGTTGTTTCAATAATTGTCATTACACAAGATTTTTTATTATCGAAGCAATAATTCATATTATCTGAATAATATTATTAGATAACATTATTGGCAATATCTAGAAAGTTACATAAAGGAGGTTTGGTCACCTAATTGGCTTGTAGTAAGAAGAAATTTTTATTGGAAAGCCCCTCTTTCCTGGGAACTGCCTGGTTGTCAATATTGTGATTTTATAATATTATTTGTGAATAATTAATTATTGATTCATATGATGAGGAAAATATTGCTTTTATGTGGATATAGGAAAAAAAAATTTAATGTGACAATTGTTGAAAATTGAAATTATATCTTTTTCTGATAAAATAATTCATTTAAATATATTATTATATTTTAATAATATAATAATGATGATATTTTTACGATGAATGTGGAATATATGAGTATATATGGAGGAGGAGTATTTTTGTTACCAAAAATATTTAAAGCATGTTTTATATGCTCGGTGGGCCCCATTTCTTGGTCCGAAATTTGATTATAAACATAAAAATTGCCCGTTTGTGGATTTGATTAATTTACATTTGGAATTTGGAAAAACTTTCTTACGTAAAGTTGTAGAGAATTGAATTTCTATAAAAATAGCGAGTTTTGAATTTTCCTCGACAAAAGGCTATTTATTGTGAATTATTGAAGTTCAAGCTCAAAAATAATTGATTTTTGGAAGTTTAAATTATTTTAAATTAGAAAAACGTTTTTCTTACTTTTTCTGTAGAAGGTGGCATGTCTTATTGAAATGAAATCGATTTCAAGAGTGGCGTAGAATTTTGATATATATATTTATATTTTATTAAATTTTCTGCTTTGGTGTTACAAGCATTTTCCTGAAATAGGGTGCTTGGGTTAGAATTAAAAATTACACGAAAACTCAAATTTTCTCTCTCTATATTATCGAGCGTATTCTTGTGAGTATTTTGAGTATATTTTGAGTATTGCTTATCTGGTGCAAGTTCAAGTCATAGCCTTATATCCTGTGTTTAAATTTAGAAGACCGATCTTTCGAGGTAAGGGATATTATTTTTTTCAGTAATGATATTATTTCTTCAATATCATTATCTTTGAAATATCGATCTGAAGTTTTTATCAAATTTGGAACTTTTGGTGTGAGATTACTTATTCACGTATACGACCTTATTATTCATGAATACGATCTTATTCATCGAAAAAATGAAAATTTTCCTTTTCGCTAAAAATATCTATCATGGATACTAGCTTTGATTATATCCATGTTTTGATCATTCTTGAATTTTACACCACTATGATTATTTTTGAGGTATTTTTTGGACATGGATAAAACAAAGTATGAATCTGAATCCTTAATCCTTGTCATTTTGTTTCACTAGATTCGCTTTCTTTAAAATATTTTTCATCATCCTCGATCTTAAATGATGATATTATTGAATATCTTTGGCTCATAGTGCAAAGATGAATGATTTCGATAAATATCTTTGGCCCGTAGTCAGGAAAGATGAACAGTGTTTAGATGAACATGACTTAATGATGAATATCTTTGGCTGTAGTGCGCAAAGATGAATATTTGATTCGAGATATATATTGATTGATGTTACAATGATAAAAGATAGACGATGAACTTTTAAATTCATACATAGAAGATAGTAGTTTGCATTCTCTACTTAACTTTTCTAATGAATTATTATTTCCACTGTGAATATTGATTTTAAACTTGTTGTACATTGTATTCTATTATATTTTTCCTGTTGAAAAACTAACGATAATTTGTTGTATATTATCTTAGTCATAATATTCTTTTTACTAAAGCTAGTTGAGCTCACCCTTTTCCTTTTTGTTCTATTTTTTCTTCTCGTGAGGCGAGAATATAAATAGCACGTAGCCTGTATAGAATAAAGGTTCTAGAGAGAGTTGTTTAGTAGTCCTCACCATTTTTGTAAAATAATGTATCAATAAATGTGATGAGGATTTATTTGAGTATAGATATTGTCTGAAGATAATATTTGTATTCAAACTCACAGTTTCTTGTTGTAATAATAAAGTTGTAGTTATTTACGTACCGTCATGTATTGACAACTTCGAAATGGGTGATGTATACCTATTTTGGGGGGCGTCACAGTTGGTATCGTCGAGCTTAGGGATATGATCTCCAGCGGAGATCGGGAATAGAACTAGGAGGGAGGACGAGTAAATCCTTCGCTAGTGTGTCCTACCTAAGCTTATTTGTTAGTTAGTCGATTATATAGGGATATTATGTGATATATTGATTTCCTTAATTAACCTTTGTTTTATGGCAAGATTTGAGAATGTCGATTCGAGAATATTAACAATGAAAATGAGACCGTGGAGACGCTCAGTACTCACCAACGAGGAGAACGCATAACAGTGGCAATGTTCCTCCCGCTGAACAACACCAATCGAAAGCGATGATGAACGAGGGATGTTTAGAAGCTTTTTGCGATTAATGCAAAATCGCATTTAGGAGACTCGTGTTCAAAATACTGAGGAGAAATGATAGCGATTCACGGGTTATCACAAAAAGAAGCGATTCAAAGAGTTGGGACCACCGAATTTAAGGGAAAGCCGATCCGATCATGGCGGAAACATGGGTCAAGCAAATTACCAAGATATTCGATGTCTTGGGATGCACGGAGGAATGTAAGGTTCCATTCGCCACCTTTATGTTCCGTGTGAGTGAGGCATTCTTGGTGGAGTCATGTGAAGCATACATATCCAAATTACCTCGGCAAAGATGTCTTGGGAGACGTTTGAAACAATTTAATGACAAATACTTTCACGAAAGTGTTCGGTACTCGTATGAAGGAAGTGGAGTTCATCGATTAGAACAAAATAACATGACGGTGTCTCAATGACGAGGCAAAGTTTGCGAGTTATCCGAGTTTGCACCTCATTTGGTGGAGAATGAGGAACATATAGCGCGGATGTTTACGAGAGGTTTGAAACCCGGATACGACAATATCTCATTTCTCATAAATTTTCTCTATTCAGATGTTGTAAAATATGGCTCAATTATTAGAAGCGAGATAACGAGTACGATCAACCGAGGGACCACAATCGAGGATCATACCGAGAGATAGCGATCAACAAAACAACGATAACCAATGGAGAAAGAAAAAGATTTGACAAAAATGGTAACCACTACGGTGGTAATCATGGCCATGAAAATAGAAGAAGCGAAATCGGTGGAGATTTTAAAAAGAGAGATTTAACAACGACCGTGTGAAGACGACAAAGGTCTTAAGAAAGAACTAGTTCTAAGGGAGGAGAACGACCACCCATTATATCTTATAAATCACGGAAAGAGGACATATCGATCAAACCGCCCACAACAGCTTTAAGGTATGCTATAATTATGGAAAAGAAGGACATAGTGCTCGAGATTATGCGGTAGCGAAACCTAGTTCAATGGGGACGGTGACTCAAAAGATCTGTCGAGAAGAAAAAGTCAAAGTCAATCGGCCTCGAAGAGCGTTTGTTGTGGATCGTCAAAATCGAGGAACCCAAACGAGGTGATCACGGGTAAGTTATTTATAAATTCTTGCGAAGTTTATACCTTATTTGATACTGGGGTCTTTACCCATTCATTTATCTCTCCGCCATGCTTTCAACGTTTAAACTTGACTCAAAAAAATTAGACTTTGACCTATCTGTGGAAACTCCATTAGGAGAAACTTTCATCACATCCATCGCTTATAAATCTTGTTTGATTCAAGTTGGCACCATCACCTTACACGTTGACCTTATCTCTTTAAAGATATTTGCTTTTGATGTGATTTTAGGGATTGATTGGTTAACTACTCATCATGCCAAAATTGATTGTTTTCGTAAGGTTGTTAGTTTTCATATTCCTAACCAACTGTTGTTGCGAATTCAAGCAACTAAACGATTAAAATCAATCACTGTCATATCTAATCATAAAGCTATTCATTTATTGAAAAACGGATGTCAAGCTTTCTTAGCCCATGTTATGGATTTGAATAAAGAAACGTCAAATTTGAATAATATTCCTGTTGTTATTGACTTTCCTGACGTATTTCCTGAAGAACTTCCCAGTACCCCCGAACGTGAAGTTGAATTCTTTATTGATATTGAACTCCGGTACAAAGCCCATTTCTAAAACCCCATATCGAATGGCTCTATTGAACTTGAGAGTTAAAGGTCCAACTACGAGTTTGTTGGACATCGGTTTTCATTCGGGCCCTAGACATCTCCTTAGGGTGCTCCTGCTTTTTTGTAAAGAAGAAATACGGTAGTATCGACTTTGTATTACTATCGGGAATTGAACCATGTCACCATCAAGAATAGGTATCCTCTACCTCGTATTGATGACTTGTTTGACCAATTCAAGGAGCACAATTCTTTTCAAAAATCGATCTTCGCTCGGATATCATCAGCTGAAGATTAGAATCGAGGATATTCCAAAGACCGCTTTTAGAACTTCTATGCACGGCATTATGAATTCTTAGTCATGTCTTTTGGATTTACTAATGCTCATGCGGCTTTCATGGATATGATGAACCGAGTATTCAAGGAATATTTGGATCAGTTCGTTGTTGTCTTTATTGATGACATCCTCATATATTCCAAAAGTCATGAAGATCATGAGCACCATTTGAAATTTGGTACTCCAAAGGCTTCGTGAAAACAAACTATATGCCAAATTGAAGAAATCGAGTTACGGCTTGAGAAAGTAGCATTTCTTGGGCACGTGGTGTCAAAACATGGAGTATCCGTGGACCCGGAAGATTGAAGCAATACAAAGTTGGGAGCAATCAAGTCGGTGATCAAGACGTAGCTTTACGGGCTTAATTGGTTATTATCGGAGATTCGTGGAAGGATTTTCTCGAATCGCTACTCCATTAACTCAAATTTGACTCGGAAGATATAAAATTCGTATGGAGCGAGGAATGCGAGAGGAGTTTTCAAGAGCTCAAGAGGAGACTCATTTCACACTGTTTCTAACAATACCATCTGAATGCGGATGGATTTGTTATCTGATGATGCTTTAGGCAAAGGGTTGGATGTGTTCTCACGCAACGTGGGAAAGTCATAGCCTATGCCTCATGACAACTTAAAGAGTATGAGAGGAATTATCCTACTCGCATGATCTAGAGTTAGCGGCCGATCGTTTTCAATTAAAGATCCGGAGGCACTATCTATATGGGGAGAAAGTGGAGATATATTCAGACCATAAAAGCCTCAAATATTTCTTCATGCAAAAGGAACTCAACACGCGGCAACGACGTTGGCTTGAGTTGTTGAAAGATTACGACCACACTATTCAATACCATCCTGGAAAAGCGAACGTGGTAATGTAGCGCGTTGAGTAGAAGATCATATCACGGGAATGAGTGCGATGATGTCAAGTATCTGACATATAGCCAACTTTAATAGAAAAAGTTAAGGTTCTTCGAGCCACCGGCCGGAAATGATCGTATAAAGAAGAAAGTACAAGAAGGTCTTATTCAGTAAGAGAGAATTGATGAAGAAGGAATACTTGAGTCCACTCTGGACTTTGTCTTCCTAACGACTCGATTTGAAGTACAAGATTATGATGGAGGCACACATACACCATTTGCAATCCATCTCGGAAGTACTAAAATGTATCGTGATCTTGACATACATTTTAGTGGAACAATATGAAGAGAGAGATTGCAAAGTTTATCTCGATGTGTTTAACTTGTCAACGTGTAAAGGCGGAACATCTAGTACCTAAGGGTTCGTTGCAACCACTTGAGATTTCGAAATGGAAGTGGGAACACATTACCATGGATTTCACATTCTGGGTTCCTACGGTTTCTCAAGGCATCAATGTCATTTGGGTCATTGTTGATAGATTAACCAAGTCTGCTCATTTCTTGCCTATCACGGAGACTTATTCCTTGAACGTCTTCTTAGTATATATGTAAATGAGATTGTGAGGTTGCATGGCATGCCAAGATCCATAGTTTTGGATCGTGACCCAAGATTCACTTCAAGATTTTGGGTTAGCTTGCAAAAAGCTATGGGCACGGATTTACGATTGATTGCATACCATCCTCAAACCAGACGGACAATCGAGAGGACTATTCAAACTCTTGAAGATCTATTAAGATTACGTGTCCTGAGACTTCAAGGAAGTTGGGATAAGTATTTACCATTAGTGAAATTCTCCTACAACAACAAAGTTATCGAGCAAGTATAAAGTGGCTCCATTTGAAGCATTATATGGACGAAAGTGTCGCTTCCAATATGTTGGGATGAGGTGGGTGAAGCAACATTGTTGGGACCCGAGTTAAGATACGTGACTACCGAAAAGATCCAAATGATTCGACAACGCGTATCTGAAGCGGCAAAAGATCGACAAAAGAGTTATGCGGATCTTCATCGAAAGGACGTGGAATTTAGTATAGGGGATCATGTATTGTTGCGAGTTGCTCCATGGAAGGGAGTTACAAGATTTGAAAAGAGAGGAAAGCTCAATCCACGATTTATTGGTCCATTTGAAATTCTTGACCGAGTAGGAAATGTAGCCTATAGACTCGCGTTACCTCCGAGTATGTCTCGTGTTCATAATGTGTTTCACATATCTGTACTTTGTAAATATGTGAAAGACCCGAACCAAGTTATAGAGTTAGAACCGGACGAGATAGCCGAAGACTTAACGTACGAAGAGGTACCTGTCAAGATCTTGGATAGGAAGGAGCATGTCCTACGCACAAAGGTCATACCACAAGTTAAAGTTTTGTGGAGGAATCATGCTATAGAGGAAATGACCTGGGAATTGGAAACGGAAATGAAAGCAAGGTATCCTCACCTTTTCGAAACACCAGGTACGTACGTCAATTTCGAGGACGAAATTTCATAAGGAGGGGAAGTTGTAAGACCCCAACTTATTATTAATGAAATTTAATTTTCTCTATTTATTATTTTGAAATAGTAAGGGTTGATTTGATTAATGTGGATAGTTATGGGTAAAATACGCAAATATTTCAAAATAAGCAAGTGGTTATAAAATATTCATTGTTGTCGGGGAATATTCGTTTGGTCGTGGAATATTCTTACTGTCGGGGAATATTCGTACGACGGTGCAGTCTTTTGTGGGCCCCATAACAGAAAACGATTGGATGAAGAAAACGATAAATATAAGTTGTTTAAAAATAACAGTAGTAGTTATTCAAGTTAATCTGATTAAAATACTCGGTGGTTAACACATAAGTAGCGCGCGATATTGCACCAATTATTGATTCTTACGTAAAGGGCCTTACTCAATAATGGTTACGATAATTATTATTCAAAGATTTTATTTTATTGATTTAATAATTGTTTGCGTTGATATTTTATATTGATGTTGTTTCAATAATTGTCATTACACGGATTTTTTCATTATCGAAGCAATAATTCATATTATCTCGAATAATATTATTAGATAACATTATTGGCAATGTCTAGAAAGTTACGCTCTAAGGAGAGGTTTGGTCACCTAATTGCGTGCCGAAGGAGAAATTCTTATTGAAAGCCCCATCTTCCTGGAACTCATGCTGGTTGTCGATATTGTGATTCATAATATTATTTGTGAATAATTAATTATTGATTCATATGATGAGGAAAATATTGATTTTATGTGGATATAGATGGAGAAAATTTTTAATGTGACAATTGTTGAAAATTAAAATTTTATCTTTTTCGATAAAATAATTCATTTAAATATATTATTATATTTTAATAATATAATAATGATGATATTTTTACGATGAATGTGGGATATATGAGTATATGTGGAGGAGGAGTATTTTGTTACCAAAAATATTTAAAGCATGTTTTATGTTAATTGGACCCCATTTCTTGATTTGAAATTTGATTATACCAAAAAATCGCCTGGTTTGGATTTCGGTCAATTTCTGCTTGGAATTTGGAAAAACTTTCTTCTCGTAAAGTTGTAGAAATTGAATTTCCTATAAAAAATAGCGAGTTTTGAATTTTTCCGACAAAAAAGGGCTATTTATTGTGAATTATTGAAGTTTCGAAGCTCAGAAATAATTGATTTTTAGAAGTTTAAATTATTTTAAATTAGAAAAACGTTTTTTCTTACTTTTTTAGAAGGTGGCATGTGCTTATTGAAATTTGAAATCAGATTTCAAGAGTGGCGTAGGAATTTTGATATATATATTTATATTTTATTAAATTTTACGCTTTGGTGTTCTTCTAAGCATTTTCCTATAAATAGGGTCTTGGGTTAGAATTGAAAATTACACCAAAAACTAAAATTTTCTCTCTCTATATTATCGAGCGTATTCTTGTGAGTATTTTGAGTATATTTTGAGTATTGCTATATCTGATTAAAGAGTTCAAGTCATACTTTATATTCTGTTTCAATTTAGAAATCTTGATCTTTCGAGGTAATGGATATTATTTTTTTTCAGTAATGATATTATTTCTTCAATATCATTATCTTTGAAATATTGATCTGAAGTTTTTATCAAATTTAGAACTTTTGGTGTCTGATTCTTATTCACGTATACTGGACTATTCAGTATCTGACACTTATTCATGAATACTGACTATTCATCTAAAAAATGAAAATTTTCCCTTTTTTAAATCTAAAATATCTATTGTGGATACTAGCTTTGATTGTATCCATGTTTTGATCATTCTCGAATTTTACACCACTATGATTATTTTTGAGGTATTTTTGGACATGGATAAAACAAAGTACCTAATCCTCGAATCCTAATCTTTAATCCTTGTCATTTTGTTTCACTGGATTCGTTTCTTTAAAAATATTTTTCATCATTCTCAGTCTTAAATGATGATATTATTGAATATCTTTGGCCTGTAGTGCAAAGATGAATGATTTCGGATAAATATCTTTGGCCCGTAGTTCAAAGATGAGCAGTGTTTAGATGAACATGACGGTGATGAATATCTTTGGCACAAAGTGCAAAGATGAATATTTGATTCGGATATATATTTGATTGATGTTACGAGGATAAAAGATGAGACGATGAACTTTTAAATTCATACATAGAAGATAGTAGTTTTCATTCTCTACTTAACTCTTCTAATGAATTATTATTTCATTGCGAATATTGATTTAAAACTTGTTGTCTATTGTATTCTATTAGATTTTTCCCTGTTGAAAACTAACGATAATTTGTTGTATATTATTTTAGTCATAATATTCTTTCTTTGGGCTAGTTGAGCTCACCCTTTTCCTTTTTGTTCCATTTTTCTTCTCAAGAGGCGAGAATATAAGCGAGTAAGTAGAGTGGGGTATGGAATGAAGGTTCTAGATAGAGTTGTTTAGTAGTCCTCACCATTTTTGTAAAATAATGTATCAATAAATGTGATGAGGATTTATTTGAGTATAGATATTGTCTAGAAGATAATATTTGTATTCAAACTCACGCTTTCTTGTTGTAATAATAAAGTTGTAGTTATTTTTGTACCATGTAATTCTTACAACTCGTAATGGGTGATGTATACCTATTTTGGGGGCGTCACAACATGGAATATCAGAAGTACGAATCCTTAATATTTATTATTTTGTTTCACTGGATTCGTTTTTCTTTAAAATATTTTTCATCATCCTCGTTCTAAAATAATGATAATAACTAAATATTTTTGGCCGGTGTGTAAAGATGAATGATTTATGATGAATATCTTTGGCCATGGTCTGCAAGATGAGCAGTGTTTCGATGAACATGACCAATGATGAATATCTTTGGCTTTGTGAGTGCAAAGATGACATGTTGTTGAATATCTTTGGCGATGGTGCAAAGATGAACTGTTGATGAATATCTTTGGCCCGTGGTGCAAAGATGAATTTATCGATATGATTATGAATGTGGCGTGATTTGGTATAACCATGATCTTTTATGTTTCGTGTGATGAAAATTAACTTTGTCCTGGATGAGGAAAGAAATTTAAAACTACAATTACGATTATGAGTTATATACGTGATTGTGGACAAGAATTATTGATTAATGTTACAGAGATAAAACATTGTTGATGGACTTTTAACATGGAGAAGATAATAGATTTTATAGTCTATTTGACTCTTCTAAAGGATTGCTTCGTTCACCGTAACTATGGTTGAAAAGTTTTATCATCTACCATATGTTCTAAATCTCCGATTCATTCTTATTGAAGGCTATTGATAATTTATTTATCTTTAGTCATGATATTCTTTCTTGAAATTTTAGTTGTGTTTCACCCTTTTTGCTTCACAATTTCTTTCGGTAAATAAAAGTGTAAATTTGGACAAGCGGGGAATAACGGGGAATAGAATCGGTGGTCTATAGATGTTAAGGGTGAGGTGAATTTAACTTGGAAGTGTGTTTTGCCACTATCATACAAGATGTCTAATGACATACAACCTCGTGTCATCATAAGACGCGATTGTACTCATCCACTTGCGAGTATATTTACAAGCACTACCTATATAATCTTGGTGTTTGTTTGGAGTATAATACCCAATTAGAGACAAATGGAGATAATGATATGTCGAGAGAAGACTCACCATTGGGAAGAATATGATAATAATCTTCTCGTTTTTCTTTAGGGTCTATTAGATCAACCAAGGATAATTACGTGGCCATATGATATCTATCATAACCTAGAAGCATGGCCTTCCATGTACGAAGGTTTCCTTGAGCACTTCTCAAAGATTCTAATTTCTAAAACAGTTTTTGACTATACCTTTATGTAAGGTGTCATTGTGACGTGCTATCCAAAGTTGGTGTCCAGAGTTACAGTTGATATATATTTGTATCCAAACTCACAGCATATGTGTTGTTGTATTTTGCACTACAATTATTGTAATAAAGTTGTAGTTGTTTTTTGTACCATGTATTGGGCAACTCAGAATAAGTTGTATGAAATGGACCTATTTTGGGGTTGTCACACAGAATGTAAAGGCTAAAAGAGAGTTGAAAGCATGAAAAATAAGGTTTTTATATACTTTTTTTCTTTTTCTTACGTTATTATATGTATCTCTAATTACATTTGTATCACTGTTCGTATTACACGTTTTTTTTATACTAATATTAATTTATATAATATATAAATCTAGATATCTAAAGATAACGAATTACTTTTGTTTGGACTTTACTTTTATATTATTTATATGTATTTGAAATAAAATAGGAATATAGTTTATTGAAATAATAAAATAAAGTAATTTAGACAAAAGTTTGTAAAAAAGTTATATTAGTATTTAAGACAATATTCTAATTTATTATCATATATACATACATTAATTTAATATAATTTTAAAATTTAATATGCCGTCATTTAATTTTAAAAGTCAATTTGTATCTCTAATGTTGAAAAAGATGTTTTTTTGGAAAGCTTCTTATGTTATATTTTGAAATGAATTTAATACCAAATAATTTTTACTTTTATATTATTTTAAATATTTTTTCATTACCAAAATAGTACTTCGCTAAAAGCAATTACACATCTTTAAGCAAATCCCCAATGAAGAAGGCATAAAGAAGACTAAGAGGTTGTTTGTTTAGAGCTGAATGAAGTTGAATCTGAATGGCTGAATCGATTAGTGCGTTTGTTTTGGTCTGAATAGCTGAATCGGTAAGATAGAGAAGCCTAATGGCTAAGTTAGATTTTTTGAGCTGAATGAGAAGTTGAATGAAGTTAAAAAAAAATTAAAAAATTAAAAAAATTAAAAAAATATTAACTATTATATTAAGTAATATTAAATAAATTTACAATAATGTTGAATTTTGTTAGAGGGGGTAAAATAATAAAATTTTGTCATTCAAATGTTTCAGACATGTCAATTATGAAACAAATTTTTTCATTTAGATTTATTCAGTTTTTATCAAACACCCCCTAAATTGGAAATCTAACTCTCTTACCTGTTATATTTTTACAAAAATATTCCTTCAATTTTTTCTTAGTACAACATCTCGCATAGATATATTAGTTGTGTAAAATTGTTCTTCCAACTCATTTTGTCAATTAAAAATTGATTTTTTGTTAAAAAATTTTTTTTGACAAAAAATGTTAACATATTATTCATTCTTAAAGTAAGGTTATAATAGTCATTATGGGATCTATTTGAAAGCAACAAAAATCGCATTTACGATTAAGAAGGGACAAATGGGAGCTAAGAAGTCTCAAATTAGGGTTTGAATTTGTCTTAATCAAATCATGAGTTTTAAATTAATGCTAAAATTCATCTCAACCAAATATTTTGTGAAATTAAAGTTATAAGTAGTCGTTAGAGTTTAAATTAGTGTAGCAAATAGAGCGGATAATTTGATTGACGCCTTCGAAACATGATGACTCGCAAATTAACACTATAATAACTTTAATTTACACAACAAAATAATATGTTAGCCTTTTTTTGTCAAATTCAATTAACAAAATTTGTTTTATTATCAATGGAAGAGGGATGAAGGAATAGTTTTATACGGTCCAAATCTTAACTTTACCCCTTATTTAGCATACCTTGCATACCCTTTTTAGCGACAGACCGGGAGACGATTCGGTTCGTCGCTATAGGTTATTCATCGTTAAAAGCTAAGACGACGATTCTATATATAGCGACGGACCGAATCGTCGCTAAAGGGGGTATGCAAGGTAGGTTAGATAATGAGTGAACTTAAAATTAGGACAGTAGTTTTATATGACTATACTTATGAGTTATGAAGGAGACTTGTGCTAAAAATTAAATTTAGAGAACATTCTTACAAAAATATGACAAATAAAAGGGATAGATTTGCAATTTACACGAACTAGGAAAGTGGGATTAAAACTTTTTTAACCAAGAATATCAAGTTCCGAGTTGAGCTCACTCAGTGTCTCAGCGTTTGCAGATATTTCCCCCAATTAATCTCTCCGTATCAAATCGCGTTTCTGGTTGATAAGGTATTCAAGCTCCTCTATATCTATCTATATATGTGTGTGCCGGTGTGGTTGAAGAAAACCGTTTTATGAAGCAGGTATTAATAGCCTTTGTTTTTTATTTGGAGGAGAAAATTTTAAGGAAATTATACAAATGTTCAACAAAATGTGTCGAATTCCAATGGTAGAGTAGTTTGTATTTTGCTGATGAGATATATATGCTATCCGATGATTTTCTATTTATTTGTAGACGTTTATATACTATAATATTTTCCTCAACTTTCTCGGGAATCATTAGTCCACCGGTGTGGGTTTGTTCATAAACTATGTTATTCGTACCAATCTTGCACTTTTGTTCGGTTTCGTGCGTTTGGAATCGTCAGGTGCTGGCATCTTCTGTGCGACGGACATGGCAACTATCGCCAACTGAGTCCCTCTCCTAGCCTACAGTTTAACAACATCAAATTAGAGCTAACGCCTAGCGGTCTTCCCTGCCTCTCTCTTTGTCTGCTTCTTAATCCACTCTTATGAGCTAGTTTCCAGTGGATAGGGAAGACCATAGTAATGCATATGCGGGATTACCGGATTAATAGCAACTACCATAGGTAGCATGTCCAAGCTTACGGCTTCCGATCGCTAGCTTTATTTCTTCAGTAAAGAAAGAGTAGGAATAGATCAGTCATAGGTATCGTACGAAGAAAGGTCTTCCATTCATTGAAGAAAAGATAAAACTAATCAAGAAGCTCTAACTTGGAAATCAAATAACAACTGGAATGCTTCATCTCGGAAGCAGAATTTGATTGATTGAATGTTTTTTCTCTCCTACTTCATTAATTTTCATTCGAAATGTAAGGAATCGTAGAGTGGAGCTCAAGAATCGTAGAGTGGAGTGTCAAGAATCGTAGAGTGGGTTTAGAAGGATATAATTGTAATTTCTATTTCACTTCTATTTTCATTTTAAATACATGTAATGTCACCGAGTAATGTATGAAATAAATTGTTCTGTTTCTCTCTCTTAAAACTCCAATCTTCTCTCTACTTCTCTCTGTATCTCAATCTTATTCTCTTCTCTTAATATATCTGAAATCTCTGATTTTCTCATAATTATCTTAATAGTTTGGTTAATTGTTCATAATTCTCTTAAGAGTTTGGTTAATTGTGAGTAATGATTGAATTCAGATCTCAATTGCTTACATTTGGTATCAGAGCAAGATCGATCGGCGGCTATGACTACTAATAATCAACGATTAACTATTTTGGAGAGTAACGTTCATGATTTACTAAATCAGCTGCAATCTTCTGTGGAAACATTGAAGAGAGGATTCGATGAGAAATTGGAACAGACGTTGAAAGGATTTGAAGCTATGTTATTAGCTCAGAATCAGAAACAAGGTTTGAGTCCATCTGGAGCCGACGGACAACCTTCAGGTATGGTTTCCCCACATTCAACTCAGCAGTCTACTGAATCTGTCCTTGGATCTTATGGAGGTGGTGTTTCTTCATTCAGTAACTGTGAAGGAATATTTCGCACGATCAAATTTGAATTTCCTAAATTCCATGGTACTAACCCTAGGTCATGGATTAGGAAATGTAATAAATTGTTCTCTCATCATAATGTTGCTGAGAATCAGAAACTTTACTTAGCTACTATGCACCTAAAGGGAGAAGCTGAGAATTGGTACTCTAGTTTTGTTGAAAGTGGAGTTGAATTGACATGGAATGGGTTAATTGATGAACTGTTGGCTAGATTTAGTCCTGAGATTAAAGTTAATCCCATAGCTGAACTCAAAAAATTGCAACAAACAGGAACAGTGGATGAATATAGAGCTAGATTTGAAGAGCTCAGGGGTTGGGCTTTAATAAAGAATTCTAAATTGAATAAAGAATTTTTTATTGACGGTTTTGTTGATGGCTTACGTGAGGAGATTCAATTAGGTATTCAGGAGTTGGGTTTTACAACTCTTAAGGCAGCAATTCGTTTAGCTAAAGTTGAGGAAGCCAAATTAGATGCTTGGATCAAAAGGAGCAGTGCTGTTTTTAGACCTTCTACTAGCACTAATTTGGCAAGCAAAACTTCTATGGTAGCATCTGGTGGGCAAAGGTTTTCTAGTGGTGGAGGAATGGGGAATTCTGGAAATACTAATGCAGATAATAGAATGGGAGTTAATACAGTTGAACCTAAAAAATCCTTACCTATTAGGAACTTGACCAGGGAACAAATTTCTGAGAAAAGGAGGAAAGGCCTATGTTTTTCATGTGATGAACCTTATGGTCTCGGACATGTATGCAAGCAACCTCACTTGTTTATGATGATACCTTCCGAGACAGATGAACTAAATTTGGATTCAGATGAACAAACTGTGTGTGAACCGGAGTTGGTGCCAAAGGCAGAGCGAAATACATTGTTACAAGAAGGTAAGTTAGATGATGTTCAAAATAACTTTACATGCTCTGTCAGGCCACAGTACAAACAACATTATTAGAGTGCAAGGAACAATGAATAATAAGCCAGTGAGTATCCTTATTGATAGTGGAAGTACTGGGAATTTTTTGGATTCACAAGCTGCTAAGAGACTTAAGGTCAAGCTTGAGGATACTAATCCAATAACAGTGTGTGTGGCCGATGGTTTCCAGGTACACAACACTCAAGTGTGTACTTATTTCAAATGGCAGGTTCAGAATTTGGACTTAACTATTGAGATGAGATACTTCCTTTGAGAGGAGTTGATGCAGTACTTGGGGTTCAGTGGTTAAAAACTGTGAGTCCAGTTATTTTTGACTTCAATAAATTACAACTTCAGTTTTATCAAAACGAGGAATTAGTAACATTGCAAGGGGAAAACACAGATGTTACCCATACTATACACCTTATGAATTCCGGAGAATTCAAGGTGTTACAAACAACTTCCCATGGTTTTTTTGGGTATCTCTATGGTATTATGGAGTGTGAGGAGTGCAGTCCTATGAATCCTTTTGTCCTAAACTACAAGAGTTGTTAGCTTCATTTTCTGATATATTTGTAGAACCACAAGGTTTGCCTCCTGTGAGATCGCATGATCACCATATTAACTTGAAAGAGGGTAGCCAGCTGAATAATTTGAGGCCCTACAGATACCCCTCATGTTCAGAAATCAGAAATTGAGAAAATTGTTGTTGACTTACTAAAGACTGGGGTTATCTAAAACAGTAGTAGTCCATTTGCTTTCCTAGTTTTGTTGGTTAAAAAACATGACAACTCATGGAGAATGTGTATTGATTATAGGGATCTAAAAGATGTTACTATTAAGGATAAGTTCCCTACATCTGCAATTGATGAGTTATTAGATGAGCTTCATGGTGCAAAATAGTATTCTAAGTTGGATTTGAGGTTGGGTTATTACCAGATTAGAGTCCATCATTCAGATATTCTTAAAACTGCTTATAGGACTCATACAAGTCATTATGAATTTAAAGTAATGTCGTTCGGATTAACTTATGCACCAACCACTTTTCAGAGTCATGAATACTGTGTTTGCTCCTTATTTGAGGAAATTCATCTTGGTTTTCTTTGATGATATTCTAATCTACAGTCCCACTTATGAGTCTCATTTGGAACATGTTGAAATGACCTTGCAGTTGTTAAGGCAACATGAATTGTATGCAAAAATGTCGAAGTGTACCTTTGCTACACAAAAGGTACAATACCTTAATCATATCATTACTTCTGAAGGAGTATCAACTGATCCAACTAAGGTGGAATGTTTGGTTAAGTGGCCCAAGCCCATGAACCTTAAGAGTTTAAGAGGATTCTTGGGTTTAACAGGATACTACAGAAAATTTATTAAGCATTTTGGTTTTCTTAATAAGCCATTAACTGACATGTTAAGGAAAGATCAGTTCCAATGGAGTCCCGAGGCTGAGGCAACTTTTGACAATCTAAAACAAGCTATGGTTAATGCTCCAGTTTTAGTTATGCCTGATTTTACCATTGCATTTGTAGTAGAGATTGATGTTAGTGGTATTGGTATAGGAGCAGTGTTAATGCAGAGGGAAAGACCAATTGCTTTTCTAAGCAAGTCCATTGCTCCTAAGCATTTGTGATTATCGACCTATGAGAAAGAACTGATGGCTGTTGTATATGCGGTGCAAAAATGGAGACATTATCTAGTGGGCAACTAATTCATTATTAAAACAGATCATCAAAGTCTCAAGTATTTGTTGGTTTAACGAATTACTACTACTAATAAGCAAAAGTGGATTACCAAGCTCATGGGACTAGATTACGAGATATGGTACAAGAAAGGAAAGGAGAATTTAGCAGCAGATGGATTGTCTAGGCAATTTGTTGAAAATCCTGTGTGGAATAGAAACTGGTGTTCAAAATTGCTGAGCTCACTACAATAATGCCTAAATGGGTTCAAGATGTAGTTGAAACATGGGCAACTGATGCAGACCTGCAACAAACTATCTCTCAATTAGTACCGAGTCCTTCCTCAATACCTGATTATTCTTTTGTGAATGGAAGGCTGCGGTATAAGGGTAAGTTGGTTGTGGGAAACTCTTCAGAGGTAAGGCTCAAACTTTTACAAGAATTTCACAGTTCTCCCATTGGGAGCCATTCATGGCGTAGAGGTATTTTTGAAAGGGTATTTTTGAAAGGATATCTCAGTATTTTTATTTGCCCACTCTAAGGTCTGATGTGATCACATTTGTAAAAGAATGTGAGGTTTGTTAGCTAAGCAAACATGAAACTAGTGCTACTCCTGGGTTGTTACAACCCTTACTTATTCATGAAACACCATGGAAGGATATTGCCATGGATTTTATTGAAGGGTTATCTAATTCTCATGGGTATACTTCTATTTTGGTAGTCTATTTTGGTAGTCATAGACACTCACCAAATATGCTCATTTTTTGGGGTTGAAGCATCCATTTACTGCTACTGATATAGCTACTATAGTCCTTGACAACATTCATAAATTGCATGGATTACCCTCATCAATAGTTTCAGATAGGGATAAAAATTTTATTGGGCATTTCTGGCAGTAATTGTTTAAATCATTGGGTACTCGTTTGCAACTTAGCACATCTTACCATCCTCAAAGTGACGGTCAGTCTGAGAAATTGAATCAGTGTGTGGAGACTTACTTAAGATGAATGTGTAGTCAAAGACCTAAGGGTTGGAGTGAATGGTTGTCACTTGCGGAATGGTGGTACAACGCCCATTATCACAATGGTGCCCAACTTACTCCTTTTCAGGCTTTATATGGTTATGCAGCTCTCCACATTTCTTTCCATCAATATGGCCAGATTTCTGATCCTACAGCTAGGCAGTTTTGTGCTTCTAGGAATCAATTGTTACAACTCTTGGAAAGATAATTTGGCTAAGGCTCAATGTAGGATGCGGAATTATACGGATGCACATAGGCAGGATAGGGTCTTTGCTGTGGGGAGATATGGTATACTTAAGAGTTCGACCCTACAAGCAAATTTCTATGACACATGCTAAGTACTCTAAGTTGGATTCAAAATGTTATCGGCCATTTCAAGTGCTTGAACGAATTGGACCTGTAGCTTATAAGTTGTTGCTACCACCTCAAGCCAAAATTCATCCTGTGTTCCCATGTCTCCCTTTTAAAGAAAAAAATTGGTGTTTTAGCACAAGTGTCGCCGGTCTTGCCATCAATAGATGATCATGGACAGTTCATTATTGAGCTTATTGCAGTCATTGATCGTAGATTGGTAAAGAAGAATAATGCACCTGTTACTGAAGTGTTAATTCAATGGTCTAACACTCTGCCTTCTGAAGCTACTTGGGAGACTTGGTTTGATATACATGCTAGATTTCCAACTTTCCGTTGTTGAGGACAAGGACCTTTTAAGGGGAAGGGATTGTAAGGAATCGTAGAGTGGAGCTCAAGAATTGTAGAGTGGAGTGTCAAGAATCGTAGAGTGGATTTAGAAGGATATAATTGTAATTTCCATTTCACATCTATTTTCATTTTAAATACATGGAATGTCATTGAGCAATGTATGAAATGAATTGTTTTGTTTCTCTTTCTTAAATTCCAATCTTCTCTCTACTCTCTACTTCTCTCTGTATCTCAATCTTCTTTTCTTCTCTTAATATCTCTCAAATCTCTGATTTTCTCATAATTCTCTTAAGAGTTTGGTTAATTGTGAGTAAGGATTGAATTCAGATCTCAACTCCTTACACGAAACTGAATGTCAGGCCCAAGTTAGGCAAGAAAGAAAGTGTCCACCAACAAGAAAAGGAAGAGAAAAAGAGAACCCGATCAAGTTGATAAAGTTAGCTCAGTCAAATGTAAATATGGGAATACATGAGTTCGTTGAGGTTGAAAAATACGAAAAACTAGCAAATCTGGGTTTTAGATGAATTTGAATCTAAAGATGCACCAACATTTAATAGTGTACACATACCTGCTTTAAAGCAGCGTGAATTGTTGTTGATGTTGAAATTTATGAGTTAATGATTTCCCGTCTACTTGTTCTAAGAAGATAAAGCAATTCGAAGAAAGAAAGAACAAGAGAAAGAGAAGAGGATTTATTTAACTCTCAAGGATATTGACTATTAAATGTCTTGTTTTGATTATGTTTTAGTGTTTCTTTACCTTATGTCAATTGTGAAAGGTTATATGTAGCTCAAAGGAATTCTAAATTTTAAAATTAGCTGATCTATATCTGACGTCTCTGAGTTCTCTTATTTATTTACAGCTGAGTTAGTGGTGATAAGTTTGTGTGGATGACCAGCAGACTGCAAATTTGCAAGAATGATTCTTTCTGCTCTTTTAACTTCTGTTGGAATCAATCTTGGCCTTTGCGTTTTGTTTTTTACTCTATATTCTATATTGAGAAAACAGCCAGGTAATGCCGATGTTTATGCACCACGATTGGTTATTGAAGGAAAATCTCCACAGAGGAGTGATTTCAACTTGGAAAGATTATTACCTTCTACCAGTTGGGTGAGAAGGGCATGGCAGACCTCGGAAGAAGAACTTTTGTCAATCTCGGGTTTGGATGCTGTTGTCTTCATGCGTATTTTCATATTCAGGTATATATATATTTCATAGCATTTAACATATAAATTTAATCTGATATTGTGGCATAACATTTAACATATAAATTTAATATGATATTGTGGTATAGAGAAATACAAGATAACTAGATTTTTATAATTCAGTGTTTGCGTGGACCTTTTTCTAACCTCTCTCTGTTTGTATGTTTTTATGTGTACTCGGGTGGATCTAACTGCCGAGTTCAGTGGGGTCAAATTCGCAAAAAAAAAAACCCATTAAGAATACTAATTGTAGTTTTTTTTGCTAAATTTGTTTATATATTAAAATGCAATTTTTTTTATATATTACAATAAAAATCAGAGCATAGTCCACTTCTCCCGAGAGTACTAAGACGCCTAGACAAGCCTAGGAAATCAATTATCTAACCTAAGTTCAATTTCCTCGTAATCCGAGGTTAGGCAAAAAGAACATATAAAAATATTTAGATTACAAAGACATGCTGAACTGCCCAAAATACAAACCCCATGGGGCCTACACAATTTGAAACCAAAGCATTCAATAGTTTATCATCCGTGGGCCAAAAAGATATCCACAAAATAAGTGTAGCAATTTGACCGTGGGCCCCAATTGCGCACTGCCCAAACAACATCCTGCCCAAGACTGCAGCAGGCAATGTGAGGAGCCTACAGTGCATCACCGGTCGACCACAGCCTGACCGGAGACCACCGATGACCATGAAATCCGGCAGGAAGCAACCCCAAATCAGCCATGAAATTCCACCTGCAAAGATTACCATCCAAAATCAGGGCAAGAATAACATGTAAACCACCAAATATAACCAAATAACAGGTCAAAATGGAAGCACTAACCATATCAAAGTGAGAAACTACTCAGACCCAACGACCCGTTGCCAATTTCCACCCCAACGACCCTAAAACCATCGTCACAAACCCAATTTTGAATAGTATCTCTAACGTATCCAGACGCGGAGAGGGTTCCGATGAAGAAGAATAAAAGGCTGCCGGAAATTAAAGAAGGCGGCGGTTGCGGGGATGTAATTATAACGAATAGTGAAATCATTTTCGAAATTCAATGTTCTAAAAGGCGCTAGGCGGGCGGGAGGGGCCTAGCGCCTAGGGGCCTAGACGATTTTTTTTATTTTAAGTTAATTTTAATATTTTATCATATATTTATCCGAACAAAACAATAATATAAAGCAAAACAATCTATAATAAAGATAATAAATACCTTTACTTAAAGTTCAACCACATATCTATATTGCTAATGTCAAAGTTCAAACACAAATATGCAACTGTTTAAAGTTCAAACATATCTTTAACGTTTTAGTTTTATTCATAAATAAGATTGCTATTAAATAATAAAATTTAAAATTTCAAGAATTCAATTCAATATTAAAACTTGAGAAACTAAACATAAATTTAAGAAATATATTGAATTAAACTAAATATTACAAATGTATCATCATTTATATAATTTGAAGTTGGTACAAGTTTAAAAAATTACAACTATAATAAAATTATCCATTTTGACTTGATTTTGTTCACTTTTTGTTGTGATTTGATATACTACAACCTACATTATGAATATGGTAAATCGTTAGAAAAATAAATATTTCAAGATCTGGGTTGGGTAGTTATTAAATAAATAAAAAACTCTCCGCCTAGGCCTCGCCTAATTTCCTGGAGGGATTTTTTGCCGCCTTGCGCTTGGGCGGGGTGCCAGGAGGGCCTAGTGCCTAGGCGAATCTAGGCGGAGATTTTTAGAACACTGTCGAAATTTGAATAATTCGTGATGAGGCAGGGGTAATTTCTTCGACTAGGGTTTGGAAGATGGGTTGCTGCTGCAAATCCTCTCTCCTTGTCCAAAGGGTTTAGGTGGAGAATAATTCAGTGGGGGCAGGTGCACCCCTGCCCCAGGCATAGATCCGCCCCCGTGTGTACTTGTGCATTCGTATATGGCTGGTCATTTGCAATTATTTTGCATTCTTGTTAATTTGCAAAACTAATGAAATACTCATTGTAGTTGGCAGATTTTACTAAATACACAATTGAACTTTTAATTTTTCAAATTATCCCACTAAATTAATTATTATTTTGAAATTGAGTCATTCCGTTAAAAAAAATAAACGAACTTTAAGTTTTTATCTACAAAACTAATGAATTATCTAGCGTAGTTGGCACGTTTTATTGATTACACCATTGAACTTTTAATTTTTCAAATTACCCCATTAAACTAATTAAAAAAATAATTATTTTAAATAATTTTAAAAATAATTATTATTTTCAGTAAAATATATTAGAAACTTTATTTTTTCCATAAAATGAGTAAAGTTTCATAAAATATAGATCCAAAAAATTAAGTTTTATGAAACCTTCATCGAGTTTAAAAAATTTAAAAATTTCTATTCTTTTTCTTTTGAAAATAAAGTTTATTTTTTGAATCTATATTTTATAAAATTTTACTCATTTTTTAAAATATGAAAATTTTTCCAATTTTTTTCCCGAAAATAATATTTATTTATAAAACTTATTAATTTATATTTTTAAAAATGTTTTTTAATTTTAATTTCTAATTTCTAATTTTAGTTTTTGTTTTAAAATTTATAATATTAAGAATGGGTCATTCTGTTAAAAAATTAAGTAGACATTAATTTAATTTAAAATTGCTTTAATTTTTTTTAAATCTATATTTTATGAAACTTTACTCATTTTATGATAAAAAAAGTTCCTAATATTTTTTTTCTTGAAAATAATAATAATTTTAAAAATATTTAAAATAATAATTTTTAATTAGTTTAATGAGGTAATTTGAAAAATTAAAAGTTAAATGGTGTAATTCATTAGTTTTGTAGATAAACAATTAACGTCCGTTTTTTTAACGAAATGACCTAATTTCAAAATAATAATTAGTTTAGTGGTGTAATTTGAAAAATTAAAAGTTCAATCGTGTAATCAGTAAAACTTGCCAACTACAGTGGGTATTTCATTAGTTTTGCCTTTTTTAATTGGTTCTTTGTTTTCATATTTTTGCTGGCCATTATCAAAGCAAATCTATACATTGTTGGACCAGTACAACATTTAGTTCTCTTACCTCGATTTGGAATGATAGTACACAATATGTTAGATTTTCAGTATGTAAATGTGGTACCCATAGAGGGTCCGACTCATTTGTTTTATTGACATCAGGTTATCCAATTGACCAAGTCATTAAGCCGTTTAATTTTAAACGTAACTTGACTGAGAGTTGGAGGAAAAGTAGGGAAGTGGTTCAACCACTTCAACCATTAATACCCACGTCTCCTCAACTATCAGATTAATGAGTCTTTAAAATTCCAAACAGAGAGTATACTGCCATAATTGAGAGCTCCCAAATACCGACTAAATCCTAGTTGTTATGAATCGTGGATTTGAGCTACGTTCTCATCCCACAAGGATTGTAGTTTGGAGACACTGTTGGGTTGCACGAGTTTTTTTCGCACCAAAGGCTAACACACTTTAAGAGATATGCCTTTGGTTCTCACTTATGTGTAAACGAATGCTAGCATACATGCATTTAATCCTTCATTGGTATTAGAGCATGTGTTTTTCGAGCATATGTATGCCGTATATGAATTGCTTACATAATATGCCATGATTGCATGTTTAAAAGTTTGAAAAACATCATCAATGGCAACCTGTGTTACACTTATTGTTAAGGGCTAATATTGCAGTATGTTGTAGCCTATCTGCATAATTTGGGTTCAATTGGATATGTAATTTGAAATTGATTTGGAACCCTAGTTGATGAACTGCCTATTTTGATCAGCCATAACTTTTTGTGTAGTTGTTTGTTTCACGTGATTTTGGTATGTATGTGTAGTACGTCTTGTAAGCTTTCCAACGACATATTATATGTACGATTTGTATAAATATTTACTGAGATTGGCTTGTCGATGTTTGGATCGCAAAATTGAATTTATGAAAATTTTGATTCACGTTTATTACACCCTCAACATGGTAACTCCTAAAATGGTGGTTGAGCACACCGTAAAAACCAACCAATTGAATCGATTACACCCGTCTAAGTCGCGTCGGAAACGGAGGTTGAAAAGGCGGCGCGTGGCATGAATGCGCGCCGAAGCGCCCATCTGCCCACGAGCGCTCGTGCCATGCACGACTACCTTTTGTAGCGCGCGTGTGATGCATGCTCCCACGCCCTGATTCGTGCCCTGGTCCATTTGTCTAACCCCGACTCCGACCTGCGGTTTGACTCGATTTGGCATTTTTTAATTTAATTTTACAAAAAATTGATTTTTTAATCATCTTATGAGTGAAAATTAATTAATAAATAATTATTGTGATTATTAAAGTCTGGAAATTTAACAGAAATTAATTATTGGCATAAAATTAATATATCCACTGAAGTTTTTGGGAAATTGATATATTTGGATAATTTTAGTTAATTTTTAACTTAATTATGTAATAGTTTATTAATTGTGATAATTAGCATAATTATCAGAAAATTTCAGAAAACTACAGTAACCTTTTCTGATGTTAAGCTACTATTGAATTTTTTTTGGAAGCATTTTAATCCATTTATAGAATATTTGGTATATTAATCGAGTAATATTGCCTGTTATTTAACTCCTTTTGTTAATATTTTTGAAATATTAATTGTTTGTGCTTGGAATTAAATTACCATGCTATTCTTATTCTTGGTGAGAGTAATTTAGGTAGAAGTAATTTAATTAAATTATTCCCTCAATTATATGTCTTATGCGTTGAAAAATTAAATTTTAATTATTGGGCATTTATACGGATTGTGATTCCTAAGCTTGGCTAAGTCTCCCTTTTGTATTTATGTCACATTATTTTTGTGTTAATTTGATTCATGTTGCAAAGACTCTTTTATACTGTTGTGAACAATAAATATCTCTTATTTTAATTCAAAAACAGAAATGGTTTCAAAACACATTATCGTAGACCTTAACCAAGGAAATAAATTAGACGGAGATAATTATGATGTGTGGCCCCGAAAAGTCAGGATGGTCTTTGAGGAGCAAGATGTTGAAGAAACTCTGCTGTCCAAGATGATAAAACTAGAGGGTGAACATGCAAATGATTTGATTAAGGTTGCAGCCTTCGAAAGTTGGCGCAAAAAGGACCGTATCACTCGCATAACATTGTTGAGCTGCATGAACAATGACTTTTTGTTTGAGTATGAACAATACTTAACTACGCATAAAATGTGGGAAGCTCTCAAAACAAAGTTTGGTGGCACCTCGTTGACAAGGCTGAGAATTGAAATCCGATGGGACTCAATTGTCAGACGAACAACAGATTTCAGCGGTGGTTCGCTCTATTCCCGACAGTTAGGAACATATGCGGGTCAACATAACCCATAATGAGAATGTCAAAATTTTTGTTGATATTCGTCGTCACCTGGAGCTCAAGGCTGAGCGCCTTGAGGTTATCAAGACCTTCAGGGCATATGTAGCTGAATCGAGCTCTCATTGAGGGTTCAAGTCCAAGAAGGGGAAGAAAACTGCTAATCCTACTGCGCCTAAATGGGCTGTGGGTGGGGGTGTCGGCGAAAAAGGAACAAGCGAGGTTTTGGTAAAAAGGACAAGGCCAAGATGACATTGCTACAACTGTGGCAAGGTGGGACACTTCGTTTATGATTGCACTGAGACGAAGAATGTAATTCCTAGTCCTAATCTATCTAGATGCTTAGTATCAAGTAATGTTTTTGTTGCTCATTCTCTGCATATGTGGATTGTAGACTCCGGAACAACGAATCACATAGCTAGAGATCGGAGTGGATTCGTGGAATACCGCCGCATTCTGGTTGACAGAAGAGTATACATGGGCAGTGTGGACGTGCTAGGCATCTATAAACTGGAAATGCGAGGATGCTCAACATTGACCTTATATGATGTACTTTATGCGCCAAATGCCCGACATAATTTATTTTCTGTTTTATCAGTACTTCGTTTTTTAGGATACTCTGTTAGTTTTGAGAACAATTCTGTAATAATTTCGCATATTACGAATGTATGTGGATATGGTTTTATTTCTTATGGTTTTATGGTTTTGGATACTATTGAATAGTAATGATTCTTATTCCTTGTTGAAAATGATCATGATAATTCAATTCAATGACATGTTAGATTAGATCATATTAGACATGATAGAATGACTAGGTTAGCTCGAGTAGGTTTTTTAGGCCCATTCGCTAAGGTCAATCTACCCACTTGTGAACATTGTTTAGCAAGGAAATCAACTAAAAAATCATTTAGTAAAGCCACTAGGGTAGAAACACCCTTGTAACTCATTCACTTAGACATATGTGGCCCTATGAATGTGAAAGAAAGACATGAACGTTCCTACTTTCTCGCAATGATAGTTGACTAATACGCGCTTCGGGTACATTTTCTTGATTTGTCCGATCAGTTTAAAGAACTACGTGAAGAAAGAGGGATAATCAGGCAACTGACAATCCTTAGAACTCCGCAACAAAATTATGTGGCGGAGAGGAGGAACCTGACATTATGAGACATGGTTAGGTCTATTGATGGTGCAGACCAATTTGCTTATCTCCTATTAGGGTGATGCATTTTTGACTGCAACGTATATACTTAATCGTGTACCTTCAAAATCAGTATAGTCCACCCCATATGAAATGTGGATCGGCAGAAAGCCCGAATTGGGCTGTATGCGGTCTTGGAGATCAACAACTTACGTGCACAACACTTCTCATCAACATAGGAAGTTGGGCCGAGGGATAAGAAATGTGTCTTTGTAAGATATCCTGAACACTCTTAAGGCTATGTGTTCGTTGTAAAGCAGCCTGATGAGACTGTATCCGAGATAGAGTCACGAGATGTGGGTTTCCTTGAGATGAATTTCCATGACAGAGGTGATATGAGCAAGGAAATGAACTTTTATGAGATGGAGGAATATTTGGGCACCCCAACTCGTACAATAGATACTAAAGAGGCTATTCCTCAGGCTCTTGTAGATTGTGGGAGTGACATGCCTTCGAGTAGTTCTATTTGAGTCTTCTGTTCCTTAAATGCGTAGAAGTCATAGGGGTAACATTCCACGTCATCTCGTTGAGATTAAGGGGAATGCCTTTGTAGCTTATGCGTAGGATGATGAGGAACCTTGATCTTATCGAGATGCTTTAGCATCTGCTACAAGCAATAAGTGGATGATTGCAATAGAAGATGAGATGGAGTTCATGAGGACTAATCAAGTTTGACACTCGATTGACCTTCCACCAGGGCGAAAGGTTATTGGTAACAAGTGGGTTCTTAAAGTCAAACGCAAGGTGGATGGCTCCATTGAAAAGTACAAAGCTCGTCTAATAGCCAAGGGCTACACCCAGCAAGAGGGAATTGATTACGAAAAAACCTTCTAACCAGTTGTGAGGTTTGCCTCAATTTGCCTTATCCTAGCGATTATCACACATTTGGATCTGGAGTTGTATCAAATGTACTTTGGACTACATGTTGTTTGGGACTGATTCCGATGCAAGGAATGCTCCTACCCGCGCAGTCTCCTCGTGAAAACAGATGAAAATCAAGTCAACAATAGTGTAAATTATTCAAGGTCATGCAGAGTGGACTACCTATAAAAATCCTATACGATTTTGACATGCAAAAATCTCTATTTGGCTTTTCACTGAAACCAATACGCCTAAACATAAGGCAGGTGCTTTCACTCCGCTTTTGAGTTCGACATTCTCTTTCGCTTTCACTAGCTATTCCATAGTTTACTTACGGTTAAAAAGTAGTTACTATAAATGTTATCTCTCGCGAGAGCGTTGAGCTTGAGCTCTAGCTCTTCTTCCGGAGGACCGAACCTGCGATTAATTGGTTGCTCTGATGCCAGTTGTGGAGGTAACTAGGGGATGCTCAAGTCGACCTCAGGATATGCATTCTTGCTACAGGGTGGATATGCATTCTTGCGTTGCTCTTTCGACGATGGAGTCAGAGTTTGTAGCATGTACGTCAGCTGTTTAGGAAGCTATGCGACTGAGGAGATTCTTTGAGAATCTTGGAGTCGTCCCTTATGCATCGGATCTTGTGACTGTTTACTATGATAGCATAAACTTCATCAGAGAACATAACAAATAATGAGGTGATATTAGAGTACATGCCCACCGACCTTATGGTAGTGGATCCTTTGATGAAATCGATTCCCAAAGATGCCTTTTGTAGGCATGTTAGTTCGTTAGGGTTTCGTAGGGTTTGGTGTACCTTCTTTTTTCCTTGTAAATCACTCATTATTTGTCTTGTATTAGAGATATTCATTATTGTTTTGAGACATTTATCATTTATGCGAGATTTATTTATTCCCACTTATGATTGTTTTCTTTTAGCGCATATGATAAATATTAATAGTTCACACAATTATTATGCATGTTGGATGTGTACATATTAAATATGTGTCAACAGGTTGATTGACTCACTCACACGAGCAATAAGCCTTTGCGCTTTGAAAAGCGATTAAGGTTGAGACAATTAATTCATTGGTGTTGAGTAGCGATCTATTGATGCTTTAGATAAGCAATCAATTGGCGCTTAGTAGCGAACAAAATAAAATATTATGTCGCTTTGGCATGTGCCAAGATGATGTTAATTTGGATTAATCAAATATATTATGCCCCACCATCTATATTAACCTGTACTAATAGTCGGATACAAAGTTTCAGAGTTGTCGCTTGGGAAATGGAGAAATCTGGAAATTCGAGTTAGGCGCTTATGCCTTATAAAGCGACTGAACTAAGATTTGTACAGCATGACCATAGGACATATGCTCATATAGATGAAAATGTCTGTCGTGACATAATAACCGGACACGAAATTTCAAATGTGGTGCTTTAAAAAGCGAGCAATTTGAAATGTTCGAGTTAGGCCCCCTGGGAGTGACTAGACTGAGGTCCGCACAACACTATAGAATAGCATGTTGTGAGAGTGTTACATGTGCTTAGCGACCATGTAAAGAAAGGTGAGAGAATGAATTCCTGTTTCCTCACCATGTGACGTGTGAGTCCTGTAAGACTAGATCCTTATTCCTACATCAAGTATTCTTTGTGATCTTTGACTATACTGCAAAAACATGAATTAGTGTTGGTACTTTGGTTTCGATTCTGAAGGTCAGGATTATTGATGACACTATAAAGACCGATTTTGGGAAAGCAGTTGATTCATATTTGAGTAGTATTTAATTATTAGGGCAAAGCGAAGAAAATTTAATTTCACCTCGTTCTGCATTTATTATCGACTACTATAACGCTTTGATAGCGATATAGTAATAAGTGAGATACGAAATAGACTTGAGCCCAAATGTGTTATGTGTGGCTCTCTGAAGGATTAACGATACTTAACCTAATGATATTCAAACGTGTCTGGGTACTCTAAGTTTATGGGTTGTAGCCTCTACGCAAACTAATTGAGTTTGGCGTGAGAGCTTCTGTACTGCTTTCTTTAGAAGGGTAGAAGCCACTATGTTGGCCTCAGCGATCGCACGATCCGACATCTAAAGGTTTACAAGTTTTTTTTGGTTCGAGCTGTTTTTGGCAGATGTGAGGATTACGTCATCCCCGCCATGGGCGAGTGGGGGATGTTGGATTTTGGGTATCCAAATGGGGCGCCCATAGAGGGTTCGACCCATTTGTTTTATTGGCATCAGGCTATCCAATTGACCAAGTCAATTAAGCCGTTTAATTAACTTGTCTGGGAAATGGAGGAAAAATAGGGAAGTGGTTCAACCACTTTAGCCATTAATACCCATGTCTCCTCGCTTATCGAGTTAACAAGTCTTGAAATTCCAAAAGCAGAGAGAGCAAGACAATCATCATATCAAGATCCACCTGGCTAAAGCCCAAGGTGCCCGGGCTTTAGGCCCACAAATTTTTAGGGTCCCCTTAAATATTTTCTTCCTTTCATTATTTAAATAGAATACTTGAATAAAAAACAAATAATGTGGTGAGTGACTGAGTGGTGCGGCAATTGAGCTTCCTTCTCCGGCGGACACCGACTTCTTCTCCTTCATCACTGTCCCTGCCATAGCTGAATTACATATAGATATAAATACAGATAGAAAATCAGAAAAAAGGTTCAAGTGTTAAATGCTATTCCAGTATTCCTTCTCATAAATTTCAAGCTAATTTCAGGTATTAATTCTATTTTTTAGGGTTTTAAAATTAAATGTTTTGTTTATGAGATTTAGAAGCATTGTTTAATTTAATTGGGCTTGATGACTGATTGAGTAGATTTGTTTATGCTATTATGAATCAAGTGAAAAATTTAATCTCTTTTGAGTTTTTTTAATTGTTTGGGAGTAGTGTTAGACTCTTAATAATTATAAAGGAGGCCCTATTTGATAATTAATTTATAGATAATCACGAGATTATGCTGGAATTTTGCAGATTTTTAAATTTTAATTCACCATGGCTCCTAAAAAATATGTCTGGATCTGAAAAAAGAAAAAGAAAGAAAATATTGAAATAGTCGGTTATTATATTTGGTATTCTTTCGTATTGATGCTCTTTTGTTCAGAATGTTTTTTTAATTTTTTTTATGCATATCTTAATAACAATTCGCAAAAAGCCCATTTTTTTTTTGTCGCTTTAGGCCCTGAAAAACTCAGGGCCGGCCCTGACTGTCATACTTGAAAGCTTCCAAATACTGACTAAATCCTAGTTGTTACGAACTGTGGATTTGAGCTCCGTTCTCATCCCACAAGGATTGTAGTTTGGAGACACTGTTGGATTGCAGAGCACGTAGAATTGCACGAGTTTTTCCGCACTAAAGGCTAACACGCTTCAAGAGGTATGTCTTTGATTCCCGCTTATGTGTAAACGAATGCTAGCATACATGCATTTAATCATTCAACGTGGAACTTAGGGCAATAAAAGCTCCCAATTCAAGTTATCTTACTTGGATTTGATTCCAGTATTTTCTGTTTGCTATGAGTATCTGGTCATGCTGAGTGACAAGATGTCTTTTACAAAAACCTGGAGAAGTGTGCTAATCATATGTTTTTGATAACTAGGCTAAAATGCCTTCGGCATAAGTTTGAATCAATTTTAACCATTTATACAGTTTTTGGTGACATATAATGTATTGTCTTAATCAGGATTCTAGATTAAGATTGTTTCTTTTTCTTAATATCGTAGTTTATCTGATTTCTTGGTTCCAATATTGCAGTTTACGAGTATTTACTTTTGCTATGATCATTGCGGTCATTCTTCTTCCCATCAATTATTTGGGGAAGCAGTTAGTAATTGACTTTTTGGACCTGCCAAACAAGTCTCTGGAGTCATTCACTATTTCAAATGTTGAGGATGGATCAAACAGGTGATTGGTTATTGTCTTGCTGTATGAACAAATAATTTATATTATACTGCTACCAACACTAGTGAGATTTTGTTATTTTCTGTTGATGAATGTGGACTATTTCTAATAATGAAACTATGTCAGAAAACATTATGTTTATGCCAGATTTATCATTTTCTTCATAATGCTTGTACTGGCATGTATAACTGAGAATTTGTAATTATTCTGTACCCAAGTCATTGATTTTTTATATTTTTTGTTAACTTTTATTTTTGATATTTCATGTTTACCGTAGATGATGACAACTATTTCAGGTTCCAACTGAACTCCGCACAGGTAAAGAAAAAGCTCTCTATAGTTAGCACGGATGTGTTTTGAAAATTTCTAGGTTTAGGGATTTGGGTCCCTTTTTCCATAGATACTCGGAACTTCTGAAACATTAGTAGGGCTGTTTTGCGGAGTTGGGTTTAATATGTTGATTTTTGGAGATGTTTTTGTTCTTCACAGTATTTTATATGAACTCGAAGAGTAAGTCTTGCCATTCCATTCAGTACTTTACTAGTGAAGGTTATGTGTTCTTTCCTCGGTTATGCTTAAATTAACGTATCAGAAATCTTGATGAAGGTCTGATCATGTTTTTCAGACAGTCATTGAGGTTCTTACAGTATGGTGGTTGTTTAAGTGATAATCATGTCTCCATTTAGACCCTGATATACCATGTTATTTGATTTGAAGCTCTAAGTTAAGAACTTAAGATGAGAGACTGGTGATCAAAGGCAAGTATTTGTTGGCTGCCATAGATGGAGATTGACCAAAATACCAAAAAGAACCTAAAAATCATTCTGCAAACTTTCTAACAGCATGCCAATCATTCCATACTTGACATCCAGTGGTTTGTTTTGAAGTTAATATTGTCGACAAAATAGTAATCTTTATAGCAAATGATAGCTTGAATTCGATTCTGATTTGAAAACCTAGCAGTGAGTTCACTTTCTGGATAAGTTTCACAGCATGTAGAGTTCTTTGACGGCGAACAGTTATGCTTCGACAAAAAAATACATATTCAAGTCAAAAATGTCCGCTGAAAAGCTTTTTCAAGAAATGAAGGAGGTTTCTTTTTAGTGTTGGTGGTAAGTTGTTTGCGGGTGTGTGATTGTTTTGTAGAACAGGATGTAGAACGGAAACAAATGTGAGGATAAGGATATTTGGGAGAATGGAAGGGATATTAAGGCTAGATGCGAGTGTGGGAGGAATCCACCTCTTCGAATGATTTTGATACAAGATCGAGTCCTACAATATTCAGAAAATCAAAGCTGGAATAAAGAAGAGGAATACTCAGATATTGAATCTATTCATTACTGCCATTCAAAAGCGTACGAGAAAGCACTTAAATAGTTAAATATTACTTGGAAATTTCAAGAACAAGCATAATAAATACACATCTAGAAACTTTACTTTGACTGATGACTACATTTAATGATTTGACTTGAAAGACACTCTATGACCATTCTGGAGACTCTGAAATTAATAATACATCAGCAAACTTATCTTGAAATACAGCCTTACTAGCTTTCTGTTTTAGCCCACTCTGAATTTAATCGAAATACTGACATTTGTCTCTTCTTTTATCTTATTCCTTCTAGAGCTTTTTACCATTTCCGTCAGATTTCATGCTAGATATGAAGTTTCCAAGTGCTGTTAGTTTTTAATGAAATTTGTGCTTTCTTTTCCTTTTTCTATTGTCTAACTTGATTACGTACAACTACTAGCACACACTATTTTTTCCCGTGATTGAATCTGCATAGAATTTCTGCTAGGATTTGATACTTGTATGTACTTCGTTAGATGTGTCTAAATTTACCAAAGTTCATACTTATAATAAATGATGCATTGAGTTGTGGTCATGATGTTTCTATAGGAAGGTTTTGCTCATACTTCTAATGCCTTATGGTTCTGATTTTATTGAATTATGAGGTTCCCAAATTTAACTAAATATGAAAGGCATCTAGATAAATTTTGTGAAGGAGCCCTGACATTATGTTTTTGCCTTTCTGAAGGTTATGGATCCACTTCTCTGCTGTGTATGTTTTTACGGCATTTGTCTGCTATCTTCTTTATTCTGTAAGTATAAAGTACCATCATTATTTGTTGGTTCATTTAGGAGGAGGAAGCAACCTCAGAATTTTTGAGTGGATGATAAAGAAACTATTATCTGCAGGAGTACAAATACATTTCATCAAAACGGATTGCCTGCTTCTTTTCATCCAAACCTCAGATGCATCAGTTTACAATATTAGTACGAAGTATCCCTGTTTCATCAGGGAGCAGCGTCAGTGAAAGTGTTGAGAACTTTTTCACGCAGTATTATCCTTCTGCATATCTTTCACACTTTAGTGTTCGTCGAACAAGCAAACTTCAAAGCCTAATTGTAAGTGTAATGCTCAAGCTTTTCGTAGTTAATTTGCCGCCTTTTTGGGAGATTAGATCTTTTCGTGTACTATCTTTATTAAATCTTGCATTACTTTAGTGTGAATATTTATGTTTCTCACTGAACAGAATGTCTATGTAACAATATGTATTGGATACTATTAATTGTTCACTTATTGCTTGACAGCAGGTTATGTAACTGATGTTTCTTAATATTTAGAATTATTGTCAGAAAAATAAAATAATAATAACTTCGAATTGTGCTATCCAATTCTATCTTGATCTGTAGATACTAAATTTGAGTAACCATGGGCTCTGTTTGTTCTATTTGGTGATTTTTGTTTAATCTATAATTATGCTCCCTGTTATAAGATGTCTGTTTGTTCTATTTGGTGATTTTTGTTTAATCTATAATTCTGCTCCCTGTTATAAGATGTCTACAATGAGGGATCTTTCAGTTGTGTCAGAGTTCAAGGATTGAAGTTTATTTGGTTAGCTGAGGAGTGGGTGCTTATTCTGCCTGGCAGGGATGAGTGTCTGAGGGTTTTGCAATGTGTATTCTCTCAGATCCTGCTATAGATTTGTAGAGTTTAGTTTTTGCAGTTATTAATCTAAGAAAATCAAGAAAAATTACAGATCATCAAAAAGTCCAATATTTTAAAAAATGGTAAACAATACTAATACAGTGAAAATTATTCAAAATCTCCTGTTGAAAATCTTAAGCATCCATAAATGGCTTGTGAAAAAAAAGAATTTAATATGTAAAGCCTGCTTTGAACTTTGTCGAGAAGTATAAATTCTTTATTAACACAAGAATTGATTTGACTAAAATGTTTCCGTGAAGGATGCAACAATACCGGGACTTACATTTGCGTAAAAACCACCAATTGTACAAGAGATAAAAGTAAAATAATTTCAAATTTCCATTTGTTTCTGGCAGGCTTTTGAGCCTTTCTAAATGCCTGAGAAAGTCGGATCTAATTGTGTGTATGGATCCCACACAATTTGTAGTCAGAAATTCTCCAAATGCACTACAATAGTAGCATTTGAACAATGTTATTCTAGATTAACAATTCAATTTTTTAGATGTTAAAACTTCAAATTTTGATGAACAGTTTGGCCGTTAGAATTTTGCTACCTGCTTTCTTCTCCTTTATCCAGTCTAATATCTCTAAAATTAAGATTTTTCTTCTAGCGTGATGCAGATAACTTGTCTAGAAGGCTTCTTCGTTTGAAATCATCAAACTATTCTCAACAAAGGGTCGGACGTGCTAGCTTTTTAGGCCGCAAAGTTGATCTTTTGGATCACTATGAAAAGAAGCTAGAACATCTCGAAGATAGTGTCCGAATGGAGCAATCTTTGGTCACTGGAAAGGTTTGTATTATAAGTTACTTTAAACATTATTTTTTGAATTTTGGCATATTTTTTATGGAAAGGTGGCAAGTGACTGATACATGCTTATTACCTGTCAAAATGTCAGTGATTGATGTCAGAATTGTCTATCAACCATAAGATATACATCTATTAACCCTGAAATTTTGAGCAATAATTCTGACCTAGTCACTTGATGATTGCCCCATTGCTGGATGGATTTTAATCACAGAATATCAAACCACATTAGATTCTCCGACAGCATATCTGACGTGACAAAATAATTAGTCGTGTTTTAGAGTTTGTCTTAACGTCCCAAGTGATACTTCATAGTATGCCATTTATATTATCCTCTTTGAAACATGTACGAATTACCCCATCTATAAGCTCCAAAACCTAGTTTCCTTATTTCTACATGTCTATTTTAAATTTCGTTCAGCCTGTCATCCAGTTATTTATTTTCAATTTATAGGAAGTTCCGTCTGCGTTTGTCTCTTTCAAGTCACGTTTTGATGCTGCAATAGCCTTACACATCAAACAGGGAACGAATCCTACAGAGTGGGTTACTGAGCCTGCTCCTGAGCCCCAGGATGTTTACTGGCCCTTCTTTTCTGCATCATTCATGAAAAGATGGATTTCCAACCATGTGGCTGTTGTTGCATGTATTATTCTTACAGTTTTGTTCTTTTTACCAGTTGTTATAGTAGTGCAAGGTCTTACTCATTTGGATCAGTTGGAGACTTGGTTCCCTTTTCTGAAAGGCATACTGAGAACGTAAGTGTTTATATATGTTAGTTTCTTGTTTTCTATCAATACTTTTTCCATAATAAATTTTTATTTCCCAAAGCCACTGGTTTGAGCCTCTTTAACATTACGTACATACAACATATATAATTCCATGGAACTTAGTGCCATGATATATGTGTGCAGCTCAAATATTTGTAGCCTTATAGGTTTTGAAAATACTAAACTACAAATTCTGTGACGTACAGAACATTCATCAGTCAAGTTGTTACAGGATATCTTCCTAGTCTCATTCTGCAGCTGTTTCTACATTTTGTACCTCTCATCATGATAATGCTTTCCTCTATTCAAGGTTATATTGCACTCAGTCAGATAGAGAAAAGTGCATGTTTTAAGGTACTCTGGTTTACCATATGGAACGTATTCTTTGCAAACGTCCTATCAGGATCTGTTCTATACCAGACTAATATTATCCTGGAGCCTAAGAAAATTCCCATGGTATTAGCTGTTGCTGTTCCAGGGCAGGTATATTTATTTAAGTTGTTAATTTGAACTGCTTAAACTATGGAAATACTTTTCTTTTCTAAAGTATCAAATATGAGGAAATTTCTAATTCATTTACTATGATTTGAGTGAAATTTGTATTAACCTCATGTCATCTAGATCATGTTGGAAAATATGGATTTTGTATAGTGTGAATAATGCATGATTAAGCTTCTCTAGAATGTCAATTGAAATAACTCTAAGATGACAAAAGTTACAAAATATGTAGAAGCTTGGTGATGCTTTATTCCATATTATGTATGTGCTAGACCTTTAGATGTTTTGAGCTTATTTTCTTGATGGTTGTGCTGCTTAGGCAGGGATAGCTAATATGTAGATTTCATTTTTCAATATTCTTGGAGAAGACCACTCATTTATCTGGATTAGTGGATGTCTATGGAATTGAATGAAAGTAGGTGTAACCAATGATTGCAGAGTACTTCAAAGATATTCTAGAGTCAATAGGATTAAATGAGTACAATTCTGATTTGACCCCATACATGAAAGTTTTAATTACTGAATGTGTGTGGTTTGATGCTAAAAATGGATGCTTATGCTCTCAGCTCTCAGCTCTCAGCTCTCAGCTCTCAGCTCTCAGCTCTCAGCTCTATAGTTGGTTTGTATTATGTGGCTATTTTAAAATCATATCCGCTATGTTGATGACTCTTTAAAAGACTGCTTAGCATTTACATAGTATTAAGTCCCAACACTTTATTCCAATGAGTGCATTGAAGCTTGGAGAGGAACAAACTTTAAAAAATGGATCCATTACAAAGGAAGGAGTAGTATTTAGTGAGGTCAGCATTATATAACTTACTAAAGTTATTTTGGGTGATTTTTGGCGAAGCTTTATTGATCAGTCAGGTAGTTTAAATCACTGCAAATTGAGGATGGATCAGAGAACATTTCTTGTTATGCAATACGGTACTAGGTAAAAGAATACTATAGGTATGAGGAGAATGTAAAGAAGACCCATTTATTTATTCTTTGGTTGGCTGTGATGTATCTGAGATTACTTATTATTGCTGAGCAGAGCCATCCCTCTTCGTTGAGAAATTTGGTAGCAGATTGATTTTTTATTTCAGACAAGTCATCTCATTTCCTTTGCAATTCACAAACCTAGCGGTGTAATACCATTTTGTTTTGTCCCTGTAGGATTATTTATTCTGACACGTGCAAGTTTATTAAGTTAGTGCAGTTGTAACAACCAGTATAAATCTGGATGAGGTTGTTTATATCCAAAAACAAAATAGTACACGCTCCATTCTACAAAAAGAGCCCCATTTACAAAATTTAGAATCTTAAGTATATATTTTTCCCCCCTTGTACACCCTTCAAAGTTCAAAATAATTTGTTAGTTTAGTAGTGTGGTATGATCAAACTTGACGACATTGGGTCGTTTTATTCTACTCTCACTAAAAAATGGACTATTTTGGTGAAACAAAAAAAATGACAAGTAGAACACTTTTTGTGGAACGGAGGAGTTATTAAAAAAAGGTGGATGGGATTGTATGAATATTTTACAGAGTGAAGATTTCATGACCTGAGAGCATGATGTTAGTGGGCCAACAATTTATTGGCAATGTTTCCCAAATGTGTTCCTAAAGCTTTAAGTGCAAGTTGTTAGAAATTGCACTTCTTGAAGTTCTTATATAAAACCCTACTTTCTCTTTTTGTTCATGTGGATTTGGTTAAAACCCTACTTTCTCATTCTAGGGTCTCTTTTGATGTAAACGCGGATCAGCTCTCCCGGTGACAAACTCTTGATGGGTTACACACACCAAAATTTTGCTGTGTGTTTACGTGTGGATAACTTGTAAATTAACAAAAAAATGGTAAACCAAATAATTATGATATCATTTGTCATGATCTGATGGATGACACTGCCCAACAACTTGAGAAGGGACTGAACTTGCTAATGCTGTTCAAAAGTTTAAGCTCGAGTTGGGAGCAATGACTACCCTAAACTCTTTCATAAAAGTCAAATTGTTCTCACACTTTTGATGTGGGATTATATTGGGGACTCACAGGAGAAGATGATGTATGGTTCTAGTTTTAATGATTTTTTTTGTTTTGCTTTTTGATTAAATAGTATACCCAAAGTGGTTACAAACAAGACTAAAATTAAAATTTAAATGAGAACACCTCAAAAGAATATTTATGTAAGTGTAATGAAACGGTGTATAGATTCTTCTTGGTCAAATCTATACACTTTTCTATGAAAACGTTTTGGAATATATGTTCATAAATTTTCACTTTAAATTGTTTTGGTATAGGCCTCGTTCTTCATTGCATATGTTGTAACATCTGGCTGGACAAGTACATCTTCAGAACTCTTTCGACTGATTAGGCTTATTTGGAGTTTCATTGAAAGAAACATCCTAGGGAAATCTGGAGATCAGTTAGAGGTCCCTTCGATTCCATACCATAACGAAATTCCCAGGATTCTCTTTTTTGGACTTCTTGGTATAACATACTTTTTCCTTGCTCCCCTAATTCTGCCATTTCTCTTGGTTTACTACTGTCTGGGATACATCATCTACCGTAACCAGGTTAGTGAATATGTTTCTTCTTTTTCTTGTTAAATTAATAAACTCCACTTTGATGCTATACAAAAGATTGTAGTGCATATAAGCTTCGTAGTTTGTAATTTCTTTCTTTCTAATAAAATATGTTCTTTGATCTTAAAAAAATTCATTTACAATTTAAGGGACCTCATTGATGGTAAGAAAGATTGTATTTCATTGATGGTTATCTCGAAGTGTATTAAATGCATATATCTTCATTAGTATCACACACAATCATGGTAGTTTGTAAAGAGGGTTATTCGTTTTGCTGATATTTAATTAATTATTATTATTAGTTTCTTACTGATTGATTTGGTAATTTGGAAATTCATTCATGAGGTGGGACACGTGAGAATTTCTAGCCTTTGGTATGATATAATATTCGACATGAAACTTGAATTATTGGTTTATATAACACATTTGGACTTTCTGAATCTTTCTTTGAAGTTCTAAACTTATTTCTATGTAGTTCTAGATTGATTGGTTGGTCCCTGTTCTAAATTCTAAAGGCCAAGGTTTTTTGAATTATTTAATACTCCATGTTGAGATATTATTTAAAAATATGATTTGAAGCAAAAGTTTTCTTGCAGCTTTTGACGGTTTATTCACCGAAATTTGAGACTGGTGGAGAATTTTGGCCTATAGTGCACAATTCAACCATTTTTTCCTTGGTGCTGATGCATATTATTGCCATTGGGATATTTGGGCTGAAGAAGGTACCCCTAGCCTCAGGCTTTATATTTCCTCTCCCAATCATCACTCTTTTATTCAACAGCTATTGCCGGAAAAGGTTCCTCCCGATATTCAAGTCTTATTCTGCTGAGGTACATTGACACACCTTGATGACTGATTTAAATTTTCATGCTCTTAATGCACAAGTAAGAAATGTGGCAATATGTTCATGTAAGTCATTTTCTATTTTCTTTCCTTCTCTGTTTAATAAATGATCTTCTCAACTTTCTGTTTTGCATTCCTTCACTAACTGACATAAGAAACTTTTGAATAACCTTTTTTTTGTTAAAAAATTGGGTAAATAACTGGATGTAAATGGACTATTAGAAAGAAACTAAAACCAGATGGCAACAATGACAACTTTATAGCTAGACTAGTTGGCTTTAAGCATTAAGCAGATATTAATTGTTTTCATACCTTTTATACGGTCACTAGAGTTACATCCATTAGACTTTTGATTGCTATAGCTGATATACACAATTAATTTATTCCCCAAATGGATGTAAAAACGGCTTTTTTAAATGCTGACCTAGAGGAAGAAATATAATGGACCACCCTGAAGGTTTTGTCATGCCAGGACTCCTTTTATTGGTTAAAACAAGCTCACAAAAAATTTGATGAATGCATGTATGCATCCTAGGAAATGGGATTAATATTTAGGGATAGTATGCCAATTGGTACATTACTAGGAAGCAGGGGTGCGTGAGATTGGTGACAGTGCACAGGGTGAGGTAATTTCCATATCCCCAAATAATAAACGAACCACCGTAAAACAACAATCAACACCATTGCACCTTCATTGCTGCTGGAAATAAAACTCAGATCTCAGGCAAAAAAGGGAAAAGCCATAGTTGCCTTTGCCCTAAGCTTTCATCCAAAGTTTCTGTGGAAAAAGAGAAAAAAAAGGAGAGAGAATTGCAAATATCTTTGTCCCAGACCTTGTCGTCATTGCCACCGTGTTTCTGCAGTCACCAATCTCTCTTTGTGTGCGCGCGATTACTGTGTGCTATGTGTGAGCTGCGATCTTAAACAGAAAATATCTCGTGCAAAATAACCATTTATTTAGCTGCCAAAGTTAATTCATCGTCAGATCTAGACCCTTAGTTTGAAAGTATTTCACACTAACTCCTGAGCTTTCAAAAATTACAGTTTAGCCCCTAATAGTTATTCTCTTTTGGTTAGCCTGTTAGGCCCTTGTCCTCGAGTTCAAAACAAACAAACTATGAACCTATGTATTTTGTTGGATAAGCATGAAGTGTTTAGTTTTTTATTATCATATACTCTCTCCGTCCTCAAAAGGATGATGAAAGTACAATTTTCACATAAATTAAGGTAGTGAAAAAATTAGGAGAGAGTATATTTTTTTCCCAATCTACCCTTGTCCTCAAGTAATGTGATGAGTTGATATTTGTATGGGTTATATTTAATTGGGTTTTGGGTAGAGAGAGAACTAGTGATATGAGTGGTTGACTATTGAGGCAAGTAAAATATGATAGTAAGTCAAGTAAATTTGTCCAAGTAAAAATTTATGTAGTACTTTTGTCATGCTTTTGAGGACAAGATTTTTTATCACTTCAGTCATCCTTTTGGGGATGGAGGGAGTATATAACTATAGATATACACACACACACACACACACACATATATATATATATATATATATATATATATATATATATATATATATAATTAAATATGTGCGTCTCCCCTCTTCACCTGAATCCTCATTTTCTAAGATTTGATGAACTCATGTATTCCGTGTCACCCACCCGTATCCCAGCAGCTGTATCCTTGTTTCCCATGTCCATTGACTCTTTGTTGCTTGTACTTGTGGCACAAATAATAGCTGAAAAAGCATGCAGAACAGTGTTAGATCTCAAATATGCTTAAAGTAATTTTGATAGAAGAGAGGATATTCATATTTACTCATCAGAGTTCTTAGTCGATTCAGCCATCTGTACAAATTACAATTTTTTTTTTATTCCTGATTAATTTCTTTTCTTAACAAAATTCTAAAAATTTACCTGAACTATATTTCTATGATACAGTGTCTGATAAAGAAAGACAGATATGATCAAAGTGACGCTACAATGGCTGATTTTAATGAAAAACTTGTCACTGCATATCGAGATCCTGCTCTAGTGCCAGTCCAATATTCCGGAAACAGCAATAGTCATAGCTCTCCCCTACTTCAGACTGCTGAGGTTTGAAGTTGAGAGGTATTTAGTTCAATTAGTCTCTGAATTAGCAAGCTGCAACAGTATATATGGATCGTGTTAGTAAAGGCTAACTTCTCTGTTGTTCTCCAGAGCCCAACCATAAAGAAAAGGAAAAGGACTATTATGAGAATCTTGTTTGTATCTGTTATGTGTCCATGTTATATCCTTGAGATGTATCTCATGTGTGTGATAATTTTGTTTGTATTTGTTGTATGTTGTCCATGTTATGTCCTTGAGAAGTATTTCATTGGTGCCTTGTCACTATGCTAATATTCTTTTCCTATCATGGAGTATCCTGTTCATTTGTATTTCAGAAGCACTATTTTACTAAAAATGCCTCCTCCCTCCTTTACTTTATTAAAAACTTGTGTGATCAACATCCTTGGAGTTGTAATCAAGGGTAAAATGAGGAAAGAAGGGGTGGGGGACCAGTGACCGGGCTGGTCTGGGAAAAACTATCCAGAGGAAAGAAAAAAGAGTGAAGGCTTTACAGATGAGAATGAAAACCACCAGTTTATGTTAATGTGTGAGATTAATATTTTTCCACATCCATGCCAGAATGACGAGTGTCCTTTTGACTACACTATTAGAAAGGAACTATGCATTGTGGATTTCACTGATGGAACTTGATTGTATTTACTATTTAGTCCCACAAATCTTTTTAAAAGAAAACAAGGAGGCCTTTTAGCCATTTTTTAGTCTTTCAATTTTAGAATAGTACGAGTTCATTAGGCCTTCTAGAGAAATATGTGTTAATTTTTTAATATAAATTGAATTTAAGTTAAATTTGAATATTTTGGGGTATTTAGGTCACTTTCTAATTATTTATTTCATTATTAGATGTATTTATAACATCAACCAAACATGTACATGGAATATTAAAAAATTATTCCATTCCCTTCCTTATTCCATTCCCTCATCTATTCCATTCCCACTCTATTCCATTCCTTCAATCCAAATGTAACATTAGAATATAAGTTGAATATTTTAACGTTATGAACAACCGCAATTCCAGGTGGCAGAGCTAGCAAGATTAGGGACAAATTAATTGTGTGTGATGACGCAGAAGGAGAGGGAAAGCTTAAACAGATTTTGTGACGGGATCAAATAAAAAATAAACCAGCTTGATAATCACAAATCTCCTGTGTCTCTTTCTACTTTGTTTCTTCTTAAATAACTTTCTGTTTTCCCTTTTTTGGGGGAAAATGTGGAGTTGACTCAGTTTCAGATCTGTTGGGAAACCCAGACCGCTTTGTTTTTCTTTTTGTCATAAAGAAGTACATATGAACAGAAAAGAAAATGGTATGTAATAGGTAAGATCCTAATTATTATGATATCAGTGGAAGAAATTCCCCACGAAAACTGTGAATGAAAAACATAACGGATCAAACAAATTTATTGTATCTGATTTCATTTACTCGGAGGTCGGAACTATCTCATATAGGCATTAAAATGGGACAATTTTTGGGGAAGTACATATTTGTTAGTTAACTTTGGCCATCATTGATTACTTTTTCCTGTATTTTTTTATTTGGTAATAATAAATATTGAATGCTCTTTTAGGTGATGTGTTAGAATTACTACGATGTTATGATTGGATAAATTCTGATTATGAGAAAGGAAAATTTGAGGGATAGTACACGTCATTTTACAACAAGATTAATTAATTTGTTTCTCAACTCTTTAATTATCGTGAAAATGTAAAGTAGAAAGTTCATACCACTAACTGGATCCTTATGAGCATAGAAGCCGAAAGAATCTTGAACTCAGTGAGTAATCAAGGTTTAAAGATGCATATCATGTACTGTATGTTCATGGATCTTTTTATTTTCTTTTTCAAATTGAATGTTCATAGATCATTGGTTTAGTCTTTGAATGTCATTATATCTTTCTAAAAGCTAGCGACAAGCCCATAAAAAATCTTGTATATGCTAATTTCGTAGGCATCATATTAAAAGTGGTTCTGTTAAAATTTAATTTCTCTGCATATTAAATTACTTGTTAGTGTTAGCTTTAGTTCCTTGGACATGCTTATGTTGTCGCGAACCTTTGGGGAAATCGATTCTGCCGTGACAAAAGCTGTTGATTAAGACATTTTTTATTTATAAGGTTATGTTGTTGAGCCTAAGAATGAGGTTAGCCTTCTGTTATCTGTAACTTTTCATTGACATATTAGTTATCTTGTAATTGTTTTCATTCCATAATTTAGAGGAAGGTACAAGGATTTCTTGGTTATTGTTGTGTGAATTGTTCTGGTTTATACCTTAACGCATTGTTGTGAACTTCATAGCCTGAGCTTGTGAATGAAGCTGAGACAGAGTATTGTTGTTTTTGCTAGCTGATAGTAAAGAGAATAATTAGGATTGCAAGGGTTTCGATTGAAATTCAACCGAAAGCTTGTGTTGTAACCTCTTCTTGAAGAGTGATTTCACTCCCAATGGCATTAGCCACTTGTGATGACTGAGCATGTTACAGTGGTTTTAACTACACCCTACATGCTCTTTGAAGGTTAATTTGATTAAATAGAGAATATCCCCTGCATGGAATGACTATTCTGCCCCTGCATAGCATACATCGTGTTTGTTTGCCTCCTTGGGAATATTATATTGTGGTGCTTTAGGTTTCCTAGGCATACAATAGGAAGGGTACAATTAGTCTCTTTCTAGACATTGATAACTTCTATGCTTCCCTATTTAGAGCTTAAAATATTCTTCTCCAATAGAATAGATTAGTGATAAGTATGCATAAAACATTACCTATTGTAATTATTTATATGCTAATGAGAAAAATCTAGAAAAAAGCATAATACCAGCCCTGGAATTGTTATTAAAAGAGAACTGAGTCTTAAAATAATACTTCTGGCACAGAAGAGGATGCTAAACACTGCACTCCTTGGCTGAGTCAAAGCATCTCTAAATTATATCAGAAAACACACAAATATTGAATATTTTAAATCTACATTAAATCTCTCTCTCTCTCTCTCTCTCTCAAATTAAAGAGAAGCTTCCATGTGGCTGCGAGCCGAAAATAAGAAATAACAAGGAGGTGTGAACAAGCAGTAAAGACCCTTTCAACTCCCATCTCTCGGTTGACAGAATCTTCAGTTCTCTACATATATAGATATATATATATATATACCCCGTAAATCCCAACTCAACAAAATCACAACTTAATTACTAGTATAGCAAGCCAAGAACAATAAGAAACAACTTAAGAGTACATAGAATAGAAATACAGGAAAATGGCTAGGAAGAGAAAGGTTGGAGAAGTGGTGACTGAGAAAAACTCAGATGAAGGAAACATGGCTTGGGATGATATGGTGAAGGAAGCTTCTGCTGCTGCACTAGGTGGAGCGCGGCGGGCTAGGAAGAGGTTTGTTGGGGTTCGACAAAGACCATCAGGTAGGTGGGTGGCTGAAATAAAGGACACCATACAAAAAATAAGAGTGTGGTTGGGCACCTTTGACACTGCTGAGGAAGCAGCAAGAGCCTATGATGAGGCTGCTTGCTTGCTTCGAGGAGCCAACACTCGCACAAACTTCTGGCCTTGTTCTCAATCATCTTCTTCAACTCCAGCTCTTCCTACAAAGATTACAAACCTTCTCCTTCATAGGCTGAAAGCCAGAAATAACTCTTTGGCTGCTTCGTCTAATTCTTCTCTTCCCATCAACCATGAAGAGAAGGAACAAGAAGAATATAGAGATGAGGTAGCTGACTTTTCAGATACCCAATTCACTGATTTTCTTAATGATCCTGAAGATTATATCCCCAACGACGAAATGTTTACTAGTGCTAGTGCAAGTACTAGCGAGTACACTAACACCAGTTTAAGGTCATGCTTCAGTGAAAAAGATAATAGTGAGATGAGAGAACTTGACGTGGACTATAACTGGGGTGACTTGGCTCAGTCCTCTGATGGCCAGTGCTCAAGCGGTGAGGCGAATGATGGAGGGGAAATAGAAGAAGATGGGGAAGAAGAAGGCACTGATATAAGTGCCATGGATTTCCATTTTGTTGATGAACTTGGATCAAATTACTGTTCCCCTTTTGAAATTGCTGAAGAGATAGCAGAACCTATTGAGCAGGTGGCTTATGAGGGGGAGCCAACGATGCTTAGCGAGGCTATGAAAAGGATGAAATACGAAAGGAAGTTCTCAGCCTCACTGTATGCTTTCAATGGTATAACCGAGTGCTTGAAGCTGAAACTTAGATCAGCAAGTGCAAACACGCAGAGGATCATCAGGTCAGATCAGCTGAGGAAGCTACATAATGCATGTAACAAGAACCAACACGAGCAGAAGGAGGTCGAAGAAGACAATGTGCAAGTGGTGCAGAAAAAACAAGAGGAAGAATTGCAAAGTTCGACAGATATGGGATCATCTTCTTCCAGTAATGATGGTGAATTGTCATTGTGGAATTCTCTTGATCTCCCGCCCATATGCTATGTTAATTAGCTGGTAGAGATGTTCCATGGCTTAACTCTGATCATTCTGAGTAATCAGAAACACAGTTATTTATTATTTATAAGTTCTTTTTTCTATATATGTTAAAATTTAAATGGTCATGCACATGTAAATGTGCAGAAACCAGAGGGATCCCTTTTTCCAGGACCAGGAGAATGAAAGAAAAGGAAATGTAATCATTATATTGGTCGAAAACATCTTGACTATGTGATGTGATAAAGTAGCATCATATATCTATCTTATTTATTTGCACATCGTTTGAAACCCCTAGCGTTATGCCAATTATCAATGCTCTAAATATTTTCTGATCGAGATGTTCTTCAGTACATTAGAAAGAAATCTAGAAACAATGCCAATATACTGCTTTTTGTAAACATTGGTTAAACGGAACCTGAGCTGCTGAAGAATAGAAAGAGATTTGTGTTCATTCCACCCGAATTTGAATTTGAGGGAAAACAATTATATGATTATTATTTATTTTTGAAAGTCAATTTAAGACATTTTTAAATTTAAAATTAATATCACTCATTATAAATTATGAACCAATAAAACTTACAATGAGTAATAATTTTTAAATAATTTATAATATTCATCATTGTATTTATTAAAATTTAAAGAATTTATGTCAATTTTAAATTTTGAATTAACTTTAAAAATTCAACAATAATTTCCAACAGCTTTTCTTTTCTTTTCTTGCGTTATATATATATATATATATATATATATATATATATATATAGAGTCCGGATCCAGTCCGGGATCCCGGACTCTATAAAATACGGACCATTTTTTATTTTGTTTTTTTTGTTTTTTTTTTTTGAAACAACTAAAAAATAAAAAAAATAATAATTATGGAACTGAAATTTTTACATAATACAGTGTTTTGGGTGTGATTTGGATGCCTATACCAAAACATGTATGTACAGTCATTTTTTTTATTTATAGTTGTTTCAAAAAAAAAAGCAAAAATAAAATAAAAAATGGTCCGTATTTTAGGACCTGTCCGGGAGTCCGGACAGGATCCTATATATATATATATATATATGAAAAACTGTATGTACACAACTGTGTATTACCATATTTATATATATACACACTTCAACACCCTCAGAGTGAAGAGAATCTAGTGCATTAGGTTAATTTATCGTAATACATAACAAGAATTATTTATATTCATGATTGAATATTAACAATTCATTTAAGAGATACGTTATCATTGAAGATTTAGAGTTGTGCACAAAAATTAAAAAAATAATTATATAACATTAAATATAGTATTAATTGTCTATAATATCATTTACAATATACTTATCTCATACTATCTTTTTTTTCATGAGAATTTTTTTTGAAAAGATTGTGGTTAATTCTCCTAAAAATAAAATTATTTAAAATATTATATATATATATATATATTGATGATCAAGTCATCACTTTATCTTCTTCATCACGTCTTTACTTCTCTCCTTTGGGCGATTTGTGCTACATACTTTTAGCGACGAACAACATATAAGCGTCGTTAAAAGTATAGATAATCTGATATATGGCCGAAACCGTCGCCTCAAAAGGGTGAGCACGAATTGAATAAGATAAGGGTATCTGACTGATCCGAATCATATATATATATATATATATAGCCCGTCTTTCTCCAACGAACTGGAAAGAGCCAGAAAAAACAAAAAAGACTTTACTGCGCTAGTAAAAGAGTATGCAAGATATGTAGGGGCAGAAAGACTTGCCGGTTGACGTAACGCAACAAAAAAGCCTAGCTGTCAGTAAAACACCAGAAGGTAAAACGTTAACCGGTAAAAAAAATATGCTTTTCCTACGTTCTAAATAAAGGTAACCGCTTTTTACTTTTTACCCAACGCAACGGGTATTGTCGTTCTGTTCTGAAAGGTAAACCAAACCAGCTACTAATATTATTCTTCCTTTAGGCTGTCAAAAAAGCAAATATCAAATCAGATCCATTACTGTCATCATCTCTTCGACTTCCGGCAGATTTTTTCCGATCAGTTTCAGTTTCACTCGGTTAGTTTCAGCATAGCACTTCTAATTATTTTGTTTTCAGAATATATGGATTCTCTTCAATGTCATATACTTTCATACATCCAGCCCTAAGCGATCCATTAATTGATGTTATACTGAGAGATGGATATCGATCCAATTGTCTCGTTTTTTCTTATTATTTGTTAAATTGTTTGATTGGGCAGGGCAGGATAATTGGAGTTTTGGACAGGATGAGTGAGGTGTTTGAAGGTTACGAACGCCAATACTGTGAGCTTTCGGCAAATTTATCCAAAAAGTGTACATCCGCCACTCTTGTTGATGGAGGTGAGACAAAACACCCTTGATGAAATTCCAAATTTTGTTTGATTTAAATCGCTATTTGCCAGTCATACTGCAGATTTGATGCATATACGATCTATTGTACTTTTATTCACCGTTAAAGTCTGGTTAAATCATTGGCAGTAAGGGTGTATGTCGAAGTTGTCAATTTGATGATGAGGGACTTCAGATATAACTCAACTCAACTCAACAAGGCTGGCAAAAAAATAATATACATTTTTTATTTGATAGTTGTACAGAGAATGGAAAGATTGGTGGGGGGTGGTTTTTAATACCAGAAAGAAAGTTAGGGTTGTAAAATATTCGAACAGAAAAAAGTCCTGTTTAATGTTTTAAGCATAAGAACTGCACTCGCTGATCAAATCTCTCTTGCTTGAATTTACCGAAATTTAATGCCTCTGATTTGCTCCATTCTCCTGGAATTACTTAATAGTCTATGCCCCTTCTCTGTTGATTTTAGACTTGCATTTTGAAGGACTTGATGTTCTAGTCTTTAAGATAATGAAATGGCATTCAACTTTCCTTCAACAGCTATCTAGTAGTATATTCTAATTTGCTTGAATCCATTGAATATTAGTCATTGGAAAACCCTTCTGTTTTTTTTATAAATTAGAGATGGAATATCCCTATCACATATATTGGATAAGTTTTTCCATTAGGCATGGGGTAATTATCCGCTGTATCTTGTATAAGCCCTTATGGAACATGTAACATCTCTCTTTCTGTAATTTGGTATACCTGAACGTTGTCATGGGCGAACTATGATATTTTAGTGAATTTTTAAATGTTCATTTGTTTTTAATTATGCTTTTTGTTTCATAACGCAATTCTCTCTACCCCCCCCCCCCCCTCCCCTCCCCTCCCCTTCTTCAACGATATTATTTTGTGACAATTATGAATATTGTATAAGAGCAAGAGGTTTGGTGATACCCTTTTCCAGTCCTGAAGCTCCATTTCAATTTTTCAGTATAAAACACCCTCTAAATCAAGTATATAGAATTGCTACCCATTACTGATTCAGCCGCTCCTATATTCCCTCTACTACACCTAAAATAGAGTATATGTGCACACATTTTTGTCTGCCATGGAATATTTGAAAATTAAGGGTTGATTTACACTAATATTAGTGATCCTCTCTGTGTTCCAGTATCTGATTGTTATGGTTCAAACCAAGTTTATGGCATGGATTTAAGACATTGAAAAAGCTTATTTAGAAGTAATATTTCGTAATAGTTTTTTCCTGAATTATTCTTTTGCATCTTAAGTGCGTAAACAAAGAAATCTCGTGAGTTAGATCTTAAGTACACACATTAAACTCCATGCCACAAACATGCTTTGAGTGTTGACACTGAAGCTGGAATGGAGGGAGTACACTTTGTTGATAATGTATCAGCAAGAAATTTGATTGAATTACAAAGCTTGTGAACGATTGACCTCTTAAGGCACAAGTGTTTAAGTGTTTATCCATTTAAGATTAAATTTTGAACAATCGTCGCCTCAATCCACCTAAACCTCTTTGCTGACATTAGATTTTATTTTATTTTTTGTAATTTTGTGGAAGCAATTGGTTTTATCGAATTGTGAATGAGCTTCTTGCATTTGTTTCCAGTTGACCAATATTCTCGGGTAGCTAAAGTAAGGCTAATGGTTATCCTTTTTAGGCGATTTTGACTCAGTTTTATTACATCCGAGTTTTATTATTTGTATTTGACACTGGGGAAGGTGCTTTAGTTCTTTGTGACTGCTACATATTGGTGTTATACATTACTATGCATTACTGAATTTTTCTATCCTACTTATCTTATTTATAATTCTTTATTGTTCTTTAATGCATTCCTATTCCCTTTCTTTCGTTACAATGAATTCTCTTTTTCCATTAGTAAACATTATTGTTCTAAATATGTTTTTTCTTGATTGTTTACAGAACAAAAGAAGCAAAAACTTTCCGAAGTCAAAACTGGATTAGATGAAGCAGAATCTTTGGTATTATATGAGGCCTATCCTTGCTCCTTGGTGCCAAATATGTCCTTTTCTTTTCCTGTATTCTTGCAATAAAATTTATTCTTGGCTGATTGTATTTGCAGATCCGCAAGATGGACCTTGAGGCAAGAAGTTTGCAGCCCAATGTGAAGGCTGTTCTTCTTGCTAAGTTGAGGGAATATAAGTCTGATCTGAACAATTTGAAAAGTGAAGTTAAACGAATTGAATCAACTAATTTAAATCAAGCTGCAAGAGACGAGTTGTTGGAGTCGGGCATGGCTGATGCACTAACGGTATGCCTAGATTACTTCAAATGCGAGCCTGCTTCTGGTCGTAATATGTAAATACATTTCGGCAATACTCTCAAGCCGCAGGCCAAGTAATTATTTTTCATAAATCTGGGCTATTTGTAAGCCAAACGTGGAAGCTACGCAAGCTACTCTTTACCACAATATTTTCTATATTGGAAAAATTCCAATTTCTCAAAAATATTTAGGTGTGCCATTTACTCTATCTTGTAGCAAGGTTCAGGTTTTCTATTTTCTTAAGGGAAAGTTTAAAACTAAACGCCAGACATGGAAAGCAAAGGTCTTAATTCCAGAAGGTGTGATGTGTTAATCAAATCAACTCTTGCCACCATTCCAACTTATACTCTCTTGGCATTTTTGATGCCTTCAACTGTATTAGATGATCTAAAGTATGTTGATAATCCTGCTTCATCTCATAGCTGAAAATCATGGTCTTAGTTGTAGTATTTGGCAGGGTTCTTTGGAAACAAATCTCCTGTAGCTACATAAATGTAGTTCGTAGGAACTTGCATATATAAAAAGAGAGATGCATGCTGGAAAAATCTCATCTTGTTGGCCGTCTGACCTAAGTACCTAACTTCTCAGTAATAAGAGTAACTTGTTTTACTAGCAAGATTCAAATAATTAAACATTTGAAGTATCCCTTGTTTATAGCCTATATGATCAACTCTTTCATCTGATTCTGAGAATACTCTTTTCATTTTGTGGTGATACTGAATGCTGAATGGTGTAGGTATCGGCGGATCAAAGAGGAAGATTACTAATGTCAACTGAAAGATTAAACAAGTCTAGTGACAGAGTTAGGGAAAGTAGAAAGACCATGCTGGAGACAGAAGATCTTGGTGTTTCAATTCTTCATGATCTGCACCAACAACGACAATCTCTTTTGCATGCCAATAACACGGTATTTCTTGATAATTTTGATTTTATATGCAAATACACTCGCATTACTTATTCTTATGATGTGTATCTATTTAGCAAAAAAAAAGTTATGATGTGAATCACTCCAGAAACAATAGGTGCTGCCTCTTGGGAATCAAATGCAGTTTCTCTCCCTTTTCTTTTTGGGAAAAATTGTTAATCTAGGCGTACTTTTAAAGGTTTCAGTTATATAACTTTATCTTATTGTTGTCGTTTGCTCTCTTGTACAAGCTTTCACGGTTAATCAGGGCATACTACAAATGTTTTTAATTCAACTTTTGACCTTATGTCTTTTTCTCTCCAATATCAGCTTTCACAGTTAATAAGGGTTTGTGGGAGTCTTGTGAATTTATCACAAGTTTTATAGTCTCTGACATGAATTAATCTATAATGATTTTCTTTACCGTTTCAGCTGCATGGAGTTGATGACAATGTAGGCAAGAGTAAGAAAATATTGACAAACATGTCAAGACGAATGAGCAGGAACAAATATCTCATTGGCTCAATAATTGCAATCCTTGTTCTCGCAATTATCTTGATCTTATACTTTAAATTGAAGAACTAGGCTTTAACTTGGTCCTGGGTTGGTTTGATTTCTGGATTATCTATTTTTGTGGGTGGCTGTTGTTTTCTTTTAATTTCTTGAAGTGTGTGAACGTATAACATTCAGTTACTTTGATAAATGAAAAAGCCTGGTTGTGTTAATTATTCTTTGTATGGAACAGAGTCTGGTTGAGTTATTAGTCTATAGAAATGGCATGACTTTTTTATGTTATTGAATTATAGATGAGTTCCACTTCTATGCACTTTTCATTCAATACATTTACTATAAAAAGTAAATATTCCCTCTTCATCATCATAGCAAAGTTGGTCCATGTTGCTGAGAGGAAGGAGTTACAAATCATTTACTGGCCGACTGTTGTGGTGGGGAAGATGTCTTGATTAGTAGTAGCTCTCTGGGACTGGCTTTCTGGTGGAGTAAACGCAATTGATTCATATTTGAATAGGGAGAGGAGAAGGGGGGAAACAGGAGGTAGATAGATATCATATCATTATATCAATAGAAAGTAATAATAATAATATAAAGTTGGCTGGGCTGGCTATGTTAATAATATCAATTCCCAACATCATTACTTAAAATAATAATTTATTTTGTCACTAAATACATATTGAAATAAATTGCGATAAAAATGGTTTCTACAAAATATAAAAACATATCATAAAATTATTTTTACTGTCGGAACAAATATTCATTTAGCAACACTCTTTACTCTTTATAAAATTATTATTCTTTAGATATAAATAATGATTTGACATTATTAACCATTAATATTAAAAATTCATTTGAAAAATAAAAACATAAAGTCGTTGTCTTTAATTTTGGAGTGAGGGAGGAGTTGTTCACTACAGTACATGTAGCATAGCTATAGTAATAATTCAAGCAGTTATTAAAGCCATAGGCGCCCATAGCTTTCTATGAGATGGCCGAGCCACTGCGATACCTCTTCACTCGTTCGACACTACCGAACCCTTTTGAGAGCCTGCGCTCGAAACTTTGATCTCGACAACGGAGAGAAGCTCCACGCCGCCACCATCACCGTCGGCCTGCTAAATTCATCCAATTCCTACCTCCACAATGTTATCCTTCACATGTATGCTTCCTGTGGTGAAGCTCGGTCAGCCCAAAATATGTTCGACGAAATTCCCAAGACGAAGAAAGACGTGGTGGATTGGACCACTTTGATGGGCTGTTATGCCCGCACCGGATTAGCTATTGAAGCTCTCCGCTTATTCGTTGATATGCGAAAACATTGCTTGGTGCCGGACGATATCACGTTGGTTTGCATGTTTAATGCGTGTGCACGATTGTGGGATAATGCGTGTGGGATTCAAGGGCAAGTTTGTATGCTTAAAATGGGTTTGAGTAATAGTGTTAAGGCGTGTAATGCGCTTATGGATATGTATGTGAAGTGCGGCCTAGTGAGTGAAGCCAGGAAGGTGTTTGATGAGATGCGGGAGAGAAGTGTTATTTCTTGGACTGTTCTTTTGGAGGGGTTGATCAAGTGGGAAGGTGTAGAAAATGGAAAATTGTTGTTTGATGAAATGCCCGAAAGAAATGAGGTTGCTTGGACTGTAATGATTGTGGGCTTGGTTGAGAGTGGGTTTACTAAGGAAGCTTTTGGGAGTCTTACTGAAATGTTCTCCAACTCGAGAATAGGACTAAATTATGTTGTACTTTGCTCATTGTTATCAGCTTGTACGCAGTCAGGGGATGTGATGATGGGTCGGTGGGTGCATGTTTATGCTTTGAAGGAGACGAAGAATAAAATGGATATCATGGTGGCTACGTCTTTAGTTGACATGTATGCAAAGTGTGGTAAGATTGACATTGCATATCAGGTTTTCAAGAAAATACCCCGGAAGAATGTTGTTGTGTGGAATGCTATGTTAAGTGCGCTGGCAATGCATGGGAGGGGACGTGTTGCTTTGGAAATGTTCCCTGAGATGGTACAAGAAGTCGAGCCAGACGATATCACATTTACAGCTGTGTTAAGTGCTTGTAGTCACTCAGGTCTGGTCGATCAGGGTCGCCATTATTTCTATAATCTTGAATCTGTGTATGGTATAACCCCTTCAATGGAGCACTATTCTTGTATGGTAGATCTTTTAGGCCGGGCAGGACAGCTTGAAGAAGCAGAGAAACTAATAAGGAGAATGCCCATCCATCCCAATGAGGTTGTTCTTGGATCCCTTCTAGGGTCCTGTAGTGTCCACAATAAACTCCAGCTAGGAGAACACCTAATGCGCGAGCTAGTTGAGATGTATCCACTAAATGTAGAATATCATGTATTGCTTTCCAACATGTATGCTTTGGCTGGAAAGCACGACAAGGCTAATTCTTTACGTAAAATTCTTAAGGATAGGGGTCTTAGAAAGGTGCCTGGAATAAGTTTCATTCATGTCAGAGGCCAAGTTCATCAGTTCTGTGCAGGGGATAAGTCACACCCACAAACACGAGAGATATACTTCATGTTGGATGAGATGATTAGAAAATTGAAATTGGCTGGTTACAACCCCAATACTTCCTCACAAATATTTTCTTGTTCCAGAAATGGAGAAGGTAATGAGGACGAGCATGAGGAGAAGGAGCTGGCATTGTTCAGTCACAGTGAGAAGCTGGCTGTTTGTTTTGGGCTTATAAGCACTAGAGCTGGTATGCCTCTTTATATCTTCAAGAATCTACGGATTTGTCAAGATTGTCACTCTGCTTTAAAGATTATTTCTACAATATACAGCCGAGAAATTGTCATTAGAGACCGCAATAGATTTCACTGCTTCAAGCAAGGTGTATGTTCTTGTTCAGATTATTGGTGACTGACTATAGTATACCAATCAACTTTAGAAAAAAATGGTCAAGTGCTGTGTCACTCTGTTTATTTGTATTTTTTGTATGTATAGGTTGTTCAATTTCTAGAGATCCAGTGGGACTGTAGCTCAGCTGGCAGATAGCAAAATGGTTTTAAGAGTTTTCTCGCATTCTAAATTAAATTCTGATATTTCCTCTTATTCAATTGTTGCTAAACTTATGTTGCTACAAAGATTAAGAAATAGAAATCCGTTGGAGAGTTTAAGATTCTCTTTTAAATTTATCCCCGAAAGTTGTGAGAAATATTCTGTGTTTCCAGGATCTAGAAAATATAAACTCCCGAGGAAAAAAATGCCCTACTTGGGCTAAACAAATTATCAAAAAGAAACTACATACAACACATAAAGATTGGTCTAACACTATCAACTAAAAATAGATAAGAGAATGATGATCCATTTAAAAATTGCATAGATCTAATTTTGGACTTGTTCATCTTATGCATCGGTGAATTCGTTAGTCAGCTTTGTGAAATTGTCATTTAATCAGGGCATGAAGGTTCATGCTCAAGCTAAACTGTCAGTTTCTCCCTCTTGAATTCACTATAATCAGCAAGCAAGCTCCCATTAACTTTATGCTTCATGCTCTCCACCAATCTCTTTAGCAGCTGTTTTACAAATGTATATGGAGACGGATTGGTAAAAAAAAGAAAAAAAAAAGAGAGGTAAGAAAGAAGAAGAAAACAATAATTAATACTCTTCCTCCTTCCTACACTACATTTTGAAAATCAAGAAATAAAAAGGAAATAAATTGGGTTCATCGTCTAACCGACTCTGTTATGCGTCTAAGAATTTTCTCAGGGACCAAAGCAAGAACAGGAGGGACATCGAAGCTCATGCTCATCTGTAATTGACCTTTAAGGCTTGGTTTTCCTTGTCGATCAGGGTACATTGCTCCTTTTACACCGAGAGAGAAATGAGATGGCTTGACAATGTCATCTAGCCCTTGGAGCTCCCATCTTATCTGCATAAAAAAAACGGATTGAGGTCTATGATAGCAAAGATTAGATTCAGAAATTATCAATTACGCAATACGCAAATATTTAATGTACAGTTGTTATTTAGTAGACTTACAATATCAAGCTCAAGTACTTTTGTGATATCAGGAGGAACACCATCTGGGTAATCTCTGCCATCTGATTTATATCTCAATCTCATGTCAACTACTGGCAAGACAGTTAGGAATAGAAACTGTACGGGTAACATATGGATTCTCCACTCTTCCTGAATAGAATTATACAATCTAACTTGAGAGAGTGAGAACTGCCTTTTTCTTTATGCAATCGACATCCAGTTTTTATATCGTCTAGTACATGCTATTTTTTGATAGCCACAAAGAGATACATAACTATCTGTTAAAATCTTGATTTCAAAGTTGCAGCATTAGATCCTTTTCAAGATAGGGTCTCGAGAGATATATTCAATAGTTGTGCTCTAGAAGTAATAATTTTTCCAGCATGAAATCAGCATCTAAATATTCATTCTAATTTGACTATGTGATAAAAGATAGTTTACTGGTTCTTAGCAGATATAGCTAAGTATTAGCTATTACCGTAAACCAGCTTGGGGGATAAGGCAACTGATTTTAATTGTTAAAAGATCGAAAATGTTAAAGCCTTCCATTTTCAAGCAAGAGCAACAGCAAAAAGAAAGGGGGGAAACAGAAGCGAGCTTTGTAAATTGACACCTTATTGAACACTCCTTATATATATATCTAAACTCTTCATGTTCATGCAATGCTTCTTGAAACAAATCAACAATATACCCTCCCTAACAAAATCAGAGTCCCAAAAGGTGAGTTGAACGAACAAGGGAAAAAAAAGAGAGAAAGTGGAGAGAGATGCCTCGTTAAGTCGTTGGCTTCTCTGTGTGTCAGGGAAGATGGCTCTGAATACCCTGGGTTTATCCTCCAAATACCGATCAAAAGAAGCCTGTCAGTTCAATTGCCAGGTCTTAATTAGTATAAATTCCTAAATGAACACTCAATTAAAAGAGAATTTGTGGGAGAAAGGGATTTAATTACCCCAGGAGACTCGTAGAGTGGGATATCAGTGTAAATTCTGGAAGAGTAGATAGAACCAGAACCATCTGGTTTCTTGTTATTTACCACCATCATCGATGGCCACCGTCTCTGTAAATCAGGCATGCATTGCCACTCCACAGGAAATCGCAGCAGCTTCCTTCCACTGCAATGCGACCACACTCTGCTTCCGGGCACTTGTAACATTAGGCTGTTCCGCCATGACCATGACCATGACCACACCGCTGCAATCTCACCCATATCTAACTTATACCACTACTACCTATAGTAATATACTCTCTCTAAACATATATAAATATAGTTATCTACATTTGTCATTATCTCTCTCTTAATCTCTCTCTTCTGATAGTCAGATGTTGCCTCTGCAGCAGGTAGGTATGTAAGGTAGACCAAAAATGGAGAGTGAGAGAGAGAGAGAGAGAGGGGGGGGGGGGACAACCATATCTAATTTGGCGCCTTAGCTTTCTTACATGGCAGCCTACTATTTGTCAGGGTAGGAACAATAACCAATCTTAAGGCTGTCAATGGGTCCCTTCATAATCCTAATTCTCGGTAGAATCTGAAATTGGGTACTCGCAAAACTACCGGTAAATATCGGTGCCACCTCCCAATATTTGAGACCAGAGTTTGAATCGATCAACTTCCAACCTCTCAGCTTTCATTCATATATAACTGTTTCGCTGATAACTATTTCCTCCTATTTGTTTGAATTTCGACTAAGAAATAAATTCTGACCCATGACATTTCCAAACACCAAGAAAGAAAAGAGAACAATTATAGCACGGGTGGAAGAGAAAAGAAATCGGCATAAAAAGAGCAACTTATTAACAGCATCACAGCTAACAAGCTGAAAGTGTCGTCTACACCAAGTACAAAAAACTTCAACAAAATGAATACTACAAACTTATGGTGTACAAGAGTAGCTCCTTTGCACATCCTTATCTCAACTACAAGGACACCAAAATCAAAAAGGTGGAACAACCATCTAACTATGTCATTCATCTGTGGTGGTATACTTCAAGGGACATCATTTCACCAACTATAGGCAGAGACTTCCCAATTTTTTAATTCACTAGTAATTGCTAAGCAGCGTAAGGTATCCTTAGGGCCATTCTCTGGGCCAGCCAAGGCCTTTCCGGATTTGGGTCAATGAAACCGTGCATGAGGAATTGCTCTGCTTCTTCGTCTACTAGTTCTCTAGCCCATGTTACTCGTTTTGAAGGGCAACTACCTGGTCCATAACACCTACATCAATAATCAAAGTATCAAACCTTTTGTATCAGAACATCAAAGCAATACAATCACATGACTGGGCAGTAGTATAACTCAAGACGAGCTTTTTCTGTTCACTTTTCTTTAACTGATGAGTCAAAAGCAACAGTCAAAAGTTAAAGATGAATTTATGATCGTAGGTGGGAGAAATCTTCATAATCCTTCACTAAAATTTACTTATCAAAGACTGAAAATGAAGTACCTATACTCGTAAAAGCAAGCACTTCTTTCATTCTCCATTTTACCCCAGTTATTCCAACCATGATGTCTGATACATGCATCCATCCATGTGTATGCAAAAACTACTCTCCCAAAAGGTCCCCACGGTCGTCCAAGATATGCATATGATGTCCCTCCATTGCCAGTTATAACACACCTGCAACGATACCAGAAAAGGTAATAACAGGAAACCAAAGAAGAAAATCCTTTCACATGACAAATGAGGGGTAATGTAGAAATAAATTTATGTAACAACAAAAACTTCGATTGAGGAATGAGTCAGAAGTCATTAGGCTAGGGACCTGGGATGTTGTTTAAGAAGTAACCATATTAAACTCGGAAACTATCGCCTTGCTTAAACTTTAAAATAAATAAAAACATAATTAAAACAAATCTACCTTAAGCATATAGAATATTTACAGTGTGACTCATTACAAATACATGCATTCAACTCTTAATGAAAAATGGACATGAACATGAGACACAGATACAACAAGAAACAGAGCATATTTGGCCAATTGGTAGACAGTAGGAGTATACGATATAGATAGGTATGTCGACAACATGTCACATTAAGATAAATATTTCATATATGAACTTAAGTTATATAAATTATAACAAGTACTCAGGTAGTAGTACAAAAGTCAAATAAAGTTAGTAAGTTATGAAGCATAATAACAAATAATTACCATCAGTTAGTAAGTTATGAAGCATAATAACAAATAATTACCATCTTCTGTAAATAGTAAAAAGTACATATCTACATGACAGTGAAAAACAAATGTATATATACACACATATATGTATGTATATAAGATGCAAATAATTATGACAATTCTCTCCTTGTGTATTTGTTGTGTTACTTAACTTCTTGTCTTTAAGACAATACACCTATTTTTCTTCTAATATTTACATATTCTTGTCATTTTGAACAAGAAGCATTAGAAACGTTCTCAACCAGAAAATTTTGTTACTAAATTATAGATCAGAAAAAACATAGGACATATGCCTGGAAAAAAATGTCAATTTTTGTGTCAGGTATGGACACATTGACCTTATAATGTAATAGGAAATTATAATGTGATGGCAATACTCTTTTTTGTTTGGACAACCATCAATAAGGAGCTTATAATGGATTTTTATATACTTTTAAGTGTCTGGGCAACCATGTACCTTTTTCGTTATTTTTGATAGAGTACGAGGAGCCCCTAAAACGAAAAAAAGGGATATGAAAAGGGGGGATATTTTTTGAATGACAAATAACTGACCCATTGTAATGAACCTCCTAAAAAAATAATGCAGAGATTTGTATCTTTCTCATTATTTTTGTAGTTCCTTAAGTTATAAGTAAGGGTGTAAATGAGTCGAACTGAACAGACCAGAGAGCTGTTCAAATTCGACTCGAAAAATTAAATTCATATTCGAATTCAAATTGTATTTGAAAAACTCTACTCAAATTCGACTCGACTCGAATATTCATTACTCGAATTTGATCCGACTCAGATCGAATTATATTCAAACTACTCATGAGTTTCGAATTTAAATCTCCACATAATAATTGGTTTTATAATAAATATAATTATATATTGAATTTAGTATTTTACTTAGAAATGAGATAAACATGTTTACTATTACACTTTAAAAATATAAAATCACAATTAAAATTAAAAACAAAATAAAATAATAATAATTAATAATCCTAATTTGATTTAACTTTGTATATATTATAAGAGGATGTATCGAGTATCTAATGTATCAATCGAGTATGTGTCGAATCATAATTGAGAATTCAAGTAGTTTGAATCATAAACGAGTCGAATATAATCTTGATCAAATTATACTTGTATTTTTATTCGAACTATTTTTCATACTCAAATTTGAATAATATTATTAACTAATCCGATTCTCGCTTGTATTTTTTCGAGTCGAGCCCGAACTGTTGATTCAATTTACAACCTTAGTTATAAGGACGTACCCTTGACTGCACCAAACAATTTGGTGTGACCAACAAAAACCTATCTTTTATAGGAATATGCAATAATTGGCAAGGATATCAATCAAATCCATTAGTTGAACTTACATTGCAGACTATGGACTTAGCATAAACACATGGAGAGGTGAAGCTACACAATACAACACCACAGAGGTTTACCAATAAAGTTAATGCCTATGAATACCAAATACAATATTAACCTATATGTAAGGCAAAATTGGCTGAATACAAACCTTAAGAAAACATAGCCAGTAGTTTCTTGTGAAGATTTTCTACTTTGTGCAGTTATAAATCCAGCTGACTTGCAGTGGATATGACAATGCTCCAACAGAGCAGTGCTATTCCCAAAAATGAAGTCCACACTTCCCTCAATATAGCAATCCTTTAAATATTGTTTTCCATAATGTAAATAGAGAGTATCCTGCACAGCAAGTATATAAGAAGACGTATCTTTTAACTAAGTACAATACATGTCCTAAATATATCTAATGCATACTTGCCCTGCCAGTGCTGGAGGCTTAAGATAAACAACATAAGCACATAGAAAGCCTTTTTTAACCTAAGATGTACTTTATATTAGGACATCAAACAAGAAACTTTATTTTTACTTTTCAGGAGATAATGTGATTTCAACATAAACAGATTTTAATCCAAAATAGTACATGACCATAGTAATCATGGAAAGAGCTCAACTTTCAAAGAAATAAAGACTCCAAGTTCAACTTTTATTATCATTTTTATGATACTAAAAGTTGTACCCACATGCATTTCCCAAATGATTCTTAATTGCTCGACTGACTCCAGCAGAAATTAATTCCACCCACAAATTGATCATTTTCCCCATGATTAAGTAACTAAGGTAACGGAAATAGCATGCATACCTGCCACCCAAGAAATCTGCAATTGTAGAACGCACAACGATCAGCTGTTACTCTAATTGCCACAGCCTGGCCTGAGCCCTATAATAAAAAAATGCATGACATACATTATAAAATGATGCAACTTCAAAAAGCATTTCTAACCAATCATAAAAGGGAAATATGTATTTGGAGTGCATCCAAAACCAAAAATAAATAAATTTAAACATAACTAGTTGAAACAGATTCAAGCATCTTAGAGAGTAACATATGTTAAAAGCATAAATCTTATGATCATGTTGCAAACTTATAAAAGATTATTAGAACATAGTACTACAGTAATCTAGGAAACCAATTATTGAAAAAACTACTTTTATCAGCATCTAGTGATGCTGAACTAAATAGGGTGTTGGGTTTGAAAATAAAATAACAAAGTACCACAATTAAAATTTTACCTCGGGAGCAGAATTCTCAAAAGTGATATTCTCAGCAATGAAGTCCTCACCTTCAACAATGGTACTTCCACACCCAAATGTCCCGGTTCCAATCACACGCGATGCCTGGGAAAATAATCACTAACCAATCAAAATTTAGAACCCATAGATTTGTATGTCTACAATATTAGAGTTTGAGTTACTAGTAATTAAAAAATCAGCAGAGAGTACCTGGTGGTGATCGATTTTGGTGGCGGTGTTGTTCCAAGAGAGGATTGTGTCCTCGGGACGCAAGCCGGCAAGGGTGATTAGGTTTTTAGTCTTGGGAACGTAAACAGGCTGTTTGTATATTCCCGGCGGTATACGAATCACCGTCCGGCGAGTGTTGCATAGTGGGATTGCGTCTATGGCTTCCTGCACCGTCTTGTAATCGCCGGTGCCGTCCCCCGCCACTGTGATTACAAGAGCCATTAAATTTCTCGCCTCTCTGTATAAAATAGATGCAGATGAATTCTCCGAGGGGAAAGATCGTTTCTTTTTTTATAGAGGGATACTGTAAAAATGGCGATGGAAACGGTTGCGGAGAGGGGACGCGGATGAGAGGAGCCCGACGGCCCCACTCAAAAAGAAACAGAAACATTTATCTTTTCTTTTATTTATTTTTTTTCTTTTTTATCTGTTTCCCCTATATATGAACTCATTTGTTTATCAGTATTTGGTTTGTAGAATAAATAGGGATTTGACCGCCTCCATTACACATTTTTTTTCAATTTATTTTAATTTTAATTATTTTATTAATAATAATCAAAATATATTAATAAATAATTAATAATATTAAGATCAATTTTATAAAAAATTAAAATCATAAAAATATTTTTATCGTTAAAAATTAGGATTTGAATCAATTTTATTATATTTTTCTCAAATTTTATTTAATATACTAATATAACTCTAAAGTTATGAATAATATAATTAAAATTGAATATCATATATTTTAAAAATAAAAATAATTTGATATTTTTTATCATTTAATAAACATTTAAGTTTTTATTAAAATTTTAATTGATAAAAATTATTTTAAAAAAATTAAGAGTGATAATATTTTTTATAATTTTAATTTTTATTAAAATTAATCTTAATATTATTAACCATCAATTAATATATATTGATTATTATTAATAAAATTATTAAAATTAAATATGAAATTGAAAGGAATGACTAAGCCCAACGGATTACTAGTATCCGCCGACACGGACACTTCCAATAGTCCCTTACATGTAATTCGGGGCTGATCCAAGGCCATTTTCCAACCTTAAGTCAAACACGGATATTATATTATCCATATCCATACTGACCAAAAAATGTAACGACATCGCTTAACTTGGACAGTTACATTATACGGTTACTCCACGGAATTTCATTTCTAGTATTCATTACACCATTTTGTTACTAGGACAGGAGCTAAAGCAAGCAACAATGTCGTACTACCCAAAAGGCCACCAGGACGGCGATGAGGTCGACGACTTCGACGAGTTCGACCCAACCCCCTACGACGGCGGATACGACATTTACCTCACCTACGGACGCCCTCTTCCTCCGTCTGACGAAATTTGCTACACTAACAAGTCTTCTTCCTCCGATGCATTTGACTACGATCGTCCCCAGTACACCTCCTACGCCGAGCCCTCCGCCTACGCGAATGATGCCATCGACAATGAATACAAGAGCTATGCCCGCCCCAAGCCCGTGAACCGCCCAAGTGGTGGCGGTTATGGCGCTGGTGAGAGCGAATTTGGTGGATCTGGATCTGGATCTGAATATGGACGCAAGCCGGAGTATGAACAACCTACTTCGGAATATGGATCCGGTGGGTATGGACGGAAGACTGAATATGAGGAGCCCAGTTCCGAATATGAGTCTGGGTACGAGCGAAAGAACGAGTATGAGCAGCCCAGTTCCGAGTATGGATCCGGATATGGGCGAAAGAGTGAAAATGAGCAGCCTAGTTCGGAGTACGGATCTGGGTATGGGAGGAATCCCACCTCGGAATATGAGTCTGGGTACGAGCGAAAGAACGAGTATGAGCAGCCCAGTTCCGAGTATGGATCCGGATATGGACGAAAGAGTGAAAATGAGCAGCCTAGTTCGGAGTTCGGATCTGGGTATGGGAGGAAGAGTGAATATGATCAGCAAGTGTATGGATCTGAATCTGGGTATGGGCGAAAAACGGAGTCAGAAGAGTATGGATCTGGGTATGAGAGGAAGCCCACCTCGGAATATGAGTCTGGTGGATATGGTGGGAGGTCAGAGAGGACTGAGCATGAGGCCCCGAGTTACGGGAGACAGAGTTATGAAACTCAGGAAAGTGAGGGGTATGGAGGATCCAGCTATGGGCGATCTGAGCAGGGGGAATATAGGAAGCCTAGCTATGAGAGGCATGGTGATGATGATGACAACGAAAGGAGCTATGGTGCCAAAAAATATGTGAGCTTATTAGTTAATCTCCTTTACATCCATTTTATCAAAATCTCTTGCATTTCTAACTTTTGGTTAATACTGCAAATATGTATTGCTGCCTAATTGTGTTTTTCTACATAATTATCTTGTTATGTGTTTGTGTATATGTGTGTTAACAATTTTATGTAATTCTATCGGCAATTTGCTTAGGGAGTGCCTTGACTATTTGGGTTTAATATTACCTTTTAAGAGCTGCCTCCCTGTGAATCTTTATAGTTATATGGCTTTCATCTAATTTAAAATTTTGAGCATTTTCTACATCATAAATTTATTAGATGCATTGGCCATTTTACCCATAAGTAGTAGTTTTAGTGAAGGGGTGGCAAGTGTCAAATGCAGAATTTTTATGTAAGCAGGTGAGCTTATTAGGAAAAAATCTAACTTGCATGAAATTGGATTATGTAGTATTAATATGCCAATATAAATCTTACAATTTTTTATGTTAAGTAAAATAATATAATTAATAATAATACTATGTGCACACTATGCACAAAATATTGTGCATAAAGAGTAAGATTCATCTATTGCATACTAATAAAAATGTGTAAAACATCCAATGGTAAGTCCGGTTTCTTATTTTCTCTCTTCCTTTATACAATTTGTGTAAAACTTTTTATGAATTATTTGTGTTCATAGCATTACTCTATAATTAAAGAGGCACCAAGTGGTGTTGCCCATGTATAAATGGAGTTGCAAAAGGCAGGTTTACCTGGCCCACTAAGACACACGACCTGAATCATGTTCAAAAATTTAACTCTGATAAAAGATCAACAGTAACAAATCAAATAAGCACAAATTTATTAATAAAGAACTGCAAAAGGGGGTGGAACCTTAGGGACACAAAACATCAGAATTCCTGTTAAACAGGGAGAGAAACTATACAACACAAATTAAATGTCTGATTATCCATTTAAGTTTTGAAGGTCTATCTAAGCAACTGATGAGTTCATGTAGTTATCCCTAGGTTGGTAAAATCTACTACTGTCTGTGTTATATTGATGAAACTGTTTAGTGTTACCATACTTTTACAGTAGTTGATAACATTCTACTCATTTTGATAGGATTATTATATCTATGAATATAGGTTTCCTCCTTTTGATAATGTTTATTAATACAGCTTTATATGACAATTAACAGAAATCGATAACTTGGTTACCACCTTAGTCACATGATTGATATTCTCTCAGTAGGTATGCCATGCGCCTCGCTAGTTTGTACGTGAGAGAAGGTTGAGTTATGAAACTCCAGAAGGTTTAGTCCCTTAGACGGATGACTTTTAATTTCTTATACCCTCTCTTTGTTGATCTCTTACTGTTGGGCTGCCTTTGGTTTGACTTTATTATTATTTTTAGTTGTTTTTCCACAGAATGATTGAGAATTTAATTGTTCATGCATCATTGAGTGTGCATCATAAATTTTCTTCTAATCACTTGGAACCCATGCGTGCTGAAGTCGCTAATCTCCCACGAGTACTTGTAGAAAGAAAATATAACCTTTTGAAATGTATGGTGTATTTATGCTGTTTGGCATGGTGGAAACATCAAGGTTACTATACTATTGTTGAGAAAGTAGTAATCCCTCCATTCCAAATTATAAGATCATTATTGACTTTTTAAAATTAATGTGAGAGACATCTTCAAATTCAAAATTTTGATTATTCATTAAAAGTTGTAAAACAATAAATCTTGCCATGAGACTACTTTTTAGTTTTAATTTTGCCATGACCAAAATTATATGAATCTATATCAGTTTTGAGTTAGAAAACGTTTCAAATTGACTTTTAAAAAGTAAATAATTATCTTATATTTTAGAATGGAGAAAGTGATTATTGTTGATGCCTTGGTAATTCCTGCTTGCAGCATATGGGGCTCCATAAACATCTCCCTAAACTTAATTGCTCTTGTTCTGAATCGCATGCAAAAAAAGTAATTTGCATTCCAATTACTTGCCATATTTGATTTTCAGTTGTATGGTGGCTTAAGTTTTTAAATTGGTTGCTTCCTAGACGAACAGGGATTTATTTTAATCAGTTCCCAGTTGTAACCACAAGGAGTTGAATTTTATGTTCTGCAAGTAAAAAGCTACTTCATTATTGTTTATGGTTGGCTGATATCAATAAACATCTGATTACATGTGTGTAATTGGCAGGGTGATGATAACAACTCTGATGATGATGATGACGACGACGATGAGAAGAAGAAACACCGCCATAAGCATCACCACCAACGCAAGCACTATGATGATTGAGCAAAGACCACCGAATGATCTGTACAGGATTCATGCCATATTAAGCTGCTAAAATAAATAGGCATGCAATCTTTCTATTGATACTTGTGTGTGTTATTTAGCCTTGCTATGGCTGGAAAAAACTGGTATGGCTATTGTAAGCCTAGTTGTGTATGAAACAACAGTGAGCTGTCTAATAATTAACCCCAAACTTTAATGGGTTATGCATATTTATATTCTTGTAGCTTTAAAATGTCTGTCTTTGGTGTGTCGCTAAAGATGTATAGCGACGGTGAAAATCGTAGCTATAGGATCTATAGCGACACTTTTGTTGTGAAAATAATATTTTATGTTGTGGATTTAACCTTTCTCATTTCTATATACTAAATCTAGTGTACGTAATATGAAATGCCCTCTCGCTTGACCCAGAGGTTAAGGGATGAAATATCAATTTCTCCTATTTCTTTAGTAGGATGAAAATTAATACAAGTTTTAAATATGTGATGGTGTAGGAAATTTGATTTTTCAAAGTAGAAAAAAAATTTAGACTCAAAATTGATGCTATTCATCTGATATTTTGAAAGTCAAGTTTGATTCATATATCTAATTTTTAAAAATAATACAAATTGTAATTAGCAGCATTTGTTAATAATTTTACAATTTCGTTGTTGTATTAATAAAAATTAAATAAAATCATTATTAATTTGGGCTTTGAAATGATCTCAAATAAATTAGAAGGTGGAGTGAGATTATTTTGGAGGAATTGTAATTGTTGTCGAGCTACAAGAAAAATGATCGTAGAAGTATGTATAATTGAACTATAGGTCGACTTATAGATGGATAATTGAACTTTTTTTTTTTTTACAGTCAACTCACTGTACTCGACTTTTCTAACAAAAAATAAAAAAAACCGTTAAACAAGCTTGACTGTTAACGGAAAGTACACGTCAGCAGCTGAGTTGTCCGTTACAAGCTGATGTGGCACCTTTGTGTGATGTGGCAATGATTATGTGGATTTTTAGGAAAAATTTTATGAAGAAAATGAAAAAAATATTTTGAAATATAATAAAAATTATAAAATTAAAAATATTTTAAAATTAATTTTTTTTCAAATTTGGACATTAAATAAAAAACGCGGTTTTTTTTATAAAAATAAAATAAAAAAGACATTTTTTTTAATAAAAATAAAATAAAAAACGCTGTTTTTTAAAAAAAAAAAAAGCGCAGTTTTTTTTATATAAAAATAAAATAAAAAGCGCAAACTTTTTTTATAAAAAAAACGCAGTTTTTTTTTTAAAAAATAAAATAAAAAGCGCAGTTTTTTTTATATAAAAATAAAATTAAAAATGCAGTTTTTTTATAAAAATAAAATAAAAAGCGCAACTTTTTTTTTAGAAAAAAAAAGTGCAGTTTTTTTTTAATAAAAAAACAGTTTTTTATAAAAATAAAATAAAAAACGCTGTTTTTTTTATTAAAAAAATACAGTTTTTTTAAAAAATAAAATAAAAACGCAATTTTTTTTTATAAAAAAAATGCAGTTTTTTTTAATAAAAATAAAATAAAAAGCGCAAAAAAAATTTTATAAAAAAGCGCAGCTTTTTTTTAATAAAAATAAAATTTAAAAACATTTTTTTTTATAAAAAAAACGGTGTTTTTTTTAACAAAAATAAAATAAAAATCACTGTTTTTTTTATAAAAATAAAATAAAAACACAAATTTGGTTTTTTATAAAAACAACGCTCTCTGTCTCTCCTTCTCTGTCACAACAACGCGTTTAACTCAATTATAAATTTAATGTCCGAATTTGAAAAAAAAATTGCGTCTTTATTTTTTTCTTTTTTAAAAAAACTGTATTTTTTTTATAAAAAAACAGCGTTTTTTTTTTATCTTTGTTAAAAAAACACCGTTTTTTATTTTATTTTTATAAAAAAAAACTATTTTTTTTATTTTATTTTTATTAAAAAAAACTGCACTTTTTTTTTCTAAAAAAAAAAGTTGCGTTTTTTATTTAAAAAACAGCATTTTTATTTTATTTTTATAAAAAATGGTGTTTTTATTTTATTTTATTAAAAAACTGTATTTTTTATTTTATTTTTTATATAAAAAAAACTGCGCTTTTTATTTTATTTTTATAAAAAAAACTGCTTTTTTTATAATAATTTTTTAACGCTTTTTATTTTATTTTATAAAAAAAAACTGCGCTTTTTATTTTATAAAAAAAATTATGCTTTTTTATTTAATGTCCTAATTTGAAAAAAATTTACTTTTAAAATATTTTAATTTTATAATTTTTATTATATTTCAAAATATTTTTTCATTTTCTTCATAAAAATTTTCCTAAAATTCACATAATCATCGCCACATCGTCGACTTTATACTGACAACTCAATCAGCGACGTTTACTTTTTTCCGTTAACAAATCAAACTTGTTTAACGGTTTTTTTTTTTTGTTAGAAAAAATCGAAAGATGAGTGAGTTGACTGTAAGAAAAAAAAATTCAGTTATCCATCTGTAAGTCGAATGTCTGAAAAAGCATTTAACCCATAAGAGCTGAAATAGGAGTAGGCGCATCAGGTATTTGAAGTATGATATTTTAAATTCTAATACAGAATAAATAATCATCAAAAAGAAAAAAGAAATTACAAAATGAATGGGGATTATAAGTGAGTTTGTAGAACTTGAGAGTAAAAATAATTTTAAAATAAAAAACTAGAAATTAAAGGGAAGGGAAAGCTAGAGAAGCTTCTTCCTCTCAAAGAATGTCTTCAAATGCCATAGTTGCATAGCAGCCACAGATAAGCAAACCAGGAGAGAGAGAAAGCTAAAGGTGGCCATTTTTGAATTGGTTGCTCGATTTAGCGCTTGCATTTGTTCCTCCCTACGACACCACACCACCAGGAAAAACCAATTAAGGCTGATACTACTTAATAATAATATATACATTATGGTTTACTTTTATTCCATATTAACAAACAAATTAATTACTCCCTCCATTTCACAAAAAGAATTAATATTAGTATTACTTTTTAAATAATACTACTACTTTACAAAAGAAATTAAAGGAAATATCACAAGTTCGTTCTTACCTCTCCCGAAGATAAAACATCTCATCATGAATAGATGTGACAGTATCAAACAATTTCTTCAACTCAACTTCCATGACCTACATCCACAAACAACAACAATCCGGCCCATTAACTAAATTAAAGAACAAGGGAATCGATCTGATTGTACGTCTAAGTACGTACAAATACAATTAATATATTACTTACTTCGACTTGGCCTTTCCTAGCAACCTTTGACCAATCTTTTGCAGCAACACCCGATTTCCAGTCGAACTCGATGGACACTGTCGTCGGTGGCTTGTGTTCAGGCGCCCAATAACAAGCCATATAATCTCCTGTTTCTGCCGCCGTAAATGCAAATGTACCAGACTCCACATGATCAGCATAGTGATAGTTGTTCCCATTTGGCGACGTAACCTACAATATTTATTTATTGTATAATTAATTAATGCATGTGATGATCGATCGAATGACGAATAAAAAATTAGCTAGCTAGGTGGACTACTGACTGACCCTGATAGTGATCTTGTGTGTGTCGGGCGTAGGGTAGCCATCGGTGGGGTTAACGACACTGTACTTTCCGACGGTCATGGCGCTGCTCTTGATGTCCTCTGTTATGCATTTGCTGCTTCCTGATTCCAGGTCGAACCGCATTGACTCAATCATCATCGGCCACCATAACCCCAGAATCACAATTAGGCTTTTCAACCTCCACATTGCCATCAATTCGGATCTGTTTGGTCAGAGGGATGAAAACTAGGAGATGGATTGGAGGAGAAAGACTTTGCATCAATTCGGATCTGTTTGTTATTAATGGATTTCTTTTTCCGCCAAAAATAACGACTTTGTTGTTTTGACCAAATTACTTTTTCTTTTTTTATAACTACTGGTCTATTACTATTAAAAAACGAATTAATACAACACATAATTAAACATAACATTAACAATTATTGACTTAACTCTATTATAATTATTAAACATAACATTTATTACTACTGAATCAGGTTGGATAACATGATTGATCCTCAAATTAATTTAAAACTCAAATCAAGTCGCTTTAATCACAATTATAATACAAAATTCAATTGAAAAGTTACTATTAATATTCTTAATTATGTAGATAAAATTAAGAATTGTGGCAAAATATACATCCATCATATATCAATATTCATTCTATGAGGCATGCTTCTATATTATAATATCAATATTCATTCTATATATACAATTACACGCATTTTCAGCAGCCTGGAAATTATGCATCGACTACCAAATGCACATCAAGTTCCATTCACTGCATTTCTAGGTCGAAGAAAAAGGATGCAATAACTAGCGAAAAAGATGAAAACTGGTTCTTTTCTCTTTGTAATCTGAATATTGGAACCTTTTAGCTTTTGAATTCTGCCTGCAGCTTATTACTTATTAGACATGATCATGCAGACTGCCATACATTTGGGCTTATCATTCAGTCCCAACCTATAAGAGGAAGGGTTCTGGAGCACGAGCCACTTTTGGAACCAGAAAGGAATATTTATTTGGTGGAAGGCTCATCGTCTTGTTTTGGCTCCTTGTTCAATGAAGAGTCCAAAGAGTCAGATCCTGAGTTTTCTGCTGTTACAGCACCAGTACTGTCATTATTCTGGCAACCAAAGATAGACGCAAACGACAGTGGATTGTAGGTGGAACTCGCCCTTTTAAGGCCCTGAATAGTTCTCATTGCAGCAAGAGTCATTCGGTACACATCCCCAGTTTCCTCCCCCACTGAAGAGGTTGTCTCTGCTGATATGTTTGCCATGTCAGAAGATGTTGAGTCTCCGTGATCTCGTACAGAGCTAGTAGATTCAACTACTTCAGCTTCCAATGGGAAGAGGACTTCAAGATTTGCCTCACAGTCACGGACTAGCCTTGTGAGAGGTTCTGTTGTGAAGAAGGGCTGACGAAGGGCAAGTTGTGTAAAAGGAAGACGCAATAATCCCCCAGTTCGTTTATCATACTTCTTCAATATTTTAATTTAGACCTATTGAAGCAAGAAAGTTAAATGGGTCACTGACTAAGAATAATACATAACCCACACAAATCTACGTAAATTTAGAATAAATAATTTACAGTAGTAGGTACCATATACCTCAAAAAAACTTTAAGGAGGTTATTATGAGAAGCACACTCTCCACATGAAAGGTGGAAAGCCCTTTAAAAGCTCAAATGAGATACAAAAGGATGCTCAAAGTAGATGGTGTACCTGCAAAATTTAAGGAGCTATAATTTTTTAGAAGCACCATCTCCCCATGAATAGAGACAAAATCCTTACGAATCTCCATCATCTCATCACTGAATTCACTCTCTGATGTAAAGACTCCATCCTTGCAGCTCTTCTCCTTCAGTTGCTCTATTCTTTCCTTCAACTCCTGTTACAGTTTCAGTTAAGAATATGTGAGTAACAATAAAAAGTCCAGTGGTTGCCAAGCTTCAGAGCAACGGGGCAGCAAATTGACTAAAAGAGGCATATTTAATCCCACTTCATGACCAACATCATGAATTTTTCAACAAAAATACAGCCATAAGAGGAAATGAAGTGAAAAAACATCAATGAAAAGAAAATTTCAAAATTATTTATTGCACACGCCTGAAATTTATTAATAAGACTACTAAACCAACTCACCTTTATTTAAAGTTGTAAAATGAACCAAACGGTTCGAACTTAATTCGTAATCGCTTGACTAAAAGTTCGATTTGAGCTCGACTTGAAATATAAACGATTCAAATATGAACAAATTTTAAAGTTTGATAAATTACTCGAACTTTTTCTTACAATTTTTTGTTGATACTCGGATCATATTTGCTTGAATAGTTCAAATTGTTCGGATTTGATTCAAGATCGTACTCGACTCAGTAGTTAAACAAGCCTCAATCAAACCTTATTTCAAACTCAACAAATTTTATGAACCAAATATGAACAACTCAATTTTCGGCTCGACTCGGTTCATTTACACCTCTACCTTTATTGAATGATGGACACCAAAATGACAAACAACCATTAATATCCAATTCCGCATAAAAGGCAAATACATTTGCAAATAGAGCAAATTGGAGAAGTAGAAAATCTAATGCAATGATCACAACAATGTTGTCCTTGCAACATTTAGCCAAATTCAAAGTCTTGAAAGAAGTAAATTGCAGGGCCAAGTCCAACTAGTATAAATATAGGAAATGAAAGGGTTGAAGCAGTTTCTATAAAACACAACTATCCCTTGACATGTGCAATTTAAGAACATGCCTTATTCGGATATGTACCAAAACATATAGTACCAATTCATTAAGAATATTGCAAGGAGCATTGGAACTTTGAACCATGACTAATTAAATTTAAAGATAATGAAGATCATATTTTCTTTCAAGAGTACAAAAAGTGAAGACTTGAAAACAATCAGAAAACCAAGTAATATTCATAATCCCATTCTCATTTGTCCAAAGTTAAACAAGGTTAAGTTGATTGTGTGGGGAATTTATCATTCCATAAACCATAATCCCAAACAGTTGTAAGCAAGGGAGATGCATGGCATTTTAACCGTAGGGGTCTAAAGTTTACCTACTTGGGAACTAGATTTGATGGCTCAATAGAATCACCAAAACATTTAAAAGATCTCAATCTCTAAAAAGGTTAATTCTGGTGAAAAACCACAGCCTCTCATACAAAATAGTTTTCTGAAGCATGAGAAACCTACTGCATTTATAACTCAACAATATCCAGCTTATGTGTCAATAGCTAGTATATACTGTAACACCCCAGTCCCACATTGAAAGATATGAGAAAAATTTGTCTGTGTATAAAGAATTAAGTTACTAACAATAGTACATTTAAGTCATGACCTTTTGGGTGAACTTGTGGTGGGCTAAGATGACCCAAAAAGATACTATTGGGACAGTAGTTTAAGGCTTATTTGGATGGATTTGATTCGATTCGGACTTGGGATTTGACCCGAGATTTGTTTCGGACTCAGAATTTGACCTAGGTTGTTTCATATGGTATCAGAGCATACTCTCGAAAGCTAGGGTCGGGTCATCCAATCGGGTTGTCGGAGGTGGGGACACGAAGACTAGTGGTATTATCCCACAATGGAGAGAGGAAAGTCCGAAGGTGGGGATACGAAGTCAACCGGTATTATCCCACAATGGTTAAAGAGACAAAGATTTGTGGACTGTGTGTGTGATCGATTCTGACGGGGACATCAGAAATTTAAGTGGGGGAGTTTGTAACACCCCAGTCTCACATTGAAAGATATGAGAAAAATTTGTCAATATATAAGGAATTAAGTTACTAACAATAGTCCCTTTAAGTCGTGACCTTTTGGATGAACTTGTGGTGGACGAAGATTATCCAAAAAAAAATACTATTGGGTCAGTGATTTAAAACCTTATTTGGATGTATTTGATTAGATTCGGATTTGAGATTTGACCCGAAATTTATTCCAGACTCGGATTTGACCCGCGTTGTTTCATATACCACACAAATCCTTTCTTCCAATTCATCTATAGTGAACTTTAAATGTTCTATTGAATCATAAACTTAATCAAGAACTAATAAATATCCCTGCCTTGACCAACATTTCTCTACCCAACTGTACCTTTTCCTTTCATCTAATAGTGCATTTTAACTAGTATCCAAGTCATTGTTCAATAGTTAAACATGTGCCATATACACTTCTTATAAGCCTATCTTATCTTACCTTGATTATATGGCCGATCCATTTCAACATCCTTATCAGTAACACCATGTAATAAGCAACCTTTTTATTTTCAATTGTCCCAACAAATCAATCATAGTTTGGATCATATTTTAAAGATTCCACATTACAAACAGAATGCTCTAATTATCTCAAGCTATCCCAAAAATTACTTATTCCCATCCTCACCTTCTTTCGAGATGCAATTTAGGTGGTTTATTAGTCCATATAAAATTACAAACAATCACTATGAATAAAAACATAGGGGAAAACCTGAAATCGGAAGACGAATTCTTCTTCCTTGTCGACATAGAAATCGTTGAACTTTTCAAGTTCTTCGCTGAGAATCCTAAGGAACCAGTCCTGGAGATGGTGGGGCAAGGGGGCAGGGATATGAAGGGCGTGGTTTGGTGGGAGGAGAGATGAAAAAGAATCGGCAGTGGTGGGAATGTGCTTGAGGAGCTTTTTCAAGAGTTTGTAACACAAGTATTTATCCCTCCATTCCGGTAGGGTTTCTTCAAGGTGGATCGTAAACTCTTTCCCAAATTTCATCCCAATCCAACTATTACTATACTACAAATTACGAATGTGATACTCCTACTTACAATTACATGCTGACTATATGGTTATGAATTGTTGTTCGAATTCGAAATTTGGACGGAAAGGCCCAAAAATAAAAATTAAAATAAGAAAAAGAAAAAGAAAAAGAGGGAATATTTTTTATCTCTGTGGAATCTGGTCTTGGAAAAAACGAGGATAAATGGCGAGTAGTAGTAGCACTAGATTTTAGGGGTGGGGTTAGGTTTGTTTTGTACTTTTGTTAGTGGAATACATTGGCAGGCATTTTTTTTGAGAGGGTGGGTTTGGTCACTTTAAATAATAATAATAATAAAATAAAAATACAAACATATAAAATAAAGACTCTTTATTATCATTTACTGAGATGGAGTGATTTGGGACTAGTTTTATTACAAGGAGATGAAAATATTTTTATTATATTTTGACACTTTGGCAATATTATTTTAATTTAATAATATTAATTTTTGTTAGGAGTAAATCAATGACGGGATTTATAAATAAATATAAATATTTTAGTTATTTATAATAGTCTAATCAAAATAAAGTTTCAAGAATGTTGGGAAGGCCAATGAAATTGACTAGTCTTGAGTTATTATAATAAAATAGAGAACCCCACTATTTACTTTTTTAATTATAAATATTAAAGTTTGTTAAAGACTATTTATATTATCCCAAACCAATAAAAAAAATTGGCCAGCAGTTGCACACACACTGTTTCATCTTTAATACTCCATCAGAATATCACGGAGGGGATGCAACTTGGTATTCTTTTTCCACTAAATCATGGCTTTTCTAAAAAGGCATCATAGTTCCATAATATGAAAATGACAAGCTACACTCGAATGGCTTGGAGATGGGGCATCAGCAAAACATACATCATTTCACTTCAATGTTTTACTCTGACAACTGGAAAAACCCAATCACAGAATTGCACCAGTCTTATTAACGACTTCATTCACCAACCCCAACCCCATGATGTAATCTACTACAAAAATAAAAACAATTCAGGCTCAAACACCACTCAGAACAATATTACTTGTTGAAAAAGAAAAACAACGGCGCAGGTGAGCCAGCCAGCCTATATGGTCTCCAGAGCCTGAAGGATATCAGCCTTCACATCCTCAAAGTCTTCAACTCCAAAGCTGAACCGGACCAAGTTGTCCATGATCCCATACTTGGCCCTATCTGATTGACTCAGATCCCTGTTTTCAAGTGCATCATAGAAATACATTCTCTGTAATGTTATGTAAAGTAAACAACAAATATCACAAGTCTACGCCAAATATAAAATATGTGATACGTCGTCAAAGTCATCTACAGTGTGAGAGGTAAGAATCCTGTGATTGCAAATGTACTCGAGCAATTTACTCAGACCATTACTTCATTTAACTACGACCTCTAATTTCATTACCTTTCTCACTTGTCATGGAATAGCTGGAAATGCTAGTGAAGTGTCATCATTTTGACTTAGGAAAACACCATGAAAAAGATTCTTGGACAAATACAAAATACTCTATCATCATAATTAACTATTTCACTTAAAAAACTTACTTTATATTACTGACATTTTCGAATCTTATTTTCTCACCTTCTCTTTCCAGTATCCTTTTCTTTTTTTAATAATTATTATAATTATAATTATTATTGGCAAAAACCCTTCTTTTCCAGGTATGCATTATGGACACATGATTTATAAAGATTTAATAACACATGATTAAATCACTACCTCTACAGAATTGCAAGTGGGACATATGGTTCAAAGAAAGTTAATACCAGAAGATTATATCGCCACCTCTACATAAAGAACCAAACTATCTCGGCACCTTAAATTGTTCTAGAGGAAACATCTCTCATAAAAGATTGTGAACGATTATGAAATGAAGGGTGTACCAGTAAGACATTATTGCTGGCTGGTCCACAATGCTCTCACAGCCACCAAAAGATGGAGCGATGTAAGGGATTTTCAGAGCATCAACAAACTTTGCCGTGGTAAGTAAGTCACCATCAACCTAGATATCGATATCAAATGAACTTCAGGAAAGGAGATATGGATATAACATAGGACAAGATATATCAACCAGCCAATTGAATATTTGAAGTAGTGACCAATACTGACCTCAAAACTGACTACACCACCAAAACCAGTCATTTGACGGATTGCAATGTGATGTTCTGGATGACTTTGCAAACCTGGATAATAGACGTGTTTCACCTGAAATTTATATTATTCAATTGTTTTAGTAACACGTGGCAATAATAACCTGTGATATTTTCCATAATCACATTTCACAAAATAGCCTTTGATAGACCTCAGACCCTGACTTTTAGGGTGCTTTTGTCTCAAAGTATGATAAAGTGATAATTTTAAGTAAGTTACAAACTAGGAGTTTGGGCACATTCGAAAAGAAAAAGGGAGACAAGTAAAGTTGGATGGATGGAGTACTTCTCTTCTTCCAATACAACTAGTACAAATAACTGCAGCAGCAGAAAAGACTACTCTTCTCTCTTGATTTTACACTTAATACATAACTTCCTCGCAATTAGGGAAGGTAAAATAATTTTAAAATACTAGCTGCACAAAAGAAAGTAAACCTGATTAATTGATATCCATGTTAGTTAAAATTATGCTACAACGAGGGATTAAAAGAAAATTGAAGTCAACACTAGATAAATTATATGTGAACAATCTTATCACGTGTGTTTGTGTGTATGTATGTAGTAATTAGTTGAAAATAAAGTACAAAGAGGCTACATGTAGTTACTTCTATCAAATTTCCTTCCAAAAAATAATTGCTAATAAGCAGATTGGTGGTGTCTTTGATGAAATTATGAATAAACACATCCCTACTTCAATAAGCACCTTTCTTTTGTAGATATGGGTTCCTGCATAAGTATAAAACCTAAAAGTAGTATAATAGATCATGAAAGTTCCAACTCTGCTCAAATACCTTAGGATGTGCCTCTAAAATTTTGGACATCCTTAATGCTGTAGAATTTTGCTGCTGTACACGAAGATGCAGTGTCTTCATACCTCGGATGATCAGATATGCGGCATTCTGATGATAGAAGAGAAACTAAAGTCACTGCATGCAGTTTAGTTGAGCTATAAATGCTCTAACCACTCTTTCCAAATATATCTGACTGGTATATTCAAGAAAAAAGTCAAAACACTATTATACCAGAAGAGTTAAAATCTTGGTAACTCACAGGGTTCAGAGCACCACCCAGAATATGATGCAAGTTGCGAACAATAGAAATCAACTCCTGGGAACCGCTAATACAACCTGCGATGACCTGAAACAGTAAATTTGATTGTTTAACGTTTAACTGTGATTTATTAACTGATCGTGCAGAACTAATCCATCTATAAATGCACCAATAGGAACTACCATACATCATTGTGGCCTCCAATATACTTCGTTGCAGAGTGCAGAACAATGTCAGCCCCTAGGGCAAGGGCCTTCTGGTTGAGAGGTGTTGCAAATGTTCCATCTATGCAGGCGAGGGCTCCTTTTTTGTGGCAAAGCTTTGCAACCAACTCTATGTCAACACATCTCAGGAATGGATTTGTTGGAGACTCTGTGAAGAAGAGACTAACCTGCATGAAAGAGTAATGACACTTGTATCAGAATAACTTGTGCTTGTTATGGTGAAGCGCAAAAGAAAAACACCAATATAACAAGTAAACCACTTCCTTCAATACTGACGTTGTTTTCATCTAGAGCACATTCAAGGGCTTCTATATCTGCAGGGTCAATAATAGTGGCCTGCATTTTGGAGTTTACAGAAACAAGAATTAATATAATATGAAAGTGCATAACAACAGAATCTCCACAGCAGTTAAAGTGCGCCACAAAGGTCATGCATGCGATACAGTGTGACATGAAACTGTGATCAAGATAGCATCAAAGTAAACATGTTATGTGCAGGGTAAATCCTATTAACGGCTATTTCAATAAATGAATTAAAGAAATTGAAAGCGTTCAGCTTGATACAAATTGAATTTCAATATCGTAATATAGCAGTAGGGCTTCTTAGAAATCAACTGGAACAAAAAAAATAAGAAAATAAATGCTATAATCCCAGATTCCCAGTATATAACAAGATGAGTTGAAGGGATCAAAGCCTGATTAAAACTTCAATTAATTTTATGTAGTTTTACCTTCTCTGTGTGCCTAGCTTGTTCTTCTGTTATCTGAAAAGCTGGAGTGCTTCATGAAATTTTATTTCTTCTGTTCCCTTTTTCTCCTAGTCTAATTCAGTAGTGATCTAAATTATTGGCCAAACTTAAAACATGCTAATGATCCCCAAAACATTACCTTGATCCCCATTTTGGGTAGAATCGTCTCTATGAAAATCCGAGTCTTCCTATAGCAGTCCGTGGTTGTCACAATATGCCCACCAGCTGGGACCAGTGCCATCAACATGACAGTACTTGCACACATTCCAGAAGCCATTAAAAGGGTTGATTCAGCCCCCTCAAGCGCACTGTTTAAACCAGAAAGCACATATGACCTCAATGGAAAAGAAAATGAAAAAAAAAAATCTAAAATGGGGAAGACAGACCTTATCTTCTCCTCTACAACCACAGTAGTAGGATTTCCATAGCGTCCATATTCAAAACTTGCACGTCGTTTCTCCTGTTACAAGGTTACAGAGAAGTTAGCCTACCATATAATTTAGTTTCCAAGATCAGTTGTTAGGAAAATGTGAAAATAAGGAAATAAAAGAACCAAGAACAAAATAATAATAATAAAAATATATACAATAAAACAAGAACACAAATAAATTTGAAGTAGAAAAAAGGTTTGAAACGCGTAAAACCGCTTTCCTAAAAGCAATATTTGCTCCCTCTCCTTCTTCAGATTGCTATAGGATGAATGCAAATAGCTTTAGTGGATATGACAAGCCTTGAGAAGTTTGCACTTGGCAAATAGTGAAAAACTTCAAAGTAGGAATATGAGAGATTTAAATTTGATCTTTTGATTTAAAGTAAAGATAATTTTAGAGAGAATAATAAGTTTGAAAAAAATTTCCAAAACTTAATAATCTGAAAATCATATATATATATATATATATATATATATATATATATATATAGATATATATATAGGAATGAACACAATGTTTGGTATATAACTATCAATAACTACCTTTTAATAACTATCTTTTTAAATAGGAAATATCATTTTCTTATTTGAATAATTTATAACAATCCCCCACTTATTCAAATATGAAAATTTCTCTAAAAAATCAAACTATGTTTATGAATACAGTAAAATATCTTTCGATTTGAATATTACCTTAGTGTAAATGCTACAAAACATAGCCGATATCCCAAGTAGCATGAAAACTTTTAACTTGTTATTCTTTGTGACAATATCGATGACATCACACACAAACACAAAGAATTCTCATATTCCACACAATCACACGCTCAGCTCTCATAAGGCCATGAGTTGATCCAACATCCATGATAAACTTTTATGATATAAACTCCAAATCTCAATCGAAGCGGCACCACTTCTAAGTTCATATAGGTGGGTTCTTTCAGTGTCTTTACCATATTTGAGACACTTGTTCCACTAATTGAACTTCATTAAGAGATTAAATCTCAACCCTCCAACTATGGCAATCAGTACTTTTATCTCAAATGGCCATAATAGTTTAAGTACTGAGCATTCACTTTTCAATAACTTGTTGTTACCCTTTGAACCCAAAACTACTCATTTCGTAGTGTTAGGTAGGGTTGCCGTTTTTGGTGAATTAATTTAGGAGTTTTAGCCCCATTTTGAGGTTTTTATCACCATATCTCTGGACAGAGGTTTGGTGAATGGATCGGCCAAATTCCCACTAGATCTTACATATGTGAGCGAAATAATCACATCCTTGATTAATTTCCTCACATAATCATGTCGAAGACTAATATGTCTTGACTTTCCATTGTATATCTCACTATATGCTCGAGCCAAAGTGGCTTGACTATCACAAAGAATTGAGACTGAACTTATATTCTTAGAAGTCAACGAAATTTCTATAAGAAAATCCCTCAGCCACTCAGCTTCTTTTCCAGTTTCTACTAAAGCAACAAATTCTGACTCCATAGTTAAGTAAGTTATACAAGTTTGTTTCTTGGATTTCCAAGAAATTGCACCTCCTCCTAAGGTAAACATCCAACCTGTAGTGGATTTACTTTCTCCCAAACTCGATATCCAACTAGCGTCGGTATATCCTTCTAATATAGCAGGAAACTTTGAGTATTGTAGGTCTAAATCTTTAGTCCTCTTAAGGTATCTAAGAACTCTCCCAATGGACTTGGGTTACTGGTAAATCTACTGAGTTTACTAACCGCAAATGCTTTATCCGGTCTTGTGCATTACGTTGCATACATAAGACTTCCAATAGCACTAGCGTACTCTAATTGAGCTACTGCTCTTCCATTATTCTTGATTAATTGATACTTGGATCAAAAGGAAAATGTAATGAGATTGACTCAATACATATCCCCCACTATTTCTTTTTACCTTGATACCAAGAATTGTATCCACTTGTCCAAGATCCTTCATCTTAAATGTAGAAGACAGAAACCTCTTCGTTTATGTAACTCCTTCCATGTGATTGCTTACAATCAACATGTCATTAACATACAAACAAATTAACACAACATAATTATCACAACTTTTGATATAAACACATTTATCAGCTACATTATGTTTAAAACCATATGATAAAATTGTTTTATCAAATTTCTCATGTCATTGTTTAGGTGTTTGTTTTAAACCATATAAAGACTTGACTAATTTACAAATTTTATGTTCATTTCCTAGTAAGACAAACCCTTCTGGTTGTTCCATATAGACCTCCTCATCGAGATCTCTATTGAGAAATGCCGTTTTGACATCCATTTGATGAACATATAAGTTATAGATTGAAGATAATGCAAACATTATTCGGACTGAAGTTATTCTTGCTACTGGTGCATATGTGTCAAAATAGTTTTGTCGAAAGCCTTTGGCCACTAACCTAGCCTTGTAGGAGTGCAAAGTACCGTCGGTATGATACTTTCTACGAAACACCCACTTACAACCAATAGATTTAGAACCAGAAAGTGTGGTTTGACATTATAGAATCCATTTCATCTCTAATAGCATTTTTCCAAAAAGTTGCGACTCTAGAAGCCATAGCCTCTTTAAACGTCTTTGGATCATCTTCCACTTGAAGAACTATAGGGATCGTTCTCACAACTTCATCTCTATTACCTTCTACAAGGTAAAAAGAAATACGTTGAGAGCCGATCTCATTCGGTCCCAAAGATTTTGCTTTTCGTACCCTTTTACTTTTCCTTTGTTCATTTGATTGTTGACCAATCATTTGAAAACTAGGTTTCTCAACAATCTCTTGAGATGGTTCTCCTAGTGCTTCATCACTATGTGGGTTTTGAAACATCTCTAGATTCAATAATGACATTTGACTCTAAATTTAAGAGCCGATATGCTTTACTATACGATGCATAGCTTACAAAAGCACATTTAATTCCTCTGGGCCCCAACTTGGTCCTCTTTGGATCATTGTTTTTTGCAATATGCAAGACACCCCCACACTTTAAAATATCCTATGTTGGGTTTTCGTCCCTTCCATAACTCATATGGAGACATATGATTCATTTTCATAAGAATCCTATTCAATATATGACAAGTAGCAAGTAAAGCTTCACCCCACAAATTAAAAGGTAATTCAGCATGCAATAACATAGCATTAACCATTTCCAAATAAGTTCTATTACGTCTTTGGCTAATCCATTTTGTTCTGGTGTTCGTGGAGCAGTACATTTATGAATTATGCCATTTTCTTCACAAAATGCATTAAATTCATTAGAAAAATATTCACCGCCTCTATCACTTCTAAGTATTTTAATTTTCTTTCCTAATTGATTCTCAACTTCTGCTTTATAGTTCTTAAACACATTAAATGCTTCATTTTTATGTTTTAACAAATATACATAAGTATATCTAGAACTATCATGAATAAATTTTATAAAATACCTATTGCCACTTCTAGTTAGCATGCCATTTAATTCACAAATGTCAGAATGTACTAATTCTAATAAACTAGTGTTTCTTTCAACACTTTTAAATGGCTTCTTTATCATCTTGGATTTAACACATAACTCACATTCCTTAAAGTCATTTACATTGCAAGATATCAAACCATTTTTAACCATTTTTTTCATAGTACATAAGCCTACATGTGCAAGTCTATTATTCCATAAAGAAATTGAGTCAACCATATAAACAGAATCATTATTAATCTTAATATTAATAGAATCATTAGATACAATTGAGAGTTTGACCATTCCATTACTAGAATAGCCTTTTCCAACAAAATTGCCATTTAGGGGCAAGATTAACTTTCCCGATTCGAATACAGATTTAATACCCGGTTTGCCCAAAAGATCCCCGCCAACAAGATTCCTATTCATACCTGGAACATGGAGGACATTGGTGAGAGTCATTTTCTTTCTTAAGTGAAGATAAGTTCCACATTGCCTTTGCCTATCATTTTAGACCTCTTCTCATTTCCCATTTGAATTTCTTGCCCATCATCAATATGCTTATAGGTCTTAAAAAGGGATTTATCATAATACACATGGACTGTTGCACATGTGTCATACCACCAACCGGCTACTTTTCCTTGAATAGCATTGATTTCACTCACAGTAGCAACAATATCATCACTTGAAGGAATTAATCTCTGCTTTTTGGGTCTTCTTAAATCTACACTCTTGCATAATTCCTGGTTTGACACACACAATGTATCCTCCATTCTTAGACTTTTTGAATTTTCCTTGATCCTTTTTAGGACCTAAAATATTCCTTTTGCCATTTTTTCTTTTATTAGAATTGTTGGAGGGCTTATTCACAACATTGGCCTTATTATTGCCATCATAAGAATTTTCATTCTCATATCTAACCCTCATCTCCTTTTCGATTCAAAGGAGTTTTTGAATATCTTCCAAAGTGTAATCCTTAGAATCAAGAATAATTTTTTTCCTATAACCTCTCCAAGATGGAGGTAATTTCACCACTATTGCTCCTATTTGAAATGGTTCTGGAAGTTCAATCTCCACTGCTCTCAATTGATTCACAATAACTTGCAACTCATGTACTTGCACTAAATTGGGCAAGTTATCAACAAATTTCATTTCAAAATATTTTGTTATAAGAAATTTTTTTGTACCTTCTTCTTCGGCCTTATATTTAAATTCTAAAGCCTTCCAAATTTTTGCAGCAGAAGGCTCCACCGTGTAGAGATCATATAGGCGATCCGCAAGTGAATTAAGAATATGTCCACGACACATGACTTCATCTTCCAGACTCTTTTGCCTTTGTGCTTTCAATTCGATTGAGTGATCATTTTTTGGTGGAGGAATGGGAGGAAGGTTTGGGTCAAGAACATAGAAGATTTACAGGGCGGTAAGCATGAAAATCAACTTGTCCTTCCATCTTATGAAGTTGGTTCCATCAAAACGACCAAGGCGAACAAAATCTTGGTTCATGAGTTTGATGGTGTTTGATTGGTGTTTTAAATAGCAAGAAAAAATTATTGCTTTTAGATTGTTAGGAAAATGTGAAAATAAGGAGATAAAAGAACCAAGAACAAATAATAATAAAAATATATAAAATGAAACAAGAACACAAATAAATTTGAAGTACAAAAAAAGGCTTGAAACGCGTAAAATTGCTTTCCTAAAAGCAATATTTGCTCCCTCTCCTTCTTGAGATTGCTATAGGATGAATGCAAATAGCCTTAATGGATATGACAAGCCTTGAGAAGTTTTGCACTTAGCAAATAGTGAAAAACTTCAAAGTAGGAATATAAGAGATGAAAATTTGATCTTTTGATTTGAAGTAAAGATAATTTTAGAGAGAATAATAAGTTTGAAAAAATTTTCCAGCACTTAATAATCTGAAAATTCATATATATATAATAGAAATCTCAAAATATATATATATAGGAATGAACACAATGTTTGGTATATAACTACCAATAACTTCCTTTTAATAACTATCTTTTTAAATAGGAAATATCATTTTCTGATTTGAATAATTTATAACATCAGTAACCATACGTAACCTCTGTAACCACTAGGAATATATTAGTCAATGATAAACTATGAATTATGAGACAATCACCATTTTAATCAATAGGTCTTTCAAAAGGATTATTGTTGGGAGGAACAAAGTCTCTACTTGTGCAAGAAAGAAGAACATTATTACCCTCTTTGATGCATACCTTGAAGTCAATGAGCTCCGAAGTTTTGTTGAAGAAGTAAGCAGATGTATTAACTACTGGAGTAGTTATTGCATCAGTAACAATACCGCGGCCTAGTCTTTCACCTGGGTAGCCAATGTAAACAACCATTCAAAATCACAAGAGAAATATATTTTAAATATCAAAAAAGAAAGAATGCACAAGTGCATACAGTCAACATATCATAGCATTCTCATGCAAGCCCTTGTTAAAACTCGAGTCCAGCGGAAGTTTTCAAAAATTATTGTTGATTTTTGTTTTTCAATTTATGGACACACAAGGTTATGAACAGGTTGTGCTGGACATTATAAAACCAGTACCACCCATAAAAAGGACTTCAAGGGGGAACTGCTTCAAATAAAAGGAATTAAGTCAGGTGATGATCATTACATTATGCAGACTCAACAATCACCCCATTCTGTGGCACGAATTGAATAAGAATATTAATTGCGAGCATCACAATAAAATAATAATTAAAAAAAAAAAGTTCCAAAATGAAAAGTCACTGTAAAAGGTCAAACATTTTTAGAATCCAAGATCACAAGCAGATTTAGTAATTGATTCTAAAAGTGTACTCTCATTACTCATACCATTAAATTATTCAAATTTCTAAGCAAGTGGCCAACTTTTACATAAATACTACATATAAACTGAGCATGGCCTAATTTTTTGGCAGCAAAATACTAAAATTAAAGTATGCAAATAGATTTAAGATCTATATATACATACAGGCATGAATAGCAATGCTCCCATCTGAGCTCAAAAATGAAAGTTTTTGTACATCGGTCAAAACCTCGAGCTGTGCATCACTATTACTATTACAACAATCATTGCCGTCAACAGCCACCACCTCATCCTCAACCGAGGCGGCGATGGAGGCTGCTTCTGCGGCTAAAGCCGCAGCCGGCCTGTTGTTGGACCACGAAGCCGCGACAACCTGAGCCACGCCGATGTTACTGCAGTTCCTCCTCGCTTTGTTGCTCAGCTGCCTCACAAAGTTGGGAGGGAACCTCAAGATCATGGAAGACAGACCGAACGAGCCATGACTCATTGCCGAGTTGAGCTTCCCGGTGAATCGGGCGCCTGAACTCGGAATCTCAGGGCGCGGACTGCCGGATAATTCGGGTTCTGAACGGCACTCAAAGGACGGAAAAGCCCTAGAGTAGCTGGACACAGCCATTGGAAATGGAAGGATAAGATGGTAATTTAGGTTCCGCTCGGGCGATTGGATCTGTCCGGACAGATGAGAGAGAGAGAGAAGTTCAGCGGCGGATCTGTAAATGAAGTCAGAAAAAATACGCGCGTTAGGGATTTTGTCGTATTACTTTATAATAAGGAATTTATTTATGTGGCCGTGGCCGTGGCACGTGTGGTTGCAATTGTCAATTGACTCGTTTCATTTGTTTTGGTAGAAGAAATAAATTATTTTCAATTTACAAACTTAATTAAATATTTCTCGTTCTAAAATTAAAAATATAATTTATTTTATAAAATTAAAAATTAATATATTAAAATTTAAATTGATATACATTTATTTAATTTTAGTTGATACAATAATTATAATTATATAATATATAATAAAAACTATTAATCACAAAATTTATTTTATTCTAAATTTTTATAAATCATACTAATTTTAAAATTTAATATATAAATCATTACACCTTTAAAATCAAATTATATCTCTAATTTTAAAATAAATAGATCATATTTTAATTTAATTAAACTTGATGTGATTAATTTATTTTAGATTGATTAGAGTTACAAACTACTAAATTTATCAGCAAGGTAAGGTAGACTTATATGTTTTACACGTGCATTATATGTTTAACTTGTTCTACTAAAAATGAGTTCATTGTTGCTTTTATCTGTTTTTTTTTTTTTTTGGCAAATAGGAATACTAATAAAATCATAAAAGTTGGCCATGTTTAAGAGAATTAAAAAAAATTGGACATGAGAAAAAAAATTACTAATAACAAATTTGATGAAATCATAATTTTTTTTTATTTGCAAACAAAAACCACATCACACTATAGTCTTGATCAAAAGTAGCCAAGTAAAGGAGTAGCATTAAAAGGATAAAGTTTCTCCTTGAACATAACACATGTATGTTTAACTAACATGTTAGTTGAGAGAATTGATATTTTCACATTCTTTGTTGATATTTTCATATATATTTTTGATATTTTTACATGATTCTCCCTCACATAAGTATATAGTGAGTCTCACCTTCATGTCATAAAACATCATGTAGAAATATCAAAAAAAATATGTGAAAATAGTATTCCCTTGAGCGAACGCAAGAGCTTATTTCTACGGTCCAACACCAGATGGTGAAGATAGTTAATGATAGTGATACCATAAGGAGCAGCTTTTAACAAGTTTAATATATATATATATAGAGGTAAAAATAGAGGTGCACAGTTGTGTAAATTTTAAAGTTATACAGTTTACGATAGTAGAGTGAATTCACTCTACTATCGTAGAGTTATCCATCTAAACCGTCAAATGTAGACTGAATTCTCAAATCGTGGAGTGAGTCGAGTGACTACTCTACGATAGACTATGTGTGACGCCCCCAAAATAAGTATACATCACTCATTCTGAGTTGTCAATACATGGTACAGAAACAACTACAACTTTATTATTATAACAGTAAAACTGTGAGTTTGAATATAAATATTATCTTCTAGACAATATCTATACTCAAATAAATTCTCATCACATTTATTGATATATTATTTTACAAAAATGGTGAGGACTACTAAACAACTCTTTCTAGAACCTTCATTCCATACCCCCACTGCGTATGCTCGTTATATTCTCGCCTCACGAGAAGAAAAATGGAACAAAAGGAAAAGGGTGAGCTCAACTAGCCCGATAAAGAATATTATGACTAAGATAATATACAACAAATTATCGTTAGTCTTCAACGAGGAAAAATCTAATAGAATACAATAGGCAACAAGTTTTAAATCAATATTCGTAATGAAAATAATAATTTCATTAGAAGAGTTAAGTAGAGAATGCAACTACTACTATCTTACATGTATGAATTTAAAAGTTCATTGTCTATCTTTATCCTGTAACATCAATCAATATATATCTGAAATCAAATATTCATCTTTTGCCTTCTGCCAAAGATATTCATCGATTAATCATGTTCATCTAAACACTGCTCATCTTTTGCTTCTGAATCAAAGATATTCGTCGAAATCATTCATCTTTGCATTACTACTGCCAAAGATATTCAATAATATCATCATTTAAGGCGAGGATGATGAAAAATATTTTTAAAGAAACGAATCCAATGAAACAAAATGACAAGGATTAAGGATTAAGGATTAAATACTTTGTTTTATCCATACCTCAAAAATAATCATAGTGGTGTAAAATTCAAGAATGATCAAAACATGGATACTGATCAAAGCTAGTATCCACAATATATATTTTAGATGAAAAGGAAAATTTTTATTTTTCGATGAATAGTCTTAGTATTCATGAATAATGTCTTATACGTGAATAATTAATAGTATATCGTGAATAAGAACTCAGACACCAAAAGTTCCAAATTTGATAAAAACTTGATCAATATTTGACATAATGATATTGAAGAAATAATATCATTATGAAAAAAATATCCCTTACCTCGAAAGATCGAGACTTACAAATTTGAAACAGGATATAAGCTATGACTTGAACTTGCAGTATAAAGATACTCAAAATACTCACACAGAACACGCTTCGATAATATAGAGAGAAAACTTCAATTTACTGGTGTAATTTTCAATTCTAACCTAAGCACCTATTTATAGGAAAATGCTTAGAACACCAAAGCGAAAATTTAATAAATATTATTATATTTTTCCAAAACTTCATCGCGTGCTTTTACCATCGAACTCAAATTTCTATCACATGTTAAATGAGGGAAACAAAATGAAAAACACGTTTTTGTAAATAAAAATAGTTAAAACTTTCAAAAATCAATTATTTGAAACTTGAAACTTCAATAATTCACAATAAATAGCCATTTTGTCGGAAAATTGAATCTCGCGGCGTTTTTATAGAAAATTCAATTCTCTACAACTTTGAAGAAGAAAGTTTTCCAAATTCCAAATGAAATTGGCCAAAAAATCCATAAGCGAACGATTTTACAAATTTATAATCAAATTTCGATCGAGAAATGGGGTCCAATGACACATAAAACATGCTTTAAATATTTTTGGTAACAAAAATACTCCTCCTCCACATATACTCATATATCCCACATTCATCGTAAAAATATCATCATTATTATATTATTAAAATATAATAATATATTTAAATGAATTATTTTATCGAGAAAAGATAAAATTTTAATTTTCAACAATTGTCACATTAAAATTTTCTCCATCTATATCCACATAAAATCAATATTTTCCTCATCATATGAATCAATAATTAATTATTCATAAATAATATTACGAGAATCACAATATTGACAACGAGTGGTTTCAGGAAAGAGGGGCTTTCCAATAAGAATTTGTCCTTCTTGGCGCAAATTAGGTGACCAAACCTCTCCTTAGATAGAACTTTCTAGACATTGCCAATAATGTTATCTAATAATATTATTCGGATAATATGAATTATTAGCGATAATGAAAATATTGTGTAATGACAATTATTGAAACAACAAAGATATAAAATATCAACGCAACAATTATTAAATCAATAAAATAAAATCTTTGAGCGATAATTACATGTAACCATTATTGAGTAGTGCCTTCTTACGTAAGAATCAATAATTGGTGCAATCTTTGTGTCTTCTTGTGTGTTAACCAATCGAGTATTTTAACGATGATAACTTGATAACAACTACTGTAGTTATTTTTAAACAACTTATATTTATCGTTTCTTCATCCAATCGTTTTTACATTATGGGGCCCATAAAAGACCGCAAGTCGTCATTTAATATTCCCAAACGGTAGAGAATATTCCACGACCAAAACGAATATTCCCAAATGACAATGAATATTTTATAACCACTTACTTATTTTGAAATATTTGCGTATTTTACCCATAACTATCCACATTAATCAAATCAACCCTTACTATTTCAAAATAATAAATAGAAAAATTAAATTTCATTAATAATAAGTTGGGGTCTTACAACTTCCCCTCCTTATGAAATTTCATCCTCGAAATTGACGTACGTACCTGGTGTTTCGAAAAGGTGAGGATACCTTGCTTTCATTTTCGTTTCCAATTCCCAGGTCATTTCCTCTATAGCATGATTCCTCCACAAAAATTTAACTTGTGGTATGACCTTTGTCGTGGGGACATCTTTCTTCCTATCCAAGATCTTGGCAGTACCTCTTAGATACGTTAAGTCTTGGTTATCTCGTCCGGTTAACTCTATAACGTGGTTTGGGTCTTTCACGTATTCTGAAATACGGATATGTGAAACACATTATGAACACGAGACATACTTACTCGAGAGGTAACGCGAGTCTATAGGCTACATTTCTTACTTTCGATCGAGAATTTGAAATGGACCAATAAATCGTGGATTGAGCTTTTCTTTCTTCCCAAATCTTGTAACTCCTTCCATGGAGCAACTCATGACAATACATGATCCCCCCCTACTAAATTCCACGTCCTTTCGATGAAGATCCGCATAACTCTTTTGTCGATCTTGTCTTGGTTTGTATCGTTATTCGGATCATTTGGATCTTTTCGGTGAGTCATATACGTCTTAACTTTCGGGTCACAACAATGTTCTTCACCCACCTCGTCCCAACATATTGGAAGCGACACTTTCGTCCCATATAATGCTTCAAATGGAGCCACACCTATATCTTGCATATAAGCTGTTGTTGTAGGAGAATTCCACCAATGGTAAATACTTATCCCAACCGCCTTGAAGTCTAGGACCACGAGTCTTAATAAATCTTCAAGAGTTTGAATAGTCTCTCGATTGTCCGTCTGGTTTGAGGATGGTATCTTATGCCGAAGAATCGTAAATCCGTGCCCATAGCTTTTTGCAAGCTAACCCAAAATCTTGAAGTGAATCTTGGGTCACGATCCAAAACTATGGATCTTGGCATGCCATGCAACCTCACAATCTCATCTACATATATACTAGCAAGAGACGTTCGAGGAATAAGTCTCCGTATCGGCAAGAAGAAATGAAACGAAGCTGGTTAATCTATCAACAATAACCCAAATGGCATTGATGCCTTGAGAAACCGTAGGAAAGACCGTAGAATTGAAATCCATGGTAATGTGTTCCCAATTCCATTTTGGAATCTCAAGTGGTTCTGACGGACCCTTAGGTACTAGATGCTCCGCCTTTACACGTTGACAAGTTAAACACATCGAGATAAACTTTGCAATCTCTCTTTCGTATTGTTCCACCAAAATGTATGTCAAGATCACGATACATTTTAGTACTTCCAAGATGGATTGTAAATGGTGTATTGTGTGCTTCCATCATAATCTTGTACTTCAAATCGAGTCGTTAGGAACACAAAGTGCAGGTGGACTCAAGTATTCCTTCTTCATCAATTCTCGCCTTAAATAGCACATTCTTGTACTTTCTTCTTCATACGATCATCGGCTTTCGGGGGGTGGCTTGAAAGCAACCTTAACTTTTTCTATTAAAGTTGGCTCTGTCATTATACTTGACATCATCGCACTCATTCCTGCATATGATCTTCTACTCAACGCGTCATTTACTACGTTCGCTTTTCGGGATGGTATTGAATAGTGTGGTCGTAGTCTTTCAATAGCTCGAGCCAACGTCATTTCTTTGCGTGTTGAGTTCTTTTTGAGTGAAGAAATATTTAAGGCTTTTATGGTGCGAATATATCTCCACTTTCTCCCCATATAGATAGTGCCTCTATATCTTTAAGCAAGGCTTAACGATCATGCTAACTCTAGATCATGAGTAGGATAATTCCTCTCATACTCTTTAAGTTGTCGCGAGGCATAGGCTATGACTTTCCCACGTTGCATGAGAACACATCCTAACCCTTTGCACGAGCAGCATTTGTAGATAACAAATCCATCATACAAGATGGTATTGTTAGAAACAGTCTTAAAATGAGTCTCCTCTTGAGCTCTTGGAAGCTCTTCTCGCGTTCCTCGCTCATATACAATTTTATATCTTTCCGAGTCAGCTGAGTTAATGGAGTAGAGATTCGACAAAATCCTTCCACGAATCTCCGACAATAACCAGCTAAGCCCAGAAAGCTACGTACTTCGGTTGCTCCCAACTTTGTATTGCTTCAATCTTCGTCGGGTCCACGGATACTCCATGTTTCAACACCACATGCCCAAGGAATGCTACTTCCTCAAGCCAGAAATCGCATTTCTTCAACTTGGCATAAAGCTTGTTTTCACGAAGCCTTTGGAGTACCAGCTTCAAATGGTGCTCATGATCTTCACGACTTTTGTAATATATGAGGATGTCATCAATAAAGACAACAACGAATTGATCCAAATATTCCTTGAATACTCGATTCATAATATCCATGAAAGCCGCAGGAGCATTAGTCAATCAAAAACATGACTAAGAATTCATAATGCCCGTCTGGGGTTCTAAAAGCGGTCTTTGGAATATCCTCGGTTAATCTTCATTAATGATATCCGAAACAAAGATCGATCTTTGAAAAAATTGTGCCCTTACAGTCGGTCAAACAAGTCATCAATACGAGGTAGAGGATACCTATTCTTGATGGTGACATGGTTCAATTCAGATAGTCGATACAAAGTCGCATACTACCGTCTTTCTTCTTTTTACTGAATAAAACATGAGCACCCCAGGAGATGTCTTAGGGCCAGATGAAACCGATGTCCAACAACTCACATAGTTGGACCTTTAACTCCACGAAGTTCAATAGAGCCATTCGATATGGGGTTTTAGAAATGGGCTTTGTACCGGGTTCAAGATCAATAAAGAATTCAACTTCACGTTAAGGGGTAAACCGAGAAGTTCTTGAAATCGTCGAAAAAGTCAATAACAACGAATATTATTCAAATTTGGCGTGTCTTTATTCAAATCCATAACATGGGCTAAGAAAGCTTGACATCCGCTTTTCAATAAACGAATAGCTTTATGATTAGATATGATGATGATTGATTTTAATGGTTTAGTTGCTTGAATTAAATACAACGGTTGTTTAGGAATATGAAAGCTAACAACCTTACGAAAACAATCAATTTTGGCATGATGAGTAGTTAACCAATCAATCCCTAAAATCACATCAAAAGCAAGTATCTTTAAAGAGATAAAGGTCAACGGTAAGGTGATGGTGCCAACTTAAATCAAACAAGATTTATAAACAGTGGATGTGATGAAAGTTTCTCTAACGGAGTTTCTACAGATAGGTCAAAGTCTAATTTCTCCGTCAAGTTTAAACGTTGAGCACAAGCGGGAGAGATAAATGAATGGGTAAAGACCGGTATCAAGTAAGGTATAAACTTCGCAAGAATTTATAAATAGCTTACCCGTGATTACCTCGTGTGGGTTCTCTCGCATTTGACCGATCCACAACAAACGCTTCTTCGAGAACCGTTGACTTTGACTTTTACGGGACGGTCTTTTGAGTCACCGTCCCCATTGAACTAGGTTTCGCTTCTGCGTCTGATCTCGAAGCGATATGTCCTTCCTTTCCACAATTATAGCATACCTTGAATCTGTTGTGGGCGGTTTGACCGATATGTCCCTTTTTTCGCATTTATAGCATATAATGGGTGGTGGTTCCTCCTCCTTGGAACCGGTTGTTCTTAAACAGACTTAAATGTCTTCATACGGTGGTTGTTAAATCTCCTCTTTTAAAATCTCCTCCCGACTCGCTTCTTCTATTTTCATGGCCATGATTACCACCAGAGTGGTTACCATTTTTGTCCGCTCTTTTCTTTCTCCACTTTGGTTATCGTTGTTTTGTTGGTCGTTATCTCCGATATTATCCTCGTTGTGGTCCCTCGGTTGGCCGTACTTCGTTATCTCGCTTCTAATAATTGAGCCTGCTTTATAACATCTGAGTAGAGAGAAAAATTATGAGAAATGAGATCTTGGCGTATCTGGGGTTTCAAACCTCTAAGAAACATCCGCGTCATCGTTCCTCATTCTCCACCAAATGAGGTCTGAACACGGATAACTCTGCAAACTTTGCCTCAGTCTTTGGGACACCGTCATGTTATTCTCGCTCCGTCTAATAAACTCTACTTCCTTATCATATAATGAACACTTTCATGAAAGTATTTGTCATTAAATAGTTCTGAAATATCTCCCAAGACATCTTTGAGTCGCAATTTGGATGGAGTGCGCTTCATAGACTCCCACACGGTGATACATCTGCCACGGAACATAAAGGTGGCGAAAGCGCATTCTTGATGAATCTATCATTTGAATCGGCTTTCCTTTAAATTACGGTGGTCCCAACTCTTTGGTCGATTGGTTTGTGATGACCCGTGAATTCTTATCATTTCCTCCTATATTTTGAACACGAGTCTCCTCGTGCGATTTTGCATGAACTGCAAAAGCTTCTAAACATCCCTCGTTCATCATCTCGCTCGATTGGTGTTGTTCACGGGAGGAACATTGTCGACTGTTGCACGTTCTTCTCGTTGGTGAGTCAAAGCGTCTCCACGGTCTCATTTCCACTGTTAATATTCTTAGTCGACATTCTCAAATACTGTCATAAAATAAGGGTTAATTAAAGAAATTAATATATCACATAATATCCCTATATACTGACCAACTAACAAATAAGTTTAGGTAGGACACACTAGCGAAAGATTTACTCGTCTCTCCCCTCCTAGTTCTATTCCCGATCTCCGCCAGAGATCATATCCTAAGCTCGATACCAACCATGGCGCCCCCAAAATAGGTATACATCACCCATTCCGAGTTGTCAATACATGATGCGAAACAACTACAACTTTATTATTACAACAAGAAAGCGTGAGTTTGAATATAAATATTATCTTCTGAACAATATCTATACTCAAATAAATTCTCATTACATTTATTGATACATTATTTTACAAAATGGTGAGGACTACTAAAACTCTCTCTAGAACCTTCATTCCATACCCCCTAGGCTAAATGCTATTATATATTCTCGCCTCTAAAAAGAAAAATGGAACAAAAAGGAAATGGGTGAGCTCAACTAGCCCGATAAAGAATATTATGACTAAGATAATATACAAAAATTATCGTTAGTCTTGAACGAGGAAAAATCTAATAGAATACAATAGACAACAAGTTTTAAATCAATATTCGCAATGAAATAATAATTCATTAGAAGAGTTAAGTAGAGAATGCAACTACTATCTTACATGTATGAATTTAAAAGTTCATCGCTCTATCTTTTATCCCCGTAACATTAATCAATATATTTACGAAATCAAATATTCATCTTTTTTTACTGTGCCAAAGATATTCATCACCGGGTCATTGTTCATCTAAACGCTTTTGCTTCATCTTTTGCTTTGACCACGGGCCAAAGATATTCATCGAAATTATTCATCTTTGCACTACTGGGCCAAAGATATTCAATAATATCATCATTTAAGACGAGGATGATGAAAAATATTTTTAAAGAAACGAATCTAGTGAAACAAAATGACAAGGATTAAGGATTAAGGATTAAATACTTTGTTTTATCCATACCTCAAAAATAATCATAGTGGTGTAAAATTCAAGAATGATCAAAATATGGATACAATCAAAGCTAATATCCACAATAGATATTTTTTAGATGAAAAGGAAAATTTTCATTTTTCGATGAATAGTCTTATTCATTAATGAATAATGTCGCATACGTGAATAGTCTTGAGTATCGTGAATAAAGAACTCAGACACCAAAAATTCTAAATTTGATAAAAACTTCAGATCAATATTTCAAAGATAATGATATTGAAGAAATAATATCATTCTGAAAAAAATATCCTTTACCTCGAAAGATCAAGATCTTACAAAAAAAAACAGGATATAAAGCATGACTTGAACTTGCACCGTATAGCAATACTCAAAATATACTCAAAATACTCACAAGAATACGCTCGATAATATAGAGAGAGAAAATTTCAGTTTCTGGTGTGATTTTCAATTCTTACCTAAGCACCCTATTTATAGGAAAATCTTTAGAACACCAAAGCGAAAAAATTTAATAAATATTATTATATTTTTTCCAAAACTTCATACATAAGCTTTTACCATCTGAACTCAGCCCTATCACATGTTAAATGAGGGAAACAAAATGAAAAACACGTTTTTGTAAATAAAAATAATTAAAACTTTCAAAAATCAATTATTTCGGAACTTCGGAACTTCAATAATTCACAATAAATAGTTCTTTTGTCAGAAAATTCGAATCTCGCGTGTTTTTATAGAAAATTCAATTCTCTACAACTTTGAAGAAGAAAGTTTTCCAAATTCCAAATGTAAATTGACCAAATCCACAAACCAAGCGATTTTACATTATAATCAAATTTCGATCAAGAAATGGGGTCCACCGACACATAAAATATGCTTTAAATATTTTTGATAACAAAAATACTCCTCCTCCACATATACTCATATATCCCACATTCATCGTAAAAAATCATCATTATTATATTATTAAAATATAATAATATATTTAAATGAATTATTTTATCAGAAAAAGATAAAATTTCAATTTTCAACAATTGTCACATTAAAAATTTTTTCCATCTATATCCACATAAAATTAATATTTTCCTCATCATATGAATCAATAATTAATTATTCACAAATAATATTACAGAATCACAATATTGACAACCAGGCAGTTCCCAGGAAAGAGGGGGCTTTTCAATAAGAATTTTTCCTTATTAGCGGGCAATTAGGTGCCCAAACCTCTCCTTAGACAGAACTTTCTAGATATTGCCAATAATGTTATCTAATAATATTATTCAGATAATATGAATTATTGCTTCGATAATGAAAATACTGTGTAATGACAATTATTAAAATAACAGCAATATAAAATATCAACACACCAATTATTAAATCAATACAATAAAATACTGAACAGTAATTACTGTAACTATTATTGAGTAGTGCCTTCTTACGTAAGAATCAATAATTGATGCAATCTTGTAATCTTCTTCTGTAAGTTAACCAAAGAGTATTTTAACAAGATAATACTTGATAACAACTTCTGTAGTTATTTTTAAACAACTTATATTTGTCGTTTTCTTCATCCAATCGTTTTTTGTTATGGGGCCCACAAAAGACTGCGCTGTCGTACGAATATTCTCCGACAGCAAGAATATTCCACGACCAAACGAATTTTCCCCGACAACAATGAATATTTTATAACCACTTGCTTATTTTGAAATATTTGCGTATTTTACCCATAACTATCCACATTAATTAAATCAACCCTTACTATTTCAAAATAATAAATAGAGAAAATTAAATTTCATTAATAATAAGTTGGGGTCTTACACTATGTAACTTTAAAAGTTACACGGATCCGTGCACCTCCATATTCCCCATATATATATATATATATGATATTCTTTATACCTCACAATTTGACTTTTTTGGTTTATTTTTATTTTTATTAATATATAATTACATAAATCTTATGAACTAGCTAAAATTATTACTAGTTTTAAATTGTTTTACTATTAAAAATTTATTGAATATACATCATATGTTCTAATTAAAACCACAAATAATTTACTTATTTTCCAAGTTAACTCACAATTCTAGTTGCTTTAACTGATTTTAAAATAAAATTAAAATAATGTAATTTAATAGCAAAACAATTAATATATTTTGAATTTAATAGAAAAGTTTTTCTTATGAAAATCTTAACACTTGAAAAAATGTCAGCAAACTGTCAAATAAAATTATGTGGTGTTATCTCAATTATTAAATATGAATGAGCGTAAAAATCGTACAAAAAAAGGTGTGTATAAAGAGTAAGACAATATTACTTACTGATAAAAATATATAAAACATCTCTTTCCTATTTTCTCTTATTTTTACTATAAGACCCCGAATTTATGAAATAAAAGTATTCAATTTTTCTATTTAGCAAATAGTTAAATTGATAAAAAGTTAAAGTTAAGGGTGATATGTGAAATTTTTTCAAAATAAGCAAGTGGCTATAAAATACTTATTGTTGTCGGGAAATATTAGTTTGGTGGTGGAATATTCTTTTTCGTCGGGAATATCCGTCTGCTACCAGAACGAACCCCCAAAATAGGTCCATTCCATCCGACCCATTACGAGTAGCCAAATACATGGTACGAAAAATAACTACAACTTTATTACAACAATTGTCGTGTAAAATACAACAACACATATGCTGTGAATTTGGATACAAATATATATCAACTGTGACTCATGTCCCAACCGTGGACAACACCTCATAATGACACCTTACATAAAGGTATAGTCGAAAAGCTGTTTTAGAAATTAGAATCTTTGGGAAGTGCTCAAGAAACCTTACGTACATGGGAGGCCATGCTTCTAGGTTATGATAGATATCATATAGCCACGAAATTATCCTTGGTTGACCCAATAGACCCCAAAGAAAAATGAGAAGATTACTATCATATTCTTCCCAATGGTGAGTTTTCTCTTGACATATCATTATCTCTCCTGTCTCTAATTGAGAGTTAAATTTCAAATAGACTCCAAAATCATATAGGTAGTGCTGGTAGATATACTCAGCAAGTGGATGAACACAACCCTTTCTTATGATGACACGAGGTTGTATGTCATTAGACATCTTGTATGATAGTGGCAAAACACCCTTCCAAGTTAAATTCACCTCACCCTCGACATCTATAGACCACCTTCTATTCCTTGTTATTCCCCGCTCGACCCAAATTACACTTTTATTACGAAAAGAATTATGAAGTAAAAGGGTGAGCAACACAACTAGCTCGATAAAAAAATATCATGACTAAAGATAATTAAATTATCAATAGCCTTCATCAATAATAAATCGAGATTTAGAACATATAGTAGATGATAAAAAATTTCAACCATAGTTGCGGTGAACGAGCACTCCATTAGAAGAGTCAAATAGACCATAAAGTCTATTATCTTCTCCATGTTAAAAATCCACCAACAATGTTTTATCCTTGTAACATCAATCAACAATTCACATCCCACGATCACATGTATAACTCATAATCGTAATTGTTGTTCTAAATTCCTTTTCTCATTCGGAATGAAGATAATTTTCATCACTTGTCTTTACGAAACATCAAAGATCATGGTTATACCAAATCACGATTCTGCTCATAATCATACTAATAAATTTATCTTTGCACTACGGGCCAAAGATATTCATCAACAATTCATCTTTGCACTTCTGGGCCAAAGATATTCAACAACAAGTCATCTTTGCACTACGACCCAAAGATATTCATCAACAATTCATCTTTGCCTACTGAGCCAAAGATATTCCTCAACAGATTCATATTTGCATTACGAGGCCAAATATATTAATATCTCGAAAAATATATAATCATTTGAATTTATATAAACAATAATTATAACCATGTTGATCAATTCACCTTTGCACTTAAGCTAAAGATATTCAATTATAAATTCAATGGTCATGATCATACCGATCACAATTCAACTTTTCACTTTCTTGGCCAAAGAGAACCCTAATCATGATCATAATCTACCCATCTTTACACTCCATTGAAGAGAATTTCAACATCGGGGTTATAAAATGTTATATATGATAATGAAATCAATATAATCAATATATAGTTTTAATCTCGGAGTAATATTCATAAATCAACTATAATTTGGTTAGAAAAAAGAAACCAATTTTGTCAATAATGAATAATAGTAACTCATAAATAGTAACTAGTGAATAATAGATCTCATGAATAGTAAACCCACTCAAAAAAAGGTAGAAATTCCACAATAAAATTCATATCAATATTTCGGTATAATGATATTGAAAGAATAATATTTTTTTTAAGCTTATAAACAATTTATTTTAATTGTTTACACTTTACTAAATAATGCATTTAATCATTCTAAAATGCCAAACTCATAAGATTTTCATCACCAATAACCAAAATCCTCATCAAAAATCTGCATATACCTCATGTAGGATTCTCAAGCCATAAAATCCTATTTTCTAATTTTCTTACCTCACATAACATATTTAATTCATTTACTCATAACTAGTCTATTTTCATGAAAAATAACAAATCAGTTCCAAAAATATTTTTTTTCTGGGATTTAGTAGAATATAGTCCTATATTGAACATATATTTTTCTCAGAATTTTTAAAAGTCATTTACTATTTTTTACATGGCCAAAACCACCGAATATTTAAACATTTATCATAAATTGTACTTTTATCCAAAAATTCCTAAATTCACAGGGTATACTGATATTATATAGATGTACTCCCAATAAAAATTTCATCAATTTTGGAGTTAACCACAAGGAGTTATAAGCGATTACTTTTAAAATAGTCTTTCCTCATAAAATTCATAACTCTTAATCTATACATCCAAAAATCGCCATTTTTGGACACAATCAACGAAACTCATCAAATCATCATTTCAAATTTTTATAGAATTTTTGAAGGTTCAGAAGAATTTTGAAATAATAACCCTTAAAATCCCTTATTATCCCTTACCTCAAAAAAGCGATCTTACATTTGGAATAACGTATTGAAACGAACTTGCACCGTATAGCAATACTCAAAGTATACTCAAAATACTCACAAGAATATGCTCGATAATATAGAGAGAGAAAACTTCAATTTCTGGTGTGATTTTCAATTATAACCTAAGTACCATATTTATAGGAAATTGCTTAGAACACCAAAGCAGAAAATTTATTAAAATATTAATATATATATATATATATATATATATAATCTTCTACGCATGCCTAGAATCAAATTTTCAGCCATCAAACACATGTTAACGATGCCCCCAAACATGTCAAAAACGTTTTTCTTAACTAATTAATTAAAAACTCCAAAAAATGATAATTAATTAATCCGAAACTTTAATAATTCATAATAAATAGCCCTTTTATCAGAAAATTCGAATCTCGCGAGTTTTTATAGGAAATTCAATTCTTTACAACTTTGTAGAAGAAAGTTTTTCTAAATTCCAAACAAAAATTGACCAAAATCCACAAACGAAGCGATTTTACAATATAATCAAATTTCGATCGAAGAAATGGGGTCCACAAACATGTTTAACATGTTTTAAACATTTTGGAACAAAAATACTCATCCTCCTCATATACTCATATATCCCACATTCACTTTGTAAAATATCACCATTATTATATTATTAAAAAAAATATAATAATATATTTAAATGAATTATTTTATCAAAAAAAAGATAAAATATTAATTTTCAATAATTTTCACATTAAAATTTTCTCCATCTATATCCACATAAAATGAATATTTTCTCATCATAAAAATTAATAATTAATTATTCACAAATAATATTATATAATCATAATATTGTGACGCGGTTCAGGAAAGAGGCTTTCCGATAAAATTTCTCCTTCTTCTTGTGTATGATTAGGTGACCAAACTTCTCCTTAGAGCGAGAACTTTCTAGACATTGCCAATAATGTTATCCAATAATATTATTAGGATAAATATGAATTATTGCTCAGATAATAGAAAATCTTTGTTTAATGACAATTTATTGAAACAACAATAATATAAAATATCAATCGCAACAATTATTGAATCAATAAAATAAAATATTAAATAGTAATTCTTTGTAACAATTATTGAGTAGTGTCTTCTTACGTAAGAATCAATAATTGATGCAATCTATGGTGTCTTCTTGTGTTTTAACCACTTAGAGTATTTTAACGATATTACTTGATAACAACTACGTAAATCATTTATAAACAAATTATATTTGTCGTTTTCTTCATCCAATCGCTTTTACATTATGGGGCCCACAAAAAGATCACTTGCAGTCATACGAATATTCCCAACGCAATGAAGAATATTCCACGACCAAACGAATATTCCCGACAACAATGAATATTTTATAGCCCTTTGCGTATTTTGTAAAATTTGCATAATTCACCCATAACTTTAAACTTTTATCAATTTAACCATTTCTTGAATAATAATTATAAGAAAAAATTAAATAATTTTATTTCATAAAATTCGGGGTCTTCTGAGCAGATCATTTGTGGGCCCATATAATGTAATAATCTGCTTGATGAAGAAAAAACGATAAACTTGAGTTTTTATAAATAACGACGTAGTTATACTGAATAAAAAGCTGCTGGATTACACGGTGGTTAAAATACGATGTCTGAGTGGTTGCAAAGATGACACCAGTATTGCACATTATTTTGAATTATTGATTCTTACGTAAGAAGCACTACTTTCGATAATTGTTTCATAATTCTTGCTTCAATATTTTATTTTATTGATTCAATAATTGCTGCGTTGATATTTTATATTATTGTTGTTTCAATAATTGTCACGGCATAGTATTTTCCATTATCAGATCAATAATTCATATTATTTGAATAATATTATTAGATAACATTATTGGCAATGCCTAGAAAGTTCTGTCAAGGAGAGGTTTGGTCACCTAATTGTGCGCCAGTAAGGAGAAATCCTTATTGAAAAGCCCCCTCTTTCCTGGGAACTGCCTGGTTGTCATAATTGTGATTCTGTAATATTATTTATGAATAATTAATTATTGATTTATATGATAAGGAAATATTTATTTGATGTGGATATAAATGATGGATTTATTTATTTTATATGGTTATTAATAAAGGAATTAATGTTGAGGTGTTTTATCAGTATTTTTGTCAGATTGGAGGTATTAAAAGATCAAACCAGTGTTCTTGAGATATATTGCATGAACTATGATTTTTGATCCGACCGTTGGATCAAACCAGTGTTAAAATAAACGTATGATTTGTTATGAATTTTAAAAGGTGACTGGTTCATAAATTGTTGAAGTATCCGAATTTATCATTTTGGTGGAAAATTCTAGAATTGGTGGGCCCCACTTGTGGTTGGTAAAGAAATGTGCTGAATTTTATTTCAAATGTGGTGGGTGGCAATAGTAGTAGGTAAAGCCATCGGTAAAGCAATAATCAAGTCTGCCTTGCGTCTTAACATTTTCCTATAAATAGAGAATTTAAGTTAGAATTGAAAATCACACCGAGAATTCATAAGTTTTCTCTCTTTCTCTCTAGATTATCGAGTGTATTTTGTGAGTATTTAGATACTTGGTGAGTTGCTATTCATCGATTGCAAGTTTCCTTCAAATCATATCAGACATCCAAATCGGAAGTCTTCTTTCTTTTGAGGTAAGGGATAGTAAGGAATTTTAAGGGTTATTATGTTTTTCAGTTCGTACTTCTTTCGACCTTCATAAAATTTTGGAAAAATTTGAAATGATATTTTGATGAGTTTTATTGATTGTGTCCAAAAATGGCGATTTTTGGATGTATAGATTAAGAGTTATGAATTTTACGAGAAAAGACTATTTTAAAAGTAATCGCTTATAACTCCTTGTGGTTAACTCCAAAATTGATGAAATTTTTATTGGGAGTACATCTATATAATATCAGTGTACTCTGTGAATTTCAAAATTTTTAGATAAAAGTACAATTTGTGATAAATATCTAAATATTCGGCGGTTTTGGCCATATGAAAAATAGTAAATGAATTTTAAAAATTCCGGGAAAAATATGTGTTCAATATGGGACTATATTCTGCTAAATTCCAGAAAAAAAATATTTTTGAGACTGATTTGGTATTTTTCATGAAAATAGACTAGTTATGAGTAAATGAATTAAATATGTTATGTGAAGTAAGAAAATTGGAAAATAGGATTTTATGGCTTGAGAATCCTATATGAGGTATATGCAGATTTTTGAGGAGGGTTTTGGTTATTTGGTGATTAAATCTTATGAGTTTGGCATTTTAAGATGATTAAATACATTATTTAGTAAAATGTAAACAATTAAAATAAATTGTTTATATGTTTAAGAAATGTTATTTCAATATCATTATCTTAAAATATTGGTATGGATTTTATTGTGGAATTTCTACCTTTTTGTGACGGGTTTACTTATTCATGAGTTCTATTCACGAAAGTTTCTTATTCATAGATTCTTATTCACGAGTTCTTTGCTTAGCGCACAAAATTAGTTTCTTTTTAATCAAATTATAGTTGAGTTATGAATATTACTCTTGAGATTAAATCTATATGTTGATTATATTATTTTTATTATCATATATAACATTTTATAACCCTAATGATGATATTAATTTCTCTTTGCCTTGAGTGTAAAGATGGGTAGATTATTGGTATGATCACGACTATGGGTTCTTTTTGGCGATGGTCTGAAAGTTGAATTGTTGGTTTGGTATGATCATGACCATTGAATTTATAATTGAATATCTTTAGCTTAAGTGCAAAGGTGAAATGATCAACATGGTTATAATTATTGTTTATATAAATTCAAAATAATTATATATTTCTTTGAGATATTAATATATTTGGCACATATAATGCAAATATGAATTTGTTGAGGAATATCTTTGGCTGTAGTGGGAAAGATTAATTGTTGATGAATATCTTTGGCCGTAGTGCAAAGATGACATGTTGTTAAAATCTTTGGCGATGGTGCAAGATGAATGTTGATGAATATCTTTGACCCGTAGTGCAAAGATGAATTTATTAGTATGATTATGACACGAGAACTGTGATTTGGTATAACCATGATCTTTGATGTTTCGTAAAGACATGTGATGAAAATTATCTTCAATCACGGATGCGAAGAGAAATTTAGAATCACAATTATGATTATGAAGTTATTCATATGATTGTGGACCGAATCTGTTGATTGATGTTACGGGGATAAAACATTATTGGTGGATTTTTAACATAGAGAAGATAATAGACTTTATGGTCTATTTGACTCTTTTAATGAATTGCTCGTTCCCCTGCAACTATGATTAAAATTTTTATCATCTACCATATGTTCTAAATCTCTGATTTATTACTGATGAAGGCTATTGATAATTTAATTATCTTTAGTCATGATATTCTTTATCGAAGTTAGTTGTCTTCAACCTTTTGCTTCACAATTCCTTTCGGTAATAAGAGTGTAATGGGTCGAAATGGGGATAACAGGGGAATAGAATGGTGGTCTCTAGCTGTGGAGGTTCTCCTTAAACAGTATAGAAAAGTGTGTTGTATACATCATTTAGTAGTTATATTTGGTGAATCATATAGGGTGAGGCGAACCCAACGTTGGAAGGGTATTTTGTCACTATCATATAAGATGCTTAATGACATACAACCTCGTGTTATCATAAGACAGGGTTGTGCTCATCCACTTGCTGAGTATATTTACGAGCACTACCTATATAATCTTGGTGTTCGTTTAAAGTATAATTCTCAATTAGAGACAGTGGAGATAATGATATGTCAAGAGAAGACTCACCATTGGGAAGAATATGATAGTAATCTTCTCGTTTTTCTTTGGGGTCTATTAGGTTAACCAAGGATAATTTTGTGGCCATATGATATCTATCATAACCTAGAAACATGGCCTCCCATGTACGAAGGTTTCCTTGAGCACTTCCCAAAGATTATAATTTCTAAAACAGTTTTTAACTATACCTTTATGTAAGGTGCTATTTTGACGTGCTATCAAAGGATGGGATGAGAGTCACGGTTGGTATATATTTGTATCAAAACTCACAGCATATGTGTTGTTGTATTTTGCACGGCAATTGTGACGCCCCCAAAATAGGTCCATTCTATCCAACCCATTCTGAGTCGCCAAATACATGGTACAGAAACAACTACAACTTCATTAATACAATTGTCGTGTAAAATATGACAACACATAAACTGTGAGTTTAAATACAAATATTGTCTTCTAGACAATATTCACACTCAAATAAGTCCTCATTACAATTATTGATACACTATTTTACAAAATAGTGAGGACTACTAAAACAATCGTCTTGAACCATTACTCCACACCTTTACTTGGTTCCCGCTATATTCTCGTCTCACGAGAAGAAAAATGGAACAAAAAGGAAAAGGGTGAGCTCAACTAGCCCAAGAAGAATATTATGACTAAGATAATGTACAACAAATTATCCTTAGTCTTCAACAGGAAAAAATGATAGAATACAATAGACAACAAGTTTTGGATCAACAATCTGCAGTGAAACAACAATTCATTAGAAGAGTTAAGTAGAGAATGCAATCTACTATCTTCTATATATGAATTTAAAAGTCCATCATCGATATGTTATCCCTGTAACATCAATCAATATACATCTTGAATCAAATAGTCATCTTTGCACTACAGGCCAAAGATATTCATCAGTTGGTCATGTTCATCTCAACACCTGTTCATCTTTGCACTACGGGCCAAAGATATTCGTCAGTTGGTCATGTTCATTTAAACACCTGTTCATCTTTGCACTACGGGCCAAAGATATTCATTATAAAATCATTCATCGTTGCACTACAGGTCAAAGATATTTCAGTTATATCATCATTTAGGACTAAGGATGATGACAAATATTTTAAAGAAAACGAATTCAGTGAAACAAAAGAACAAATATTAAGGATTCGTACCTTAAACAATCCAAGTTCAAAAATACTTCATAAATAACCAGAGTGGAGTAAAATTCAAGAATGAAGACCAAAACATAGATCCAATCAAAGATAGGAATCATAACAGACAATTTTGGACACAGAAAAGAAAATTTAATTTTTCTGTGAATAGTGTCGTATTCGTGAATAGTCTTAGTATATGTGAATAGTCTTTGCGTGAATGAATAAGTAACTCAAACACTAAAAGATAGAAATTTCACAAAAAATATCATCAATGCTTCGTGAATAAAGACTTAAGCGTGAATAAGAACTCCAGATATGAAAAAGTTCCAAATTTGATAAAAATTTCCAACCAATATTTCGGCATAATGATATTGAAGAAAAAATATCATTTTCGAATAAAATAACATCATTTACCTCGCAAAAACAATACTTACGGTGAAATCTTGGATATAGTCTTTGAAAGAACTTGCACCGTATAAAGAATACTCAAAGTACTAAAATACTCACAAAAATACGATATATATATAGAGAAGAGAGAGAAATCTTTAGTTTCTGGTGTGATTTTTAATTCTAACCTAAGCACCCTATTTATAGGAAAATGCTTAGAACACCAAAGTAGAAAATTTAATAAAATATTAATATATATTATAAATTTCCTTAGCCCAACTTTGAAGATCTGAATTCAGATCATTTATAACACATGTGAGCCCACTAATTGCACAAAAAACGTTTTTCTCAAAATAATTAACTAAAACTCCCAAAAATCAATTATTTGAACTTGAACTTCAATAATTCATAATAAATAGCCTTTTATCGGAAAATTCAATCTAAGTGATTTTTATAGGAAATTCAATTCTCTACAACTTTGCGGAAGAAAGTTTTTTCAAATTCCAAATGAGAAATTGGCCAAAATCCACATACTGGACGATTTTACAAATGCTATAATCAAATTTCGATCGAAAATGGGGTCCACCACACACACAAAACATGTGTTAATCATTTAATGTAACAAAAATACTCTTCCTCCTCATATACTCATATATCCCACATTCATTATAAAAATATCATCATTATTATATTATTAAAATAATATATTTAAATAAATTATTTTATCGTAAAAAGATAAAATATTAATTTTTAACAATTGTCACTTTAAAAATTTTCTCCATCTATATCTACATAAAATCAATATTTTTCTCATCATATAAATCAATAATTAATTATTCACAAATAATATTACGAGAATCACAAAGATCTTGTGACTGCATCTGCTTCTCTGGAAAGAGGGGGCTTTCGAATAAAATTTCTCCTTCTTGGTAGGCAAGCAATTAGGTGACCAAACCTCTCCTCCTGAGATGTAACTTTCTAGACATTGCCAATAATATTTTCTAATAATATTATTCAAATAATATGAATTATTGCTTCGATAATGGAAAATAATGTGTAGTGACAATTATTGAAACAACAGTAATATAAAATATCAACGTAGCAATTATTGAATCAATAAAATAAAATCTTTGAATAATAATTCTCGTAACAATTATTGAAGTAGTGCCTTCTTACGTAAGAATCAATAATTGGTGCAATCTGGTAATTTCTTTGTCGCGATAACGCATTACATGTGTTTTAACCACCGGGTATTCCAACAAGATTAATTGTGAATAACTACGCCGTTATTTATAAACAACTTATACTTGTCGCTTTCTTCATCCAATCGCTTTTTATTGTCCACACAAAATCAGGTTGTCTTGGTCGTTGCGAATATTCCCCGACAAGCGGTAAGAATATTTCACGATCAAACGAATATTCCCAAACAATGATGAATATTTTATAACCACTTGCTTATTTTAAAATATTTGCGCATTCTACTCATAACTAACCACATTAATCAATTCAACCCTTACTATTTCAAAATAATAAATAGAGGAAATTCTATTTTATTAAAAAAAAAATCAGGGTCTTACAGCAATTGTTGTAATAAAGTTGTAGTTGTTTTCTGTACCATGTATTTAGCGACTCAAAATATATTGGATAGATTGGACTTATTTTGGGATTGTCACATTTACACTATTTATACACAATTTTTATATTTAATTTGTGTCCCTAACATTTTCTTAAGAGGGAAATCCCTAAATGAATCTAGTTCGGATGATATTTTACTCATATGAAAAAGTTTTCTTCCATATTTATTCTACTACTACTACTACAAAACATTGTCATACTTGGACTTTTTCATCATGGGAATTGCCAGACATGCATTAGGGCCCAAACTTATAAAAAAACTTGAATTTGGGCCCAACTTAGGATATAGGACTACTAGACCACGCAAGTCCACAGTCCAAAATTGACTGTACAGAGCACTTTTTAGGTTTTACTTTCTGCAGTAGTGCCCTAATTTATATGTTCGTTCGTCAATAAATACTAAAAATTATCCTTACATTTAACTCCCACTGTGAGTTGAGCTCACCATGGCAATGGCATCAAGCTCGATTCTGAAAGCAGGTAACTATATATGTTTGAAGCTTGGATGTAAGTGTGTTATGTTTGGCTGTTATCTACAAATGATTGCTAATGCTCTTCTTGAAGCTTAGACATAAATGTACAAATCCACAATTTTTTTTTTTGTTGGAAAAGAAAAATTAGTAGGCTCTATTTCTACTTCAAATTGTAGAATTTCTGTTTGCCTCCTAGTTACTGGAATGGTGATTGCAATTACGTGATATGTGAGTCCTTTTCTCCACAATTAATGTCCCATTTGAGAGCCAATTTTTTTAAACTTTTTTATATTTTTTATTTTAAGAAAATGAAAAAAAAGGACATTTACCTTGTCTGAATCGTGTTTTCCCTCCTTCCATAGTTGCATAAAGACTATTAAATAAGTGTATTATGGCACTAGTACTGAGGCTCTGTAACTACTAAGTTTCCAGATGCCTGATCTCAATGTAGTGCAAAATTAAGTTATAGGGGATCCGCTTTGCAGCTTCAGCTTACCCGTGTTTTTACTGCCTGTAATGTCCTCACAATGTCTACAGATATTACTCAAATAAAATATTTTTTGTTGTTGATTTTCTTATTATCCGAATTATATTTTGTAGTTTCTTCTTTGAATTGTTTAGATTATTATGAATCTGAAAAAAATTCCACCTTATGATCATTTACCTTGTCTGAAAAAATGGACATTTACCTTGTCTGAATCGTGTTTCCCCTCCTTCCATAGTTGCATAAAGATTATTAAATAAGTGTATTATTGCACGAGTACTAAGGCTCTGTAACTACTAAGTTTCCAGATGCCCGATCTCAATGTAGTGCAAAATTAAGTTATGGGGGATCCGCTTTGCAGCTTCAGCTTACTCGTGTTTTTGCTGCCTGTAATGCCCTCACAATGTCTACAGATATTACTCAAATAAAATATTTTTTGTTGTTGATTTTCTTATTATCCGAATTATATTTTGTAGTTTCTTCTTTGAATTGTTTAGATTATTATGATTCTGAAAAAAATTCCTCCTTATGGTCATTTACCTTGTCTGAAAAAATGGACATTTACCTTGTCTGAATAGTGTTTTCCCTCCTTCCGTAGTTGCATAAAGATTATTAAATAAGTGTATTATCGCACGAGTACTCAGGCTCTGTAACTACTAAGTTTCCAGATGCCTGATCTCAATGTAGTGCAAAATTAAGTTATGGGGGATCCGCTTTGCAGCTTCAGCTTACTCGTGTTTTTGCTGCCTGTAATGCCCTCACAATGTCTACAGATATTACTCAAATAAAATATTTTTTGTTGTTGATTTTCTTATTATCCGAATTATATTTTGTAGTTTCTTCTTTGAATTGTTTAGATTATTATGAATCTGAAAAAAAAATCCACCTTATGGTCATACAGTTTTTGTTTAGTGTGCTGCCATGATCAGTAGTTCCACTTAATAATGGTGCCCAAATGGCAGGTCAAGGAGCTGTATTTTACCACTTGAGGTCCATACTCCATAGGGTAATTCCTTGACACCCACCTTAGGGATGTACTTGACATAGTAGTGGATGTTGGTACTGTTAGGTGCCATCATCATCTCTATCTATTAGCGCACATCCTAAGCTTACTTGTCTTTGACTCTTGGCTACTCAATGAAGGTATGATTTTTCTATTGACACTGTGTCATTTATTATTGCGTTTACATCATAGTTTATGCATTTGGGTTTGAAATATTTGTCAGCCTTTTTACATGCTCATGTTTAATTCTGAACATGACTTGATTGACTTTTGAGTCTAACGTGTTTTTTGAGCACACACGATACTTGTGCAATATATTTCAATTGTAAGAATATATATATATATATATATATATATATATATATTCATTACAAATGTTACAGAACATAATTATATATAAATCTGAATAAAAAAGAGAAATTTTTTCATACTTCGGTTGGCAAATCTAGTGATAGGAAAATAATAAAAATTCTTGTTTAGGTAGATATAAGGAGAAGAAATTGGGGTGAGTAAATCTGCCTGTAAACATAAAAAGAAGAATTGTGGACTACAATTTATAGTAACTTTCACTAACCGCTTGAATAAAAGAAAAGTTTAAAATTTTATTTTCTTTGCTATATATGAAGAATAAGAATTCTAGTTTAGATGCGTGCATGGCATAAATAGATAAGAGTAACATAAATAATGGGCTAGATGATTCTAAGAACTAGTAAAACGTCCCATAAAACTAAATTTCTCTGCATCTTCTCCAATTTTACCATATATTCTCAAGAATGTGGAGAAATATGAAGAATTAAGTTCTTGGCAGAAGAGTTAAACATAATATCCACACTGGATCCTTTTAACTTAATCATGCTTCCACACAATTAACAACCTTTTATGAACATGATATGTTTTATAGTTGATGTTTGATTGCATCTTAATGCATCTTAACAACCTACCTCTTATTCGCTACGAGGCATGAAGTTGTTTGGTGAACTTTTTTTTTCCTCTGAATGCCTCTAAATCGTTGAGATATAAAATTAAATCTAAACTGTTTAGAGGAAAATTTGAATGAAAGTTGTCTTTTTTGGGCCAAAATAATATTTTCAATACTACAAAATTCCTCTTGTATCCCTCTAATAAAATACACAAATTAAAGAACAAAGCAAAGAATCCCTCTTGCATCAAATCATTTGATCTGGGCATCCATAAACAGCTGGTTTTCTTCCACTATTTTGTTTGTTCTTCTAAATTTGATGATAGGCACTATCTTTTTCATATCAATATTATCAAATAAAAAAAACAACAAAATAAAGAAAAACAAGAGCAAGAATCTCATCAAAATGACCCACAATAGCCCAAATTAACTAGATCAAATTTTATTCTTGAACACCTCAAATCTATCACTCTATAATTTTAGATCCCAAGAATCAACACCCATTACAGAGACCCAATTCGTTTTTGATCATTTTCATGAAAAAAACCCACCAAATCTCATACCCATTTCGTTGTTAAACAAATTCATGAAAAAAAAGTCTCGCTTGTAAATAATTTGGAGATTTGCATAATTACTTTCACAATGGACCCTAGAGACAGAGGAGATTCGAACATTATGTGAAGAACAATGCATCCAGACAAGGAAAATAGTTGTCATGAGGATTTTTGTTTCATTATAGTTCTGATCTTTAAAGAAGAACTAGAAAAGCTTAAAAAAGTACAAGAGTGGATCAGTCTAGAAAAATGGGCTGTAAAAGTTGAAAAAAATGGAGATGAGCGATAGTCTCGTTTTTTAGGATCAGAGAGTTAAAATGGTAAAATACTGTTATTTAGACAATTTGAAAAAATTAGTTATCAAACAACATTTTTTCATTCAGATACAATTTTAAACAAATGCTCTAAATTATTCTGATGTCTTAATTATTCAGATCTTAACATTCAATTTTAATAAACACAACCTAAATCTTGTGGATGATTAAGATCATGTGTCCAGACCGACTTCAATCCCTCTTTTAGTTACTTTTGAGAAAGGATTACACAAAATTAGACGACAAAAAATGGATTTAGTCTGGTTATGGGTTATAGAATATGGTTATGGGTTATAGAATATGGTTATGGGTCCATTAAAAACTAAAACCATATTACTTATTTTTAATATGAGCTATATGGGTTATAACCAAATTGTTATGAATCCAATATAAGTCAACTCATTTTTCAAATTTCAAGCTTATTATTTATGTCCTAATAAAATAGATTATTTAATATATTAATTTCTTATATTCTTTTTATCTTCTCTCACTAATTTTTTTTATACATTCTCTCTCTAAATTTTTTTACTCTCTGAAGTTTTTACTCTCTCTAGAAACAAATCATATTCTTTTGAAATCAAAGCTAATTAATTACTAAACAATCATCCAAATTCAGCGCTATGTAACACAACCCAAAAAAAAATAATCAAATATCCCATTGGTCCTTTCTAATCCACGTCATCATCCCCTCAAATCTCCACCACCAATTTGGTATTGGATTTATTTAATTAATCTTTATTCTAAAAGTGTGTATCTGATAAACCACATTGCCGGTCTACACAAAGTATATGTAATACCCGGTAAAAAAAATAAAAATAAAAATAATAATAATATTTAAATCCATATTTTAATTGAGCTTTTCTTATGTTTGGGTCAAATTGTATTAAATTTGTGTGAACTATATAATAAGTATGTGATTACATTAATTTGGGCTTTTATACTAATTGGGTCTATTTTGTATTTGGGTATTATTAAAATCCTATTTAAATTTGGAGAGTTAATAAATTAATAAATAAATAACTAAACCTAATCGTCCTCACCTATTTTATTACGAATTGGTGGAGAGAAAAGGAGAGAAGGCGGCTGAAGCTTGAAGGAACTGGAAGAATTGTTAATCATGTAAGTTGTTAATTATTTGTTTATTTCTGATGTGATCATTTAGCAATTAGAGAGTATTGAATTCAACAACTATAAAAGAGTTCATCAAGGAAAGGGGTAAAAACCATACTTTTTTGTTAATTTAAGCTTCTTCCGTGAGTATAATATGGAGGAAAGTGTTGACTTAAATAATGAACTTCCATGTGGGATTCTAAATGCATATTTTATAATACTAAAGGCCATTTGTAGAGATTGTCAGATTTGCCTTGGTTGGAGCGGAAGACATTGAACTGTGTTTATATATATATGTTGAACCTGCTGCTAAAAAAAAAGAAAAAAAAAGGAAGGTCTGATTCATGCTGCTCTATAGTAGATATATATATAGATATATTAGTACGGTATATATATATATATATATATATATATATATATATATATTCATGTTTTGTCATATACATGATCTGTTAGGCAACATATATACATATATGTGGTAAGTTATTAATAGTATAGGTATTATATTATTTATATTATATTAACTAACCTATGTTATTTATAAATTAACTAATTCTAATGATAAATTATAGATTTACTTAAATATAAATTAAATAATAGTATGTTAGCAATGGTTAGATTTGTAATAAAATTTTATTGTATTTTATTAGGTCGGACGGAGGGAATTTACAGAGTTATATTTGGAATATAAATTTTGGAGTATTAATAATTGATTAAAGGCATATTAAATAGATTATGAATTATTTTAGAATTATTAGTTTGAGTTGTTTTTAATTTGAGGTGAATATGTTATAGGTTGCGAATAACGTTTCGTATTTGATATCGTTGGCATTTGAGGGTAACATTTTGTGGAGTGTGCTATAAATAATTTGGAAGTATCAGGTACGGATTCCGTACTCTTTCAGCGATACCTTTGTTAAATTTGATTTGTTCGTTTTGTTCTTCGTTTCGAATTTCTGTTATTATTTCACATAATTGTTTTTTGTGAAATTGATATATTTATTTCATTTTGGAGTTGACACATTGGACTCGTACTTGTACTCTTTGAATGAGGTTATCATGTCTAATATTTATTTTGATAATTGTAGAGCGGTACATGTTGCTACCTTCTTTTTGAAACCTTGTGACTATAATTTGATTTGGTTCAACATGTACATATAGAACCCTTTTTTTGGTATTATGTCGCATGTGTTGTGACATGATATTTTTGTTAGAATATACCGTAGGGTATACCGAGCTATAACCACCAGTGGGGTACCACAGCATGTCGCCTCGGCACTAGAGAGCATGACACTTTCCGTGGCGGTGTGATTAGTCCACGAGCGTCTCCGTTTTGGGCTCCGGAGGAAGTGGGCCATTTGGTGTTTTGTTGTGGGAGGCGTATGGGTTAACCCTAGTTTTCTGTTCTGCGGATTTGTGATGTTGTGCCAAACACACCTATCCGATTTGCATACATTTGAATTCGCGGTCCAATGTGTGATTTGCCTGTGTGGTATTGTTTTGATGTGCCTGTGTGGCATTATTTTGGTTGTTTATGTGGCATCATTTGATTTGCCTGTGTGGCATTAGTTTGACTTGCATGTGTGGCAATGTATATTTTTGAGCTCATTCGGTATGAAATAACTCCAGCCATTTGTTTCAGCCTATTATTTTATTGTATTAATTTTGTTGGTTTCTGTTCAGTTCAATTCATTGAGTTAGTTACTTTAGTTCCTTATTTCTTTATTCTTCTATTGGTTTCGTCAATTCTGTTGATTCAGATATATTCCATTTGGATCTTTGGAGATTATATTTTCGTTAGTATTTACACTTGAGGCTTTGTTCAGTATTTTGTCTCAGTTGTTTTCGTATATCAGTTATACATCTTTGTATTATCTATATCCGTACTGGACAATTGGCTCATGCTGTGTTTTTCTTCCGGCAGGTTTGCAGGGGTGATTCAGGACTAGTGTGATGAGAGTGATGCCTTTGACCATCTAGGTTGATTAAGTTTTTAATTTTGATTATTTTGACTCTAGTTGGAGAATTGTATTTAGTACTTTATTAATTGATCACCACTGTTAATATTTTGAGGTTAGTGCTCTGTTTATTTATTTTGAGGTTTTTTTTATGCTTTGCACGTGACCTCCCTTTCCTTTTAGGGAAGGGGGTGTTACAGAGTATAGCTCATACTTCAGTTCACCATCTTCTTATTAAACCATCATTGCCTTAGATTGATTGAAATCACCATTTAAGGTGTATGTTATAATCGCAGAAAGAATTTCTAAGTTTGATAGTTGATACTGAGCCTTTATGAATATTGCTTCAGTTTTTCAATCTTATACTTGCTTAGGTTTACTTCAATAACACCACAAGTACTGAGGCTCTGTAAACATAACTGTTTGCTAATGCCTGACCACAACTTGCAAAAGTAAATTATGGGATCTGCTTTGCAGTTGAACACAATATATTCATGCTGCCTGTAATGCCCAAACATGATGATCACTCATTCCATTCAAGCCATTGCTCTACTATATTCTTTGAGTTTGCTTTAGTCCAAATTGGTATGCATGTTCTTATATAAGTTAATTCCAAGTATTTGATTGTGCTAAATGTAAAGTGCCAGGCTGTATGATATTTGTTACAGCGATCAAGATATGCACCACTTTAACAATAGGACAGGATGCTTGACATTTTTGAAGATAGCACGGTTATTAACAGTGCCTCTGCTGGTTCTGAAGTAATTCAGATTTTCTGTCGAATCACAATGCGTCAATTGTCACATCTGCCGAGTAAGCAGAAATACGTTGGATGGTGAGTTTATAATAATTATAGGTTATATATATTATAAGACACGAAATCGCAACTCATTTCATATTTTTTCTAGTACAAATTACATTTATCAGTAATCTGTGTTCCTAATTTATGTGGAATTAATCATCAGAGCTCCATTCTCATTCAGCTTTTGTACTTGCAATTAATTAATTGCAGAGGATGTCTACCCGTAAAAGCGGCAGATCTTCAATTCATTTCAACTGGACGGACTATTATTTTTGCTTCCCTTTTCCCTCGGTAGTAAACATCAATGTGATGCATTTAATTATATATATATATATATATTTATTTATTTTGTGAGTGGAGTTTGTACTGTTTTTCAACCGACTTGGCTTGGCTTTGCTTTGCTGTTTGTTTGTTCTATGTATACGTATGAATGTAATGTTTAGTTTTGGTACAACCTACCCACGTGCTAAGCTAGCCCAATTTATCATTCCATTTAATATTATCCCAACTTGAGATGAATGTAAAACACCCATGTGACCGATACGTATTATTTTATTACTCTGAAATTAATGTCCATGTACTCAAAAATTATTCCAAGTCATGAGATAAAATATGTAGAAATTGAGTTATTATATATTATATATTACCGTACACAGTATTTGAGTTTGTGTGCGTGACTTTTGAAAATGAAGGCGAAGGACTTGTGGACATATGAGAGTTAAAATGTGGTTAATGTATCACCATGGCCAACTAACTATCTTCACGGTCTGGCTTCTTCTAAATAAATCACAGCCTTTTTGTTTAGGATTTATATATATATATATATATATATATATATATATATATATATATATATATATATAATCAAATCAAATCCTTTATATATATTTATTTTGTATATTAGTATATGCATTGCATGGATAGTTAACGATTTTGGAGGTCCACGTAGTATCTTTTGGGGTATGTGTGCATGCAAAATGACTCATTTCTATTGAATCATTCTTATTTTTTTCAAATTTATGAATTTTATTCTTTGGAGACGAAAAATATGGGATGAATCATTCCATTCTTTATTTTAGTTATTCTTTCAATCCAAACGTAACATAATAGTGTGGCTAATGTACGGTGACATTTTTGGATTAATTCCTGTGTACCACCAACCGATCAAGGAATTTGTTATTAAAAAACAGGAAGAGGAAGAGTTAATGCATGTGGCTTATTTTTTGCTTGGAATGTGACTATTCACGTAGTTGTGGATTGCTTGATTGTTGTGTTATTATCTTGCGTTTTACCCCCATATGGCTATAAATCTTGATGTACGTCTTCTTTACATTCAGCAAGTAAAAATGAGATAATTAATTAGGGAAGAAATTATAAAATAAGAGGGAAAAGAAAAACTTTAAAAAAAATACTTCCCCTGATCTTCTTGAATCAGCTGATGAAACTTAACACGAACGTACGTGACTACCAGCAGCAGGTAAAACCCAAGTATTGCATTTTAAAAATATATCCATAGAAATCAAGCTGACTCCTTGGAAATTCGGAGGTACTACTTTAGAGTGTACGTATTAATCAAGCGAGACACGGCCTAATTTTTCAAAAACATTCTCCTTCTACTCCATGCATCCTATTAAGCTTCTATCAAATGTCAAAAGCAAGCACTTTTGCTAATTAATCCTATATATAGGCGAATATGGTAGTGGGAGAGGAGAGGAAGTGAATGGAATAAAAAATAAAAGTTCGAGTGATTTATTAACTTGATTTGAGTCGACTCATTTCAGCCAACTCGACCAACTAAAATTAACTAAATTCAATTGAGAATTGGATAGTCTCTTGGCTTATTATATACCTTTATTGATTGATTATTGATGTATTATTTATTTCCAAAAGTAATGATGTGATGATATTCTTTATTAAAATTAATGATAAATTAAAAATATCACGTCATTTTATTATCCTTATGTCTTTAATTTAAGAAAGAACTAAAAAGAAAAACTGTCTACAATTTTGAAAATTATATATTTTGATAAACTCTAAGGTTCCACCAAGTAATAAATTTTCAACCCATACCTATATTATTATATATAACAAATCCGACAGAGGTTCTATTTATTTTGTATGTATGTAATCATCCAAAAAATAAATTAAATTATATATCACGTTAAAAACTAGTTAAAAATTCAAATGTGCAATATTAATAATGCCTAGCTCATGCTGTACTGTAAATTAATTATCCACCGTTAACTGATTGCAATAATTCATACTTACAGTACGTAGTACAATACTTGTATATAAGGTCATGTAGATTGTTAGTACATTAATTATTTCTGTTATGTCACCATCTAATCTCCTCTGTACATTAATTTTGCTTCGACAAATTAAGCTTTCTAGCTCTCAACATGCATTGATGCAGACGACTAATGTGGCCGATGAATTAGCATCATATTCACACACACACACACACACACACACACACACACACACACACACACACACATATATATATATATATATATACTACTTCCGTCCCACAATAAGTGTTTTTTTAGGCTTAATATTTTTTTTCAAAATAATTGATGTGTTAGAACTCCAATACAATTTTTGCAATATTTTCTCATATATGCCTTTACGCATTCAATGGTATTTATTAAATCTTACCATCACTACTGATTAAATGACACTCATTAACTCTTCAACTTCAAAAAAATATATTAAGGGTATTTTTTACCATTTTAAACATGTATTGGTGTGTGTGATTTAAAATTAAAAAATATTTATTATAGGACGGAGGTAGTATATATATATGCATGGCTGGTCATTAATTAACTCGTAGTATGGTTTTAAGATACTGTCGTAGGCTTGTCGCTCAAGAAAAAATTCATGAAAATTCTGAAACCAGACAATTGAAAGCTGTATACTTCATCCACGTCGATCATGTCCATTTTTCTTTAATTTGCGAAAAATCAAAGTCAAACAGATCAAAAAATCAATCCAAGATGGGGGACCATTATAATTTCCAATAATATATATATATATATATATATATATATATATATATATATATAATTTTGTCAGGAATTAATTAATAGTGCTTTTGTTGCAGGGAAAAATAAAAGCGACCTTTTCTGTTGGTATTCAGAAGCAAATAAATATGATGCTATCCAAACGTGCCTTACTTGTGTATATACCCAATGGTTGCTGATTGCTATATTGTATATGAATTTGTTTAATTCCTTATTTTTTCAATAATCTATAATATAATGTCAATGTTGAATTTAAGTAGTTTACAATATTAATTATTATATTAATCTAAATTATATACGTACATTCACATTATATAATTAATGTTGAATTTTATAATTTTACAAATTAATTAAGGGGAAAAATTCATATTATTCCTTAATATTATTAATCTGTTATTTATATCTTTTAGCTAAATTCCCAGGTTATTCACTAATGTCGATCGATCTATAAGTTAAGTTGCATGTATTAGGTAGCTAGGATTGAGCATACAAGAGAAAAAGAATTAAAATAGTACTAATACACACGATTTAATGTTGCATTTCAAAAAAGATTAGAAACTGACAGAGAAAGGTGATCTACAGTACTTTAATTTAAACAACGTTTTAGAATCACCAACCGTGATTTGATTTATTATTAATAGCAGCCACATTAAATTATGGACCCAGAAATTAATTAAGATCATTACTTAAATCCCTGTCATATTACTACAAAAAGAGAATCAAATTCATGCAGGCATGTATGAGTGTGTGTGTATATATATATATATGTCTCCAACAAACCCGTTATATATTAATGAAAGCTCATTGCTGATCATTAATTAATCAGTTTGCAAATTATAGTCTATGAATCTGTGGCAAAAATGAGAATGAGACGTACAAATTAAGACTTTTGTATTGAAATGCAGTTAGCTAGAAAAAATTACACATTAATTTTGTGGGTTACATTATAATCATCTTAATATGCAGAAATTTCATTACCCCTTGTGGACTGGTTCCCGTACCCTTTTGAGTTTTCCTGCATATGTTGGCTAATGAGAGCACGACAGGTGTCATGAACCCAATTGTATAAGAGGCGTACGTACGTCGCACCAGGAGCATTTGACCAATTCCAATCATTTGCACAACCAAAACCCTAATTCGAGTTTAAGTACCCTAATTCATCCTATATATATATATATATATATATATATATATATATATATATATATATATAAAAGACTGGAAAAACACATTTGAGTCCTTAATATATGTATATACTATATAGTATCAGAAAATTCTAATTATGAATAGAAATCACGCCAGCAGATTGTGACTACATATATCATCCAAAAAGCTATCTACAAGAAAAACACATTTGAATCTTTTCAATCTCTTCATGTAATTAGAATGAGACGTGAAACCAACAACAATAAAGTCCATCATTTAATACATTTCCCATTAGAACATGGCTGTGCATATGTAGCCTTCAATGCATGGAACAATCATACATCTCTTTGCTACTTCTGTTCATTCCTTTATCTGTTGGGTGTAATATTTCTCCCTCTCTTGGGCCAGGATAGATTGGGCCATTTATCAAGATAATCTATTGAGAACTTTTTATTATTAAGCCATGAGACTCTTTGAGCCCATTTATTGTGTCAACTTTATTTAATTCTATTGAATGAAGTCGACCAAAGGATCGACCCATTAGATATTTTAATATCTCATTACTTTGACTTGTGATGATGAAAAAGCATGACAATTGACCAATCCTCCCCGCCATGCATTAATGTGAATGGGATCATAACCGACGTGGGAGAAAAATAGTGGCCAAAAGCAGTAGATAAACCTGATATAGTTGGCAGGGTCCATCAGATCATAGGGGGTGTCAGGTAGTAGTGGGTGACACAATAATCCAAGCAAAAGTAGTATAACTTAGCAAGGAAGCCATCGTATAGAGGGACGTTCTCTCATATATTGATTATTCATATCCTCCCATACACACGATCGAGATTTTAATTCTCTCAATACACTAGACCATATATTCCTCCATTTCATTAACCTTGTGAACACGTCATTAATTCTCACGCTGAAATATCCCCGACGGAACCGCCAATCGAAGCTTTCAGTGTTATGTTGTGTGTGTTTATCGCAGCGAGATCGGGGACGTCTTACGTGATTGGGACGTGGAGAAGGATCTTGGCGTTAACATCAAGCGCTAGAAGGAGGGCTTTGAGTTCTAAAGTCATCAAAATTTTCAATCACAATCGCTTTAACCTACTTCGTAAGATGAGGAGGAGTAGGGATGGTACACCGTAAGAGGCGGCGATGGTATTAAGCTCAAATCATCGCCTCGTGTTTGATGAAGGATCGTCAGGTCCTTCCAAGAGTGCTCACGAGAAAGACGGCTTCTAAGATAATTCGGGGATCTCCGTCCAAGATTCCGGCGTAGATTCCGAACGAAGATTGGTTTTCGATCACGAATGAGGAGCGAGATCATGGTCGAGGGCGTGGAAGGCTCGCCAACCAAGATTCATCATAAGAAGTAACCAAGAGATAGAGTCGCCAAGTTGGCGAAGATGGCGAGACCGAAGCAGACAGAGCCATGGCGGTCTATTAAAGAAAGAGAAGATATAATGAATGATTCTTGGTGGCGGAATTACAAGACGAAGATCCAAATGCACGATCAATACGAAAGACGCAGAGAAGCATAAGGAGAGACTCGACGAAAGGGTAAGGAGTCAAGAGAGTCCCTCATGGGTTTCTAGTAGGATCATTCTCAAGAGGAGAAGATCGAAGCGAGAACTCCGTGGCCTCGAAGAAGGCGATAATGGCCAAGCATTTCAAACATCGAGATGATCATCAACAAAGGAGTAGGTCGAAGGAGGTCATACCCGAAGTCCGGGTAATGGATTATCAACGTGATCATTCTCACCACAAGAAAGAGTTGTGTCAAGCAAGCGGATCAAGAAGTCCTCTAGGCGCGAGGAGGATCGGCGGGGGGGTCGATCCTCTCGAGACATAATATTGTTCGTGAGAAAGAGGCTTCTCCATGACTGAAGGCGTTGATTTTCTAAAGTAAAGGAGCTTAAAGAGCTTAGAAAACAACCGGCCGAGGTCCAAAGCAGGTGAAGGACGCCCGGAAAAGAAAGCATCCCTTTTTCCTCGGTATTCTCGAGGAAAAGGCGGATATCACTAAAAAAATGCCTCGCACGGAAAGTTACGATGGAACCGGAGATCCTTATGACCATAGCAGCGTCAATCGACTAATGGACTATTACTTCACTTCAATCGATGCCGCCAGTGCCACACCTTTATTATAACGCTTTAAAAAGATGCGAGATGTTGGTTGGGAACTTTGCCTTGATTCCATATCCTCGTGGACCGAACTTTGTGATAAGTTCCATGCTCGCTTTGAGAACACCGAAGAAGAGAAAGCCCACGGGTTCTTTTAGCACAGATTCGGCGGTTCTTGCGAATCTTTGGGCGATATGTAAGAGGTTCGAGAAAGCGATCGGTCGGTGTCCGATCTTAATGACCTCCGTGTCAGTAGGTTTGTTCCGAGAATGGATTGGATCCGGTCAAGTCCAGAAAAGTTGGTGAAGAAGTTGATGTTCAATCATCCGAAGAGCTTGGTAAAAGCCTTTGACAAAGCGTAAGGCTACATCGTTGTGGAAGAAGCTATGAACGACTGAAAAATCCTCTTTCGGGTCGGGGAAAGAGTCGGTGGCTCCTAAGCCCAAGTTGAATGTAGAGAGAACGGGGGTATAATGATCTACGGAGGTAGTTCAAAAAGTACAACAATTCTGGCGGCGAGGAAGTTAGTCATCCCTCCGTTCGACCCAAGGTGAATAAGATTTACACCAAACTAAACAATCGATAGATCGATAATTTTGGATCGATCGAAACCAACCTTTCTTTGAGCCACCCCTGTGATAATTACCGAATCAAGGTGGTAACTCTCGTAAAGTATTGTGACTATCATCGTTCACCGCCACGACACTAACGAGTGTTGCAATTTGAAAGACTTTGTGGAGAGAAAGATTAAAGACGCGGCTTGTTGGTACAAAGATGTGTAGTAGTAAATAATCGTGAGAACGTTAACCGTCTTTGTCAGACGGCCTGAGGGCTCCAGATCGCCGCCAAGCATACGTTATCGTTAGATAACCGGTGGGTCCATGGGGAAATTGATAGGGAAGAAGAGAAGGGCTTACTCGAATTCGGTCATGACTATGACAGATGCTCCTCTGAAAGCAGATAGACCATTCCGGGGATCATGTCATATCATTCACCGACGCCGACTCTCCTTCGAGCCCATCGAGCCGCATGAGGGGCCTTGGTGATCACAAATAAGTGGGCACGCAGTGGATATGAAGCGCATGATGATAGACAATGGATCTTCATGAGATATCCTGTATGCCCATTACTATCGGAGGATGCACCTCGTGAGGCGCGTAAAATGGAGGTCGGGCAGAAGCTCCTTTATACTGGCTTCAATGAATGATCCCGTAAAAGTAAGCGAGCACTATTGAACTCCGGTTGTCTTGACACGGCGCAAAGAAGTCGAAATAAGTGTGTAAATTCTATGTTGTGCACGTTGATTCACCATTACAACGCTATCTTTGGGAAGACCTACTTTAATCGCTTCTCAAGTTGTGACCTCCATCCCTCATTTCAAAATCAAGTTCCCCTACCATGGAGTAGGAGAGGTGGCGGGGACTTGGATCTCGCCCGACGATGCTATCGGAATCTTGTATTTCCTCCGAGTGGGGTCGCAAAAAGCAGCGGCGGCAATTGAGATTGAGCCTTTACCGAAAGTAGTTCCGAACCGATGGTGATTCTGGAGAGACGCGGAGGAGGTCGAGTTGATCATTGGAAGCCCGACAAGACCGTGAAGATCGGTTGGGTTTACTGAACCTCTTCTACAAACCTTATAGAGTCATTCTTGTTCTGCTATGCGGATATTTTTGCATGGGAACCGAAGGACATGCCGAGTTAATGGGAAGATAGGCGAGCACACTGAATGTAGATCCTCGAAGAAGCCGCTTCGGCGAAAAAGCGGATCTTTTGCGCCCGAAAGCGACAAAAATCATTGATGAGGAAATAAAGAAAGTCATTGGTCTGCCGACTTCATCTATGAAATTGATTATCCCGTGGATGGCGAATGTGGTGTTGGTGCGAAGCGAATGGAAAATGGCGGGTTTGCATCGACTTACACCGACCTCAATAAAGCTTGTCAGAAGGACTTTATCCTCTCGCCCCATATTGATCGACTTTTATCGATGCCACTTGGGTATGCATTACTAAGCTTTATGGATGCTTTTTCGTGTTATCACCAAATATCCATGCGTAAAGAGGACATCCCAAAGACATCGTTTATTACACACCGCTCGTCTGCACGCCTACAAGAAGATGACTTTTGGCCTTATAAATCTTTGGAGCCACTTACCGTAGAATGATGAACTTCATCTTCGATGGCAAATGGGAAGGAACATGGAGGTATACGTTGATGACATGATTGTGAAAAGCATGCACGCGTTGAGTCATTTGACGATCTAGAGGAATGCTTTCGGATCGTCTCGACATCGTCAACTAAGGCTTAATCCGGCCAAATGCACTTTCGGCCTTCGGTGCGGAAGTTTCGGGTTATCTTGTTAGTCAAAGGGGTATCGAGGCCAACCCGAGAGAAGATTCAGCCATTCTTGATATGAAGACTCTCGGTCATTCAAAGACGTCCAACGTCCCGATCGGCGAGATTGCAACATTAAGGAGGTTCGCGCCAAATCTGCAGAGAGGTGCCTTCCTTTCTTTGATACTTTAAAAGGGCCAAGAATGCGAAGACGTTCCAGATGGACTTGAGTGTGAAGACGCATTTTAGAGCATAAAGGCGTATCTTTCCTCGGCTCCTTTATCGGTGAAACCCATTTCAAAGAGACCTTATATATCTATATCTCGGCGGCAAGTTCGTTAGCGGTTGGAAGCGATCTTTGGTTCGAAGATCGATGGAAGGCGAGATCCGATCTATTATGTTAGTCACGTCATGCGAGATCTCAAAAACCAGTATCCAAATATTGAAAAATTTGCCTTCGCTTTGATAATTGCTAGTAGGAAGCTTCTTGGCGATATTTTCAAGGCTCGGCTCTGGTTATCTCCTACACCGATCAACCATTGAAGAAGGTGATGGGGCAAGCCGTTTGTTTCGGAAGGGTTAGCGGCGTGGACAATGGAGTTGTCACGCTTTTCATCGAATATCATCCACGAACCGCTATCAAAGGCCAAGCTTTGGCCGATTTCATAATAGAATGTTCGCTCACGTAAGCGATGCTTAGTTACAGGAAGTTGAATCCTCCGATCGAAAGCGATTCTGCGATTCTTCAAAGAGGATCGAGAATGTTTGGACCCTATATGCAGATGGTTCTTCTACCCTAACTGTGAGTGGGCGGTGAATTATCTTGACGAGTCCGGACGGGTTCAAAGTTCAACAGCCATCGATTTGGATTTAAAGCGACAAACAACGGCAAAGCCGAGTATGAAGCGAGTCTTGGCGGGTGTTCGATTGGCAAAGAGTCAGAGGTCCTAACCTTATCATCTACAAATGACTCTCGCTTGGTTGTCAGCGCCTATCGAGGGGACTATGAAGCTCGTGGAATCGAATGATCAAGTATTTAAGCGGAGTTAAAGGAATCGACTTCAGATTTCGCTTCAGACGAATTTCGGGCATAGAGCGTAATTACAATTCTATCGCCGATGCATTGTCGAAATTGGCTACTACGGATGCGAGATGTTTTTAACGGATCGCTTTTACTTGGAAGTTCTCGCAATAATGGTAAGTGTTCAAAGATGAAGTCGTGATGTGTATCGAACGAACTAACTGATGGATGACCCCCTACATCGAATATTTGGCAGATGGCGTCCTTCCTTCGGATCAGATGTTAAGAAAGAAGATCAAATACAAGAGCGCTTGAACTTTACTCTTATTGATGGCGATCTTTACCGATTGGCCTTTTCTTCACCATTATTGAAGTGCTGGTCCCATCTCGAAAGCGGAATATGCTCTTCTTGGGAAGTTCACGAGGGCATTTATGCGTGATCATATGGTCGCTAAATCTTTGGCTTACAAAGTACTTCGACAAGGATACTATTGGCCTACAATTTTCAAGGAAGCTACAGAGTATGTCAAGAAATGTGAAAAGTGCCAACTCAATGGTCCGATCCACATCGACCACCGGAGAGCTATACTCGATTTTATCTCCTATACCCTTCATTTATGCAGGGGTAGATATATTGGGTCCATTGCCTAAAGCTAAAGGTCAAGTTAGCTTTGTCATAATTCTTTATTGATTACATGACTAAGTGGGTAGAAAGCGAAGCCGCTTGCTTAATTACTGAACAAGAATGCTTGAAGTTCATAAAAGAATCAGAGTGTTTCGCCGGGATCCCTAGAGTATTAATATCGGACAACGGACGTCGGTTTGTGGGATCAAAATTTGAAGCATTTTAAAGGAGTTGATTCAACATAAGAAGACTTGGTGGCTCATCCACGATCAAATGGCGAAGTTGAGGTGACCAACAGAATGACTGCCGAATCAGGATCAAGCCTTGAGACTAGATGAAGCTAAAGGAAGATGGCCGAGGAGCTTTCTTCAGTGTTGTGGGCTTACCGACTACACCAAGGACTACCACCGGGATTCACCCTTTCGATCGGCCTATGGTAATCGATGCCTTAGTCCCTCGTCAAATCGGATCTCCAAGTCTTCTGGTCGGTCGTACAAAGAAATATACAATGACGAAGGATCAAGGCCAATTTGGATCTACTAGAAGAAGTTAGAGGTTGCTTCTACTTAAATTGGTCGCTTATCAACGAAGAGTAGCGAAGCATTACAACAAAGGAGTCAAACTTGCAGATTCAAGTAGGAGATTTAGATCCTCGGAGAAGCCGTAAACCTACACCTCAAAATCTGGAAAGTTAATGCCAAACCGGGAAGGACCATATGAGGTGATCAAGTATCCAAACCGGGCACTTACTTAGGTTAAGGGCATTAGATGGTTCCAAATCAAAAACACTTAGCACGGCTGGCGAGGCTTGAAATACTTTCAATAAAGATCAAGTTAATTCATCTAAGTCCCAGATATTATTGTTCATTATCAATAAAAAGACACTTTTCACTTTATCGATCCCGGTCCTATTTTGTCCTATGGTCACTATGGTGTAAGGAGGTATGGTAGGACTCATTGGCCATTCGATGGCGACCCATTTTGTCGTTCTCCACCCCGAGTGGTGAGCGAAGGATCTATATTGATTTTACCGGGGTGGTAAATCAATGGTCACTATTGATCCCGGTCCTATTTTGTCCTATGGTCACTATGGTGTAAGGAGGTATGGTAGGACTCACCGGCCATTCGATGGCAGCCCATTTGTCGTTCCTACCCCGTGTGGTGAGCGAAGGATCCTATATTGATTTTACCAGGGTGGTAAATCAATGGTCACTATTGATCCTGGTCCTATTTTGTCCTATGGTCACTATGGTGTAAGGAGGTATGGTAGGACTCGCTGGCCATTCGATGGCAGCCCATTTGTCGTTCTACCCCGAGTGGTAGACGAAGGATCCTATATTGATTTTACCAGGGTGGTAAGTCAATGGTCACAATTGGTCCTTATATCTTGGTCCTTATATCTTGGTCCTTATATCTCGATCCTTATATCTCGATCCTTATATCTTGGTCCTTATATCTTGGTCCTTATATCTCGATCCTTATATCTCGATCCTTATATCTTGATCCTTATATCTTGGTTTTCGTATAATTGTTTCATCCCGAGTGGTAAACATATGACCGATCTCACGCTTCGGAGCCGATGAGTATGTGGTACTTTATTTTATTTAAGTGTTGAGTTCGGAAGGCCTCGTCCCTTAACATCACTTTATCTGTTATATGACATGCTTATCTCATTATATATACATGCTTAATCATTTGAAGTTAAATCCTTGAAAGGGTTTTTGTATACTTGTCCATATAAATTCATATTGAAGTATTGACATAAAATAAAAAGTACATCAAGTCATAAGGAAAAATCATTTCTCATTAATATTTAAGTTCATTTCCAAGTAAGGAAATAACATAAAATTTCTACAAACATTCATAATAAGACCTAAGACAATCCATAAGCTGGTGCTTCAGGTAGCTCCATTATCATCCAAAGAGTCCAGCAGGTAAGGATCTAAGTTAGCCTTGATCAACCTTTCCTTGTCAAGACTTCGGCAGAGCTCGTAGCTTTCTTTGTGAATTCTCATGATTTCTTCATTTATTTCGTCCGAGTTCCTATACTCTTCACAAATTTCTTTGCGAAGAGCACCGGCTTAGAGGAGGCCCAAGGTCCCAAGAGCCTTGAGTTCTCGGATCTCTTCGCCGAAATTGCCAGTATATATTCGATTGAAGCTTTTCATCCTGCTCCAACTTATGGATCGTCCTGGTCAAGATTTTGGCGTCGGACTTCAACTCCTTTATCTTATTCATCCTCAGTTCACTCCTCTGAACTAAGTCGACGTTCATGTTGACAATTTCAGCATGTTGAGCCTTAGTCGACTTTAGTTCTTCCTTGAGGCCTTCACTTCCCCTTAGCTTGGGCCAACTCTTTACAAGACGTTCATTAGTATGAAGAAGGCCTTCACGATGAGTCCTTTCCCAGGCTGTAGGCGATTTCGGAGGAATTTTCCTTCTTCAACGCTTCTCCTCCGGATTCGACTTGGAGAGATCTGGACGCAGACGTCCAAGACAAGACATTTGCATGTTCATGTCATCGATGTTATTCAATCGACGGATGTATGAATATGAAAGTAAGTAAGCAAAGGAAGAGAAGAGTCATTTACCTTAGCTTGAAGTAGCTTTCATGCCTTCACGAAAGAAATCCTCGTTGAATGTTCCCGAACCGATGGTCATCGGTCTCACGAACAAAAGCCTCAAAGCAGTTGAAAGGGAAATTGGCATTGAACCGAGGCCACATAGTGGTGAACCCATGGCATCATCTTTGAAATTAGGATGTCATTGGTCCTCGAGGAGAGGATAATAGTCGATTATGCGAACCGGTGAAGGATCCGCATGCATTGCCTCTCGGAGAAGGTGGTCGAGTGGCATTGGCTCGGGAGTTGAAGAAGGTTCGAAGTCGAACCGAGCCGACCGTCCGTCAGGTCGCTTTTTTTTTTGGACGGAGAAGGCTCGGCCGACTTCTTCAGCCGCTTAGGTGTTGGGGTTTCATTTAATGGGCCGGATGTTGAAGGAGGGGAACGCGAGTTAAATTGGCATAAGAGGAATTATTTTGCTTCTCAATTTTTAGCACGAAGGACTTTCGCCCGATCGTGTGGAGGAATGTCAAGGAGACTCCTCTTTCTTAGATTTGGTTCGAGGTTGGTGGAGTTGGTTCGAGGTTGTTGTGGGTTCATTGAAGGAATTGTTTGTGGGTTTACCTCGGAAGTACCTCTCGTCGCTTTCAGATTTATCTCGCGAGTCAGTCCTCGCCTTTTAGGCGGCCTTCTTCCTTCTACGCGAGGTCGGAGGACCGCTTGGGGATGATAGGATTATCGACTTGGTCATCATCCCGAGAAGAGTTAGTGTTAGCTCGAAAGGCGGGGGTTCATTGGGAAGGCTCCTCATTAGGGAGTTCTTCATTTGCATCAATAATCCTCCCGCCAAGAAATCTTCCAAGTCTTTTTACCTCAGGAAGTTGGTTTGATCAAAGACACCGCAAATAATCACAAGTTAAAATGCACCACATAAACATTTCAAAAAATTATATCACACGAATGGTCCAAGACTTACGTTTATGGTCATACAACCATGCTTGCTTGGTCGATGAGTGAAAGCTCCACTCTTGAGAAGGATTTTATTCATGAAGTCGCCCATCTCCTCTCACGCCCCTCGGGGATGTCACCGTCGTCAGAGAGATACGCCTCCAAGTGGTCCAATCGGGAAGGAGGAGATTCGGGACCAATGACGAAGAACCATTTCTCGTGCCATCCTTTGTTGCTCGAGGGGTGCTCATCGAGGCCTCTCTCTCGAATTTCGAGTTTGGGCGTGGGGACCGTTTGCTCAAGATTTTGAACCCTCGTTCTCGGATCTCGCCAAATAGAGAAGGGTAAAGAAGATCATCAACAGGGGTAACCCCTAGTTCATGATGTATGATGAACGCCAAGATATATGGATATAGGAGTTGGGCACCAGCCATAAGCCTCTCTCCAATAAACCTAGGAGGTAACTAACCATGAAGCGTGGAGGGTAAAGCGAACCCCTTTTCTAGCAGAGTAGTCGGCGTGGCGACCCATCCGTCTCGTCATTTGTACATTTGCTCCTCGTGATGGAGCCCTCATAAAGAAGTTATCCTAACACGATAATCTAGAATCCTATAGGATTCGCAGCCTCGATTCGTAAACGGTGGAAGTGATGTTGGCATGAGGAAATTGTTCCCCATCCTTGAAGAAATCGGTGGGAGATGGTGGATTGGCACTTGAACCCCTTGGTTGTGGTTTGAACGAGAAGAACTTGAAGGGTTTTGGCTTGGATTCACCATTGTTAAGTTTGTGAAAGCTAAAGAGAGGTTTTTCCGGAGGCGAAGAAAGCTCAAAGGTTCGAATTTCAAATCGATGAGGTAAAACCGCTCAATTTTGGTGAGGTTTACCTTTTATCGATGTGATTACATGAGCGAAGCGCAGTAGATTTAATGTCGATAATAATGGGAATTAAAGTGGAATACGTTTGGATGACCTTTGAATATCTTATCGATTAGGCTCGACCGTTGGATCTCTATCTTATTGGCCCATGCCGCTCAAATTCGGATCCTTTATCAAATTGGGCTTATTGCTTCGGGTATCCACTATCCAGTCCTCCTTTATTCCACTTCGTATGATGATAAAAGGGGTATGATCCACTTATTTCCTATTTTTGAGCCTTTATTAAATTCTAAATATCATGAATCTTATATAGTTTTCCATTAAACATTTTGTTTAACTAAAAACTAGGGGGTAATGTTGGGTCATAATATTTCTCCTATCTTGGTAGGATAGATTGGGCCCATTTATCAATATAATCTATCGGGCTTTTATTATTAAGCCATGGGACTCTTTGAGCCCATTTATTGTGTCAACTTTATTTAATTCTATCGACTACGCAATGTGGTGGATCGACCCATTAGATATTTTAATATCTCATTACTTTGACTTGTGATGATGAAAAAGCATGACAATTGACCAATCCTCCCCGCCATGCATTAATGTGGATGGGATCATAACCTACCGACGGGAGAAAGCAATTAATAAAAAAAAGGTAGATAAACTGATATAGTTGGCGTGGTCCATCGATCATAGGGGGTGTCGGTAGTAGTGGGTGACACAATAATCCAAGCAAAAGTAGTATAACTTAGCAAGAGAAGCCATCGTATAGAGGGACGTTCTCATATATTGATTATTCATATCCTCCCATACACACGATCGAGATTTTAATTCTCTCAATACACTGACCCATATATTCCTCCATTGTTAACCTTGTGAACATCGCATTTAATTCTCACGCTCGAAGCTATCCCCGACGGAACCGTCGTCAAGCTTTCTTGTTGATCGTGTTTTCTTGTGCGAGGATCGGAGACGTCTTACGTGATTGGGACGTGGAGAAGGATCTTGGCGTTAACACTTACATTACAACTTTTATTAATCAATAATCCTTTACCAAACGATCTAGAAAAAAAACTGTTACTATAATTAATCAATCATTTGACAATAAAAATGATCCACTACTATATATATATATAAATGATAGCTAGCTAGCATGAAATATATTCTTCAATTGATCTACACTTGATTGATTCAAACATGTCGAAATTTTCTCGACAATGGAGATGAGTGAACACTGATCGAGCTATTAACAATGCAAGGCTAGGAAATCTAGAGAGAGAGAGAAGCTTTAGCGACATGGTTCTTAATTAATTATTACACAGTGGAAATAGTCCAATGACTTGTGACCTAGCTAGGTAGAAGAACATGGAGGCATGACTATCTTTTCAGGACAATATTTAACTCGTATTTTTAGAACATGGGTGAATCAGATGGAGAAGAATTCACCAAGTTAAGAATACTATTCCAATAATTCTTGTTATCTTCATAGTAGTCACTGCCACTAGGGACACTCGCATGATCACCTATGTCGGACGCTTCACCGCCCTCGGAGAAACTCCGGTCACCGTTACCCGAATTATTCAGCAAAAGATCCGTGAACTTCTCCACAAAATTACCATTAAGGACATGCTCATTATCATTACCAACCCTAAGTGAATCTTGTGTCCATGCACTTTCTATAGACAAGATTGTCATATCATTTAGCCCCGACATTGCATTTTCTATTCCCTCTTTGAATTCCGTCAAGTGGCTCGAATTTCCAAATCCTTTGCAGTCTTCTTCCCCTTCTTCTTTTAGAATTCCATTCTCACAAGTGCTTGAATTTCCCACAAACTCAATAAAGGTGGTGGAGCTCTCCCCGATTCCGGTTGTGGGGAACGGTGGTGCATTCCCGGAGTAACTGACCGTAGACGTCGGCGACTCAAGTTCGCCGCTAATTCCACCACCCCCGGCTTCATGCGGCTTAGTCTTCCAATCACCATTCCATGCTTTTAGAATGTCAAGAGATAAGGGTGGAGTAGGTGGTGCCACCGGCTTGTTGTGGGGGGTGGAAGGCGGTGGGGGAAACTCCGGTGAGCCGAGTACGGAGGAAGCCGAGGAGCGTAGTTTCGATTGCCTAACCAATCTTGCTTCGGCCTCAAGGCGGGCACTCTCCCACTGCGCCATGTGGCTGATATTAGCAGTGTTATTGAAGTGACCATCATTAGTGGACAAGAGTGAATCATTTTTAGGCTTGTGAGTGACAGGATCAATCCCCATTTTGGCTAGTCTTTTCTTGAGATGAGTATTCCAGTAGTTCTTGATCTCATTATCGGTTCTTTTGGGTAAATGAGCAGCTATGGCCGACCACCTGAGGACAAGACAGTCAAATTGAGACATGCTGAAAATTAAACAATAAGAAAACAAAAACCCTTGAAACTATCGAACTATCATCAAGTTGAAGTATATATATATATACCATATGAATGGTACAGAATTAATATGATATAGATATAATTCTAACTACATATATGGAGACAAAAGTCCAAAATTAATGTCTAAGATTGAACCCCCCTTCCCCCACCAATTTCTATGCTATGTTTGAAGAAAAATACAAGAATAGTCGTATTAATTGAAAAATCCGAATCTGAATTTATAAATTGGATCAGCTTTGGACATAATTGAGTGTCATATACAATGAGTTATGTAAAGTAACAGATACCCATTTTGAGGTTCAACCCAAAAAGATGTACTTTTCTGTAGTTTGGTACATGGTCGAGGCAATGCTGCACAGTTTGAGATCGATCAGTATATAACTGAGAAACCTCATTTTGAATTAATACCGTACGTACATTGAAAAATGTTCAAATCATGATGCCAAATTGAGAAAAAACCAAGCATGAAGGAAGTGTCACATTAATTCAATAAAGAGTAACAACGAAACGGTGCGTTTAAGATCAAGGAAATTAAAACAATACTCCTATATGATCGTATATAACTACTTTAAAAAAATATATCATACTGTATATACAATAAAATAAAATAATAGGAATTAAGTGGTGACCTGTTCCCAAGGAGAGCATGGAGTTGAATGATGGTTTGTTCTTCCTGCAAACTGAACTTGCCTCTCTTAATATCAGGTCTGAGATAATTAGTCCATCTCAATCTGCAACTCTTCCCACATCTCTGAAGCCCTATAATTAATTAATTAATTAAAGTATACATAAACAAACTATATTAGATGAATGAAATATATGTAATTAGTGATCGATAAGTAGGTAGGTTTATATATATATATATATATATATATATATATATATATATATATATATATACGGCTTTGGCGGGCAAAGCTCTCCAGCTACCATGGCCATGTTCTTCAATGTAAGCTAAGAGTTTTTGATCTTCTTCAGGAGTCCATGGCCCTTTCTTTAATCCCACTTTATCACAGCACGGAGATCGTCCCATTTCCAAGATAGATAGCTTTATTTTGCACCTCTTTCTTTCTACCGTATAGCTTGCTTATATATATTTTTAAGAGACCAGAGAGAGAGAGAGATCCAGACAGAGAGAGAGAGCTAGATAGGAGTGTTAGTAGTGTACACTACTAGTAGTATTAGTAATAGTACATTAATTAAGAAAGAGGAGAGAGAGATGGGCAGAGCAGAGAAGAAGTTTCAGCGTCATAGATGGGATAAAGATATTAATTTTATAATATTCTCCAAAAGTAATGCTAAGTGTTTTAAATTTTTATGGTTCAAATATATGCGTATATATTTTAGTGGTATAATAAATTACAAGAATTTTTCATGTCACATAGTATATCATATACTTCCACTACTTCAAATTATAAAATTATAAACTTTAAAATTGAAATAATTTATTAATCATTATGAAATTATAAATTTTATTTTAAATAATACTTTTTAGATAGTTTATATTAATCATTATGGTATTGACTAAAATTAATAAAAATCACGTCTATTTTGAGTTTGAAAATATAATCAATAGAACAGAGGGAGTATATAATACGTACAAATAAATGTTCTATTTTTATTTTTATTTTATTTATTTTTGATACTTGACATAAAACTGCATGTCCTTATTAACTATCAACAACTGAAGTTAGGATAAATGTTTTCGTTAAGACTTTTATAATTAAATTGTTCATTTTATAATTTATAAATAAGAATATTTTTGATCAAAAAGAAAAAAACCTAAGCATATATATTTAACTCTATCATGTGCTAACGTGTGTGTTAACATGTATATTATCAAAGAATGAATGATTATTGTAATAAAAAAAAATTCCGACAATCTAGTGACAAATGTACATTGCAAATTTACAATAAACATTAAAAAAATAAAGTTCGATAATTCAAAGATTGGCCTAAGCCTTTGAATGATCCAGTGTGACAAGGTGTTTGTTGATTCTTTTTATATTTAAATTGCAGCTTGACATACGCGATGCCTGTGACCAAAAAATATATTAAAATTAAAATTTAGTATTATTTATAAATAAACAAACAAACAATAAAAAAAATTGTAATTAAAAGAAGAAAATATAATTATAATAAGAAAGAATTGTGGCACTCCACTAATAACGAACAGTGCAAACACTAATAGTAACAAGTGCAAAAACTATTTCATCAGACTTCAAGATGATGTTTTTCTTTAAAAAAAAATCAGCAACTGTATTTTACTTAAAAAGATTATAAACAGTTAATAATTATAAAATTAAGTTGTGTATTATCCCGTGCTTATTATGTAATAAGTTCAAGAATAAAATGGATAAATTATAATAAAGTGAATTGGGGTCTCATTTATTAAGAGTAAATTAGTCCTTTTATTATAATTAAGGTGTGCAACTATGAATTTAGGGTGTGCATATATCAACACCCTTTGAATTTAGAATATGCTTTTGGGTCAAAGGTTTACTTGAGAATGAGACCGTATATATATAATAACTTAACAAGAATTTAATAGTTTTTTGGTCACACTTAAATTTTAAGTCAGAAAAACTCCAAATAAAAATGAAGCTAGTATACCTAAATCAAGAGTCCTCTTAATTTCTTGTTGGACATCTGCTCAGTTATAATCAGCAGAAATCTTCATACAAATTAACATGCGATGCATCCGGAGCTTTAAATTTACTCTACACTGCAGCAATTAAACAAAAAGAAAGTAACATATATAAAACAATTAATGTGTATAAATGAGAATTAGATGCTTTTTAATGGATTCATTTTTTTCTTGAAGTTCTTTTTTCTTTTTCGTTTTTTTGCTAATTTTCATATACACACCACACTCGCACTCAAAAATCGAACCCTTAACTTCATAGAAACTATAAGACAAGAGTTACAGCTGAACCAATTAAGTATTTTCTTTTGTAAATGTCCATTGCATCGTTATGAAATTGGCTCTGTCAATATTAAAAGTTGGAAGAAAGCGGTACCTTACTAAATTAAAGGGTATTAAACTCGGCTTTTGGTAATGTCTACTTTTATTTCATGACCCCACTGGTGGTGGCCTTGTACCTTTAATTTAATTAAGACAGTTAAAATTAGGCCCAACAAAAATAAATTTTCATTCCAATTAAATGGATGGTCCAAAGCCATTTCAGATGCTAAGCATCCATGCATACATACATTATGAAACAAAGAAGAATTTGTTATATATATTATACTATTTTCCATCCTCAGAAGGAAAATAATATTTAATTCAATCATTCTTTTTTATAATATTTTGGTGATTATATAATTAAGGGGAGTATAAAACCACCTACATTCTCTTCCCATGAGATGTCGTCAGTAAAATTTACAGTCTCTCTATTCTAGTGCATTGTCAATAAGTTAATTTGGGCTCTATAAAATTACAAGTCCGGATGGTTTCTTTCCAAGAGTTAGGATTTAATGACAGTCTAAATTTATTTATTTATTTTGCTAAATTACAGTTTAAAATTTACTCCTCACTGCTACCAAAAAAAAAAACAAAGAAAGGAAATTACCATAATTTGCAATAGGCTGTACGGTGAGGTGTGAATTTGGCAATTGATACAATAGGAAGACGGTGGTCCTGATGCCGCCAATAGCCGAACCCGCCAGTAGATGAATTAGTTTACCCATTTTATATATATATATATATATATATATATATATATATATATATATATATATATATTGGGAATGTATTGTAAAATTGTACTACGTTACAATGTTAGTATAATGCAAATGAATGCAATCTGATTATTGCCTTTCAAGTATGCTTAGGTGTCCATTGTCGGCAGTAATCTTGAGAGAGAGAGAGAGAGAGAACCAGCCTCAGCCGCAGCCGCAGCCGCAGCCGGTGCCGGTACTATTGTACTAAGTATTTATGGCTACCAAGTGGAGTAAAAGAGTATAATAAAAGTCAACACAGTTGGAATACTTGGCTTTGGTTTTAATTTGGCAATTCAATTGTAGTATTTCAAAATGAGTATGCATGCATGCATTAATTTGTTAAAGCTAATTTTTAGTCGACTAGCGTAAATTATATTCACTTCAAAACAATAACTTAACCACCAATATAAAATATTAGTAATCCAAATCGACTAAATTAATTAACAAATCCAATATGGAATAGCAGAGAGTTGCTTTAATTAATAGCCAGCCTTTCTCAGTATATATATATATATATAACTTTTCTTTACTATTATTAAAACTTTATTCGGTATAATATAAATCTCAAATATCAATTTAAAGAATAATTTATAATTAATTACATCCTTTTTATTACCATATCAAAAATTAATTAAACCTCAATAAAATTAAAAGAAATAAATAAACTCATAAACCGAATAAGTCTCAACTCATTTTACGAGAATGAAACTTAAGAACTAAAAACTAGAATAATACATCGTGATCTTCAAGTACTAGGCTAAGAACTTATCCACATCTCATATTTACTTAATAGTACTCTATAACTTGAAAGACTTTGAATCATTAAATATTGTGTCCTCAAAAAGATTAAACACTTGGCGAGTTGTGGAAATGGAAGGGGCTTCTTTTCGATTTAAAGGCTACGAGTTATTTACTTCTATGGGGCCTATGTTCTTTGGGGTATAGTATATTCAATTTCAATAGTTAGTTATGGGAAAAAAGACAAAAAAAAAAAAGAAAGAAAAGAAAAGGGGTCCCACAAACGAAGGGAAAAAAGCAAAAATTATTTTATCTATTTTATTCAGAGCAGATCCTCTGTCTCCAAATTCTCTGTCTCTCTTGTGTCCCTCCACTTAAATTTTGACACATGTCTTTTTATTTAATTTTAGAATTAATTAGTGTTAAGTAAGAGACTAGATGTCAAAATTTAAATAGAGGGACACAAAGAAACAAAAAATTTGAGGATAGAAGATGCTCTCTATTTTATTTGCCACAAGGAAAAAGATATTACTAATACATATACAATAAATCATTATATAATCAATTTCAACAACCTCTCTCTCTCTCCATCTTCACAAATAAAAGAAAATGATTATACGTTCCACAATAAAGATTTTGATTTTTGAAAGGTCCCAAGATTCCTATTGGCAATGGAGGAGAGGACAATGGGGTGGGGGTCTCCTACTTCAATTCTGTCAGCTCCACTCCTTTATGTTTCTGGTCCAACATCAAAATTAATTACTCTATTCAATGAAGTTCCCTACTAAAACTTGGCCAATTTCTACAAGTCCACGTGGTCTACTAATTTTTCATTTTCAAAATTTTCTTTTTGTTTGTTTGCATTTTAATTTCAATGTTTAGTTTTTTTGTATTTTAATTTTTAATATTGATAATACTTTCAATAATGATAATGAAAATTTTGCACTTTAAAAAATAGGTCGGGTTGAACTTTTTGCAAAACTAAGCGAAATTTTTATCATATCTCACTCTCTAGAAAGTCATTAATTAATAGATCATTTTAAGAATTTAATTGACGAAAAATAAATTTTAAAAACGATTATGACCCTTTGTAACAACAAAAGTTCATTTCGGCTTCACTATAAATATTTTTTCTTCTTTTTTGTGATAAAAAATGCATCGCCTTATTTTTTATCTCTCACTATAAATAGAAGGTGTGGGATATTTTAGATAAGTATCCAAAATGATCATATACTATGAAACCATCAAGAAGTAGCAAGTAGTATTAATTAACATATGGTACAAATTATGCAACCTTAAGGGTCTCATCAAAGACAAATGAGGGTCTCTTTCAATTATAACGACGTATAGAGACAAGTTTTTTAAACCATAATTCTTCCCATATTATCTTTTTACATTATATATTAATTTATTTATTTCTAATATTTTTGTTAAATATCAAAATTTTATACTCAACTTGAACAATCAGATAAATATATTTCTTAATTTATATGTTTTTCCTTGAAATCAATTAAATAAAATAGGAATGGATCGAGGGGATAAAAGTTTCATTATTAATATGTAAAGTTTTTTTGTCCGGCGTGCTCTAAGAATTTAGGCACGCATAATTTAAGTCATTTCATATAGTGGGTTAAAGATTAATTTAATTATAGATCTATATATTAATTTCATACTTTTATCAAAAATATTGTACATTGTCGTACAATTTATTATGTTAAAACATTATATTAGGAAATACACTTTTTTTTAGAAACACCAAAAAAAAAATAGTTAATTCGGAAAATGAAATCCAAAAAGTTTCTGTTGGGTCATGATATTTTACATAGTGGTCGGACTGGTTGGGCTTACTTATTTGGTTTTTCTCTTGGGTCATTATTATTGGGCTTTGCTATTAGACTAATTCATTGGATTATTTTGATTGAGTCTTACAAAGTCTTGGGCTGAATTATTGAACTGACCCATCAGATATTTAAATATTTACATCTTTGACCGGTGATGATGACAAAGGTATGGCTGACTGATATCTTACATGTCATTAATGAGGATTGGATAGTCGGTTAAATGATTGGGACGAGGGGGATGGGATTAATGGAAAAACTACTGCGCAGGTGGGTAGGGGTCGAGGGTCGATGTACAAGAAACCGAGTCTTGTATTATATCATAGCAAGGAAATCTCCAAGAAAACGTACGCATACACACAACACACATTTTTCTTATCTCTCTAACACTAGACATTTTTATCCTCCATTGTTAACCCTCAACAATTCGGCCTATACCGACTCTCACCCTCGAAGTTATCCCCGACGGTCCAAATTGTCCAAGCTTTTAGTGTTATTTGTGTTTCTTTATGCGGGATCGATACGTCTTACGTGATTGGAACGTAGCAAAAGATCTTGACGTTAAAAGTAAAATCATTCCATACAGATTTCACCATTAAGAAAAAAAAATACACATTATCGTATCCATAAAAAGAAAGCCTAAATCTGAGGATCACCTCCATATCTTTGCACCATTTCCACGATTTAGATCTTGAGTCATGCGCATGTATTGCGGAAATTTTGAGTGAGTTATAATTGTGAAAGACATTAATATAAAGTTTGGATAAAATTATAAGTGTATTTCAACATATTATATATTTTTTTTAAAAGAAAGAATTACCATCATATTTATCAATAAAAAAACTATACATATAATTCAAGGTATTTTATTTTTCTTTAATCTATTTGTTGAAAAGAATTGTACTAATATCCTACGGCCCTATTTTTAAAAAGTAATAATTTCAAACAAAATAATAGATAATCAGAAAACTGGATCGTAGTACACACAAAATATACTATTGAAAAACAATCGCATTCCAAAAGTAATAACAAAATATACAGATCTGAGCAATTCTTTCATACGAGTTGAGTTAGAAAAAAAACCGACCATCATGAAAAAAGAGCCTCTCAACCGGAAAAATCAAAATCTTCCAAGTGATGATTATGAAATCCTCTCGGGAGAAAAGAAAAATTATTAGAGCACAAGAAGAAGGATACATGGGAGGGTCTTTTCAAAAATAAGGAGAGGTGTCCCCAAATTTAAATAGAGGTTTTGTTGTACAAGTGTAGATGTATTGGCAGTAATGTGGTGTATGATAAGTCCACCATTAGACCTTGAGTTGGGCCTAGAAAATTAAAGTCTGTGCAAGGAATTGGGTTCTCTATATTGAACAGCTAGATAATTATTTTGAAATTTCAATGGTAAAAATTAAAGGAAGAATTACATATATTAGTATTTTTTTAAAAATAATTACAAAAATCATACACCTATAAAATAATTACAAAAATATTACACTTTTCCATATTTATTTACAATAATAGTGCAATTATGATTCCTTAATTTAAGGGATAATATTAATGGGCTGATATGGCAAATCTGGTGGTTTCTTTTAAATACGTGAAATCTTCTTCTTCTTCTTCTTCTTCTTCTTCTTCTTCTTCTTCCTTCTTTTTCTCCCAACTTCCATATCCTTTGTTCTGGTATTTCTCTCTCTAAAATCTTCTTCTTCTTCTTCTTCTTCTTCTCTCCACCCTTACTATTTCTCTCACTCCTCTTGAAGTCACTCGTCGTCAACGGACTGAATCTACTTCTTCAGACGATGGAACCGCCTCCTTTTGGAACCTACCATGCGATATGTACATGGTTGAAGTGATATTGTCATACTATGAGTCTTTAAATCTCTGGCGACATTAGTTCGATACCAAATTAGCGGTTTAAACTTGCGTATTATCAAAGAGATGGCGGCACATCCGGGCAACTCTTCTCCATCCGAATTTGTACAAATATAATTTTGGGAGTCATATTAAATTTTCCCTATTTCATACTTTGATTTTGTTGGATATTCATAACAATTTGTTATGATTTGTGAGTCTGTAATGTTTGTGAGTCTCAGTAATGTTTATTGGAGTTTATGTAAACTGGGTTGGATATACTGAGTTGTTTCGCTTTTGGTTATCATTATTAAAACTTGTTCGGTTACTTTCATATAACTATTTGTTTACTTTTATTATGTTTTGTTCTCATATCTCTTATGGTTTAGCTACTTATTATTGTGCCCTCGATGTGGGATTTTGGTTACTTTTATTTTTTTATTCGTTTAATATATAATTGTTTAGTATATATGGATTACTGGAATCGAGTTTTATTACATGATATTTCTTTTTTGGTTACCATTAAAACTTGTTCTCGTTACTATCATATAATTATGTAGTTCTTGTTTTATTATGTTACATTATAGTTCTTTGTTATTTAATGGTTTTTGGCTACTATTATTGGACAATCAATGAGGTATTTTAGTTATTATTTATTGTTTCTTTTAAGTTGTGTTTTGCTACATTGTTTGAGATGTACGTTAGTAACCAAATATGTATATAAAGGTAACCAACTATTATTTTGATAAGTAACCACATGAGAGTTAAAGCTTGTTTCATGACATATATCAAATGTGAAGTGTACATGTCATAGTATAATTGGGTTGCTAAACAAACAATATCACCTTCATTACATGATCTTTGGATACACAGTTGTTTTATGTTTTGGTTACCATTAAAACATATTATAGGTTCTTGTTATGTAACTATTTGGTTACTTATTTATTATATTTGTTTTATTTGTTATTTAATGGTTTTTAACTACTATTATTGTACAATCAATGAGGTATTTTAGTTATTATTTATTGTATCTTTTAAGTTGTGTTGGATACATTGTTTGAGATGTACAATTGGTAACCAAATATGTATATAAAGGTAACTAACTATTGTTTTGATAAGAACTTAAAAGTTACAATCTTGTTTCGTGACATATATCAATTGTGAAATGTACATGTCATAGTATAATTGGGTTTCTAAACAAACAATATCACATTCATTACAGGATCTTTGGATACATGTGTTTGTTTTATGTTTTGGTTACCATTAAAACATATTATAGTTCTTGTTATGTAACTATTTGGTTACTTATTTATTATATTTGTTTTTTCATTATTTAATTGTGTTTGACTACTATTATTGTACAATCGGTGAGAGAGTTATTATAAGGGTAACCATTTTAGTTTTTGTTAGTAACCAAATAATTAAAACTTATATCGTAATGAAATTATCAAGTCTTAATGTATATGTGAGGTTCCCATTTATCTAGTGATGGATACTTTTAAATTACATAGTTATAAAAGTTATTTGGAAATGGTCTATGCCAGGTTGGTAACTAAATATAAATATAGAGGTAACCATTTTATTTTAAATGGATAACCAAATTTATATAAAAATATTTCGTAATGCTTACCAATTGTTCAATGTATATGTTTACTTTATATTGATAACTCATGATGGAATCAAAAATTAAAATATTAATCAACATCAATTTTGGTTCTCAGACACCATCAAAATGTTACCAACCATGTGGTTAATAGTTCTTAGCGATGAAACAATTATATATTCCTCGTAAACAATTAAATTTGTTGTATTGGTTATTGCTCGATACCATTGTCTAACAACCGAATAAACATTATAAAGTAACCAAATCAATATTAGACAAGAACTAAATTACATAATTTTAGTAACCGTAAAAATAAACCAAATTTTTACATGCAATTTTGAAGGCCTAAATGATGGAATTCGACCAAAAAACCTCATAGCTTCACTGAAAAAAGTTTGGTGACTTTTGATCGTTGACCCATTTCCAATGAAATTAGGATCTGAAAACGCCAAAATTCGACACTCCAAACTTGACAGAAATTGTCAAATTGTCACTGCAACCAAATAAACATTATACTGTAACCAATTAAATAGTATACAACAACCAATATATATAATCAGATTAGCAGTTGTATGAAGGTAACCAATGTATTCAATGAGTAACCACCAATATAAAAGAAACAATTATAAAACTGAATAACAGTATAAAGTAACCAAATAAACACCTTACAGTATCTAAATACATATTATACAGTAACCAAGATATATGTAATTAGTAGTCAAGATTATAAAAAATATTTTTACATTCATTTTACAACCAAAATAATCAGTAATGACTTTGTTACAAATTAAAGACTAACAGATGTATGAAGGTACCTACCAATGTAGTTAATCAGTAACCATCAATATAAAATAATCACTATAAAACACAGTAATATAATGCAAGAACCATGATAATATTACACGAACCAAGTCAAAGATTATATACTAACCAAATTCAAATTAGACAAGAACTCAACATATATTTACTTAGTATACACAAGATAAATACATTTTGCATTGCATTTTTATAGTAAAAAATAACTAGTATAATTTGTTTGTTACCAACTAAAGGCAAACTTTTATAAGAATGTAACTAATGTAGCTAACAAGTAACCATTAATATAAAAAACATAAGTAGAAGTGTACATTAATATGCTTCAGCAACCAATATTACAGTAACCAATTAATCATTACAGTAATTAAGTTTGCATTAATCAAGAACCAAGTCGAGATTAGTTAGTAACCAAGTCAAAGACTATAATTTTACAAAGTAACCAAGTCAAATTAATCAAGAACCATTATAGTTTTACACAAGAAAAGTCAAGATTAATCAAGAACCAAAAGAATGTTACATAATAACCAAGTCAACATTAGTTAGTAAGCAATTCAACATTAATTAGTAATATTATGCAGTAACCAAGACAATGGAAACAATCAGTTTAATGTTATTTGTTTAGCAATTAAATTATGATAGTTGTATAAAGGTAACCAATGTAGCCAATTAGTTTCCATCATAATAAAACAAACCAATATAAATTAATCAAATATTGCACAAAGAATCATAACAACATTATACAGTAACAAAATCCAATGTAGCGGTAAACCAACACATGTTTAGTTAGTAACCATAAGATAAAAACATCATCCATTTAATTGTTATAGTGAAAAACAACCAGTATAGAGGGTTTGTGGGCAGTTAAAAAATAATTGTTGTAACCAATGTAGTTAACAAGTAAACATTAATGTAAGATCCCAAATAATTAATAAATGAAATTTAATTTCCTCTAATTATTATTTTGAAATAGTAAGGGTTGATGTGATTAATGTGGATAATTACGGGTAAAATACGCAAATATTTCAAAATAAGCAAGTGGTTATAAAATATTCATTGTTGTTTAGGAATATTCGTTTGGTCGTGGAATATTCAGATCTTTTTGGGGAATATTAAATGCGACCTGGTAGCAGACCATGTGTGGGCCCCATAACGAAAAAAACGATTGGAGGAAGAAAATGACAAATATAAGTTGTTTAAAAAATAACGGCGTAGTTATTACACGCTTTACATCGATGGAATACCCGGTGGTTAAAACACGAAGAAGATACGGTATTGCACCAATTATTGATTCTTACGTAAAAGGCACTTTGCTTTCAATAATGGTTACGATAATTACCGCTTCGATTTTATTTTATTGATTCAATAATTCATTGCGTTGATATTTTATATTCTTTGTTGTTTCAATAATTGTCATTACACAAAGATTTTTTCATTATCGAAGCAATAATTCATATTATCTCAATAATATTATTAGATAACATTATTGGCAATGTCTAGAAAGTTACGTCTAAGGAGAGGTTTGGTCACCTAATTGCGCGCAAGAAGGAGAAATTCTTATTGAAAGCCCCTCTTTCCCAGAACCGCCTGTCACAATATTGTGATTCTCAGAATATTATTTGTGAATAATTAATTATTGATTCATATGATGAGGAAAATATTAATTTTATGTGGATATAGATGGAGAAAATTTTAATGTGACAATTGTTGAAAATTGAAATTTTATCTTTTTCGATAAAATAATTCATTTATATATATATATAATATTATATTTTAATAATATAATAATGGTGATATTTTTACAACGAATGTGGGATATATGAGTATATGTGGAGGAGGAGTATTTTTGTTACCAAAATGTTTAAAACATGTTAAACATGTCGGTGGACCCCATTTATTATTTGAAATTTGATTATAGCTTTCTAAAATCACCCGTTTGTGGATTTCGGTCCAATTTACATTTGAAATTTGAAAAACTTTCTTCCGAAAGTTGTATAGAATTGAATTTCCTATAAAAACACGAGAGATTTGAATTTTCCGATAAAAGGGCTATTTATTATGAATTATTGAAGTTCAAGTTCAAAAATAATTGATTTTTGGAAGTTTAAATTATTTTAAATTAGAAAACATTTTTTTTTTTTTTTTCTAGAAGGTTGGCATGTGTGAATTCTTTGAGATTAAGATTTCAAGGAATACGATAATATTTTTATATATATTAATATTATATTAAATTTTCTCGCTTTTGGTGTTCAAGTAATTTCCTATAAATAGGTCTTGGGTTAAATTGAAAATCACACCGAAAATCAAGTTTTCTCTCTATATTATCGAAATATTTTTGTGAGTATTTTGAGTATACTTTGAGTATTGCTATACGGTGCAAGTTCAAGTCATAGCCTATATCCTGTTTCAACTAAGTAAATCTTGTTTTTCGAGGTAAGGGATGTTATTTTCTTCTCAAATGATATTATTTCTTCAATATCATTATCTTTGAAATATTGGTTGGAACTTTTTATCAAATTTGAACTTTTTCATGTATAAGGTTACTATTCATGAGTTACTTATTCACGAGTTACTATTCACGAGTACTATTCATGTAAGCGTGATGATGTTTTTTGTGAAATTTCTATCTTTTGGTGTCTAATTACTATTCACGATATCAAGACTATTCACGATATCTGAGACTATTCATTCACGAATCTGGCACTATTCACCGAAAAATGAAATTTCTTCTTTTAATTCAAAATATCTATTGTGGATACTAAATTTTGATTGTATCCATGTTTTGATCATTCTTGAATTTTACACCACTATGATTATTTTTGAGGTATTTTTGACGTGGATAAAACAAAGTACGAATCCTTAATCCTTGTCATTATTCAATCGGATTCGCTTTCTTTAAAAATATTTTTCATCATCCTCGGTCTTAAATGATGATATTATTGAATATCTTTGGCTGTAGTGCAAAGATGAATGATTTCGATGAATATCTTTGGCTGTAGTAGTGCAAGATGAATGATTTCGATGAATATCTTTGGCCCGTAGTGCAAAAAGATGAACAGTGTTTAGATGAACATGACACTAATCGGTGAATGTCCTTGGCTTTGTAGTCACAAGGATGAATATTTGATTTCATTGCGAATATTGATTTAAAACTTGTTGTCTATTGTATTCTATTATATTTTTCCTCGTGAAGACTAACGATAATTTTGTTGTATATTATCTTAGTCATAATATTCTTTACTGGGCTAGTCGAGCTCACCCTTTTCCTTTTTGTTCCATTTTTCTTCTCAGGAGGCGAGAATATAACAAGTACGAGTCGGGGTATGGAATGAAAGTTCTAGGGAGAGTTGTTTAGTAGTCCTCACCATTGTTGTAAAATAATGTATCAATAATTATGATGAGGATTTATTTGTATGTGGATATTGTCTAGATGGCAATATCTGTATTTAAACTCACAGTTTTACTATTGTAATAATAAAGTTGTAGTTGTTTCTGTACCGTGTATTGACAACTCAGAATGGGGGATGTAGACCTATTTTGGGGGCGTCACAATTAATATAACCAATGTAGTTAACAAGTAACCATTAATATAAAAATATAAGTATAAGTATAATTAGATTAATGCAAGAACTCAGCTTCGATATTAATGAGTATCCATTATATTTTTACATAGTATCCAAATCAAGATTATTCAAGAACCAAAATAATGTTAAACAAAGAACTAACTCAAAGATTAGTCAAGAAATATATACATATAATTGTTCATACATAGGTATCTATATACATTTAATTGTTCAAGAACCATATATAACCATAGAATTTGTAGTAACCATAGGTAAATATATAAATATAATTTTATATCTTGATACACCTCAATATTAGGCGAAGAATCAATACAATGTAGTCAATGAGTAACCTCAAATATATAATAATATAAATCGAAATTAGTTAGTAACCAATATATCAAAGTCAACATTAGTCAAGAATTAATTCATCATTTTTCATTAACCAATTCAAGATTGTTCAAAGAATATTATACAAAGAACCATTATAATTTTAAACAACAACTAGATCAAAGAATATGCAAGAACCACAATAAAGTTACCCAATAATCAAATCATCATGAATCAAGAATCAATATATTGTTACATAGTAACCTAGGAAGCATTAGACGAAGAATTAGCTTATCATTAGATATTATAATGTTACAAAAGTAACCAAAACATCATTAGACAAAGAACCAACATAGCTTCATACAAAGAACCAAGACAACATTAGACAATATAATGTTACAAAGTAACCAAGACAACATTAGACAAGAACCAACATATTGTCATACAAAGAACTAAGATATCATTAGACAAGAAACAAAGACAAAGACTCAAACAATATAATGTTATACAAGAAACAAAACAACAATGATAAGAACTAACAAACGATTCGACAAGACAAGAACTAATGTTTATGATGAGTAACCATTAATATAAAAATTCAAAGAGAACTTCGTTTGAAAATTATAAATTAATCAAATAAACAATTTAGTGAAGCAGCTTTATATTTATTTAGTAACCATAATCTAAAACATATGAATGAATCAATCAAACACTATAGAAATTTGTAGTAACCATTTTAATTATGAAAAACTTAATAAAGGTAACCAATATACATACGAATACCGTAGTAACCATAGGTAACTATATGCATACGAACTTTAAACTCACATACCTCAGAGTTCAGATTTGTATCGAAGTTGCTGTGATATTGTTTTTGGTTACTAAACTTGAAGTTGATGATGATTTTGTATTCTATTTCGTCTTCTCCGATCTCAGATGTTACTGAAACTGAACTTGAAGTTGCTGTGATCTTAGTTGTTGATGATGATTTTGTATTCTATTTCGCCTTCTCCGATCTTAGTTGTTCTTTGTGAACTTGAAGTTCTTTGTGATCTTAGATCTCACTCAAGGCATGAAGAATTGGATTTCTCCGATTTCAAAATATGAATGTTATGTTCCACTCGCTTGATTTTAGGAGCGGTTTGGGGATGAGAGAGAATGTAACCGACGTGTATATGGAAAAAAGATCCGCGTAATATTATGTTGACGTTATTTTTGTAATTATGTTGTGTGTTTTATTTTTGTAAATATTTTTTAATTGTTGTATATTAATGTAAAGGACCCTAAATTAAATTCGTTAAATGATTTTAATCTTTACAGATTTGATTAAACTATTGTGATATCCATTTATATATTTGGATTGTTAATTTGTTTGTAAAGACGTTATGCTGAATTAATATATATAATGGAGAGAAGCCGAATCCAGCTTTTATTCAAACGTTACTGCTTGGGCTCAATCCATTCACTATATGTGATTTCAAGCCCATAAAAAGTTTAGAAAAAACTGTTTGGGTAGGAATTCTTAAATATCCAATCCATTAAACTGTTTAGACAATTTAAAACGTTTTTAAAGTTAAGATTCACATTATTTATTAATTTTATAATTAATAATACTTTTTAAATAGTTTATGATATTCATAATTGTATAGACATAAACTAAATGTATTCATGTCAATTTGAGCTTAAAAATGTTTGAAATTAATTTTTAAAAAAGTTAATAATGATTTTCAGAGAAAGAAATTACTGACATAATTGTATTTAACTAAAAAAATATACTACTTTTTTGGGATGTATTGATATCTAGCTAACAAATTTTATGATTAGATATACTCCTGTTGGATCCAAAATTTGAGATACAATAATTATAAAGTAATGAGGATATTTTTATTTTTTCAAACTTATTCTGTAGCATAATTCGCTAGAAATTAATTTAGTAATAGTTGCACAATAGTACTCAATTAATAAAGAGTGAAAATAATGGCATGCATGTAGAGAATTTTATAATCTAATAAAAATATATCTATAGTTTTAGAATATACCAAGAAAAGATGGAGTGTATATATATATATATATAGTGTAACTTATTATATGAAAATTTAGGTAGGGAAAGATAAGTTTCAAGTTGAACTGAAATTAATTAATAAGTAGGGATGAATTAGTAAAATATAGGTCATCCCTAACATTACTTTATTTTCTTATATATATGTTTTAAAATTGTTTTAGACAATAAACAAATCAGAAATTAAAAATCAGATAATTATACATTCTCGATCCACTTGGTCTATCTTAATTAATTCTGGACTTGTTTGTTTGTTTGTCTGTCAAACAAAGAGATCGATGTCATTGGATAAGCTGGTGCCACTAGTAGTTATCACGTCAGAATTGGCAGACATCCTCAATTAATAATACTTGAGTTTTGTTTGATAAACTTGAGTATTAAGATCTATCTATATGGTTCATCCGGGGGAGAGATCGAGCTTCAAAAAATAGTGAATGGTTTTATCAATACACAAATGTATAACTCTCCAGGAATTTCAATTGCGCTCATATTCATCACTGTAGGAATTGGGTTCAAGCTTTCCCCAAATTTCTCATCAATGAACTCCTGACGATACGAAGGAGTGCGGTTCGTTCGATAAATTCCTACCTCTCTATCTATCTCTAGAGATGTTTGGATTTTCAAAACTCCATTGACATGCAGAAGAGAAATGCTAATGTCTTAATAAATTAGATCATCCGAATGGTTATGATGCCCAAATAAAAAATTATTTGATAACTAAAAAATAAATTGTCTCTTAATAACATTATTTTATTATTTTAAAGGGTAAAATTTATTTACTTAATAATTTAAATATTCAATTTAATAAAAATGAGTGCATAATATTGTTGAATATATTTATATAAAAAAACCTATCAAAAATTTTTTATTATGAGGTACCTCTTAATTATTAAGATTTTATTTTTTGTCTTACAGATTAAGAGACATTTAAAAATAACAAAAAAAAACAGCATCATACCTCTTAACGAATAAAATACGATCTAGACAATAAGATGTAAATAAAGAGCACCTTAATATACTACTACTCACCTTGTACGTATTTCAAGTTATAAAATAGTAACAACTTGAGAATAATGTTACAGTTAGTGTATGTAGTATTATTCATAATTCAATTAGTGAAAAGCCAAACACCAAATGTACTAGTAATCCGTTATTTAAGTATATAACCGAAATTAGAACTTATCTTCGTCAGTCACACAAAAATTTCCATTTCAGATATTCAGCAGTTTCCAAGCAATTTTTGTTTGAGGTGACGTGGCAGTAGTAGAAGGGGTAGTCCCACTGGAACTGACGCAACCATAAAACCTGATCCTCGTGTCCAGTGTATGGAACGTGGGCTCCAGAATGCTATGTGAAAGTGTGGGCCGTGGGCTGCCTACCGATTGACAGCCGTCATTCGGCCGTCTAAGACATCTTTCTTTCTTTCTTCTTACCCCATTTGAGAGGGACAAGGACTTGTTTGGAACCAAGTTTGTTACTTGGGAATTAATTATTAATAAGAAAAAACAAGATATAAATTTCCCTTCTATTATATGGGTTTTAAAATACTATCATCGTTACATACTTACATGTGAATATTTTTTTGGTCCGACTGTTTACATATAGGCCGGGACAGAGGGAGTACCATTTAAAAAATTTATAAATATTAAAGATGCATTTTATTCCAGTTTAATCTTATATATATTAGTTGCGGTGATATAATAATGAAATTTTAAAAATAAATTTTAGGATGTTATGTCATTTTCTATACTACAAATAAAAAGAAAATTCTATTTACTGATCTTTTTTCTTACACAAACTCTTTTTGTAAGGTAAAAAAGTGTTAAACTCGCTCGGGTTAGAATTACACAAATATCAACTTGTATAATTCTAGCTGACCCTCTTATTATGTTTGCATAAAAATAATAAAGACTCAATCTGCCATCTCCTTACAGTAAGGAGATGGCAGATTAAATCTTTATTATTTTTATGCAAACATAATAAGAGGGTCAGCTAGAATTACACAAGTTGATATTTGTTTTTCCGTCAATAATTTGGCTAACAATTCATCGATTAATTATTATAAAAATATTTTTTTCCTTTTTAAAAATGAATTGTTATTTTCAATATGGTCTCGCACACATGAATGCAAGTCACATCTACTATTTTTTTTTTGTTGATAATGTGGGATTTCTCAAACGCAGTCGGATTAATCCCCCAACTTGGACCAGCAATTTTCTTTGAAAAAATTTGTGCTAACAACTGGGGTTCACATTTACTATTCATATAAAAGTAACTTTGCAAAAAATATCAATTTTCTTTTTAAAAATATTATTTTTCTATAAAAAATCCATTTAAGAATTTAGGATCTCACTTAGCCGCCAAATAAAAGGAAGTAGAAAATTATTCTAAACAAATAACACCAATTGTATACATCAATTCATGGATGGTTGATAGTTGGAAACGTTAAACGAACTTATCCAACCAAGGCTAGATCCAAAAACTGTGGAAAGCTAATAAATTAAGATTTACTCCTCCGTTCCAAATTAATTGTTCAGTTTTGACTTTTTAAAATTAAATTGACCATTTTTAAAACTAATCTTTTTATTATTTTTACTAAAATATAGGTGAAAAGATTATAACCAAAAAAAGTATATACAATTTATTACTAATCCTAATTTTATAATTTTAAAAATATATTTATATATGCTAATTATTAATTCTAAAATAGTCAATCGACTTAAAAAAAGTCAAAACTGAAAGCGAGCTAATTTGGGATTTTAGGAGTAATATTTTGCTGTGACTGATATATATCAGTAGTATACTCCCACTGTTCATATTTAATTTCTCTCTCCGTGGCACAAATTTTAAATATACCAAATATTTATTTATGTAATATATTTTAAAATTGTTATTAATATAATCAAAATAATATAAAAATTCGTGTTTATTAATTTTAAAAAATTATGTTTTCAACATATCTTAAAATTGACTCATCAGGGCACAAACACTAGATCAACAAATGATCATAGTCAATTAAATCTGAATGGAGTATTCACTATATAAGATCAAAAAATTTAATAGTAGTTGTTAATTTAAATTATACTACCTCATTTATAAAATTAAAGATATATTTTGATTTTTAGAGTTAATTTGTGAAATCTTAAAATTAAAAATTGAAATTATAATGTTTATGATATTCTTATTGTTTTTTTTTTAAAAAAGAAACAAGTTTAGCTTGTAATAAAAGAATTAATGAGCATCTGTTTTTCAGCAGTTTCTGAAGGAGGAATGGAAGCTCCATGTGAATGAGTGAAACAAATATGAATTCATCAGCATATACTTACGGACAAAACTTGTTATATTAACTTAATTTTCTAACATGTACACGACGTGGTCATATAACTTAAATAAACCATGAAAATTGGTTGTTGGCCTAACATATAATCCTGGGATTGATTGATGAGGAAAGAATAGGGATGCATAGCATACTTCCAGGTTTTATTTTATTAGTATTTTTTTGGTTTACTGTCAAGTTGTATTATTCAACTAATTAAAAACATATGTCTCTTCAATCATCACTGTTGGGTCATGATATTTCTTATTTTTGGGCCGGGTATATTGGGCCTACTCACATAAAGAATCCATTGGACCTTTATTTTTAATCCAGATTAAAAACCCACTAGGCCTGGGTCACCATATTTGTATCCGTTTTAATCTTTAAAACCGGAATTGTTCGATAGATCGACCCATTAGATATTTTAATATCTCATACTTTGACTTGTGATGATGAAAAAGCATGACGGTTGACGAGGCTCTCCCGCCATGCATTAATGTGGATGGGATCATAGCCACGTACGTGATGAAAATAATAAAAGCAAGCGTAGATAAACCTTATACACGATCGGCAGAGCCCATCAGTCGGAAGGGTGTCGGTAGTAGTGGGTGGCACAAAGAATCCAAAGCAAGATAGTATAACCTAGCAAGGAAGCCATCGTATATGAAGTACGTTCTCTCACATATATTGATTTTTTTCGCATTCTCCCATACACACACAACCGAGAATTATTATCTCTCTCAAAACACTAGACAATACATTCCTCCATCGTTAACTTTGTGAACACATACTAATTCTCACGCTGAAAGCAATCCCCGACGGAACCGCCATCGAAGCTTTTGTCGACTTTGTGTTTACCGTGCGAGATCGTGACATCTTACGTGATTGGGGCGTGGAGAAAGATCCTGGCGTTAACATCAAGCGCTAGAAGGAGGGCTTTTGAGTTCTAGTGTCATTAAAATTTTCAATCACAATCGCTTTAACCTACTTCAAGATGATGAGGAGTAGGATGGTACGCCGGCGGCGGCGGCGATGGTCATTAATTTCGTCCACGCTTCCTGTGTTTGATGAAGGATCGTCTGGGTCCTTCCAAAAGTGCTCACGAGAGCACGGCTTCTAAGCATAATTCAGGGGATCTCCGTCCGAAGATTCCTGGCGGGGCCAGACGAAGATTGGTTTTCGGTGCGGATGAGGAGCGAAATCATGGTCGAAGACAGGTGGAAGGCTCACCGACCAAGATTTATCATAGAAGTAGCCAGGAGGATAGAGCTGCCAAGTTGGCAAAGATGGCGGACGAAGCAGATAGAGCCATGGAAGTCCTGTTAAAGCAAAGAGAAGATATAGCCGAACAGATGCTTCGGGTGGCGGAATTACGGGACGAAGCATCTAGCCATGATCGGTCCGAAGGACGAAGTGGGCATAAGGAGGAGTCACGACGAAAGGGAAAGGAGCCGAAGCGTTCCATGCGTGTTTCTAGGGATCATTCTCGGTAGGAGGAGATCGAGGCGAGAACTCTCGTGGTCTCGAAGAAAGCGATGATGGCTGTTACCTCTCAAAGATCGTCGAAACGATTATCGACAAAGGAAGCGGTCGAAGGAGGTCGTGCAAGTCGGGTAATGGACTATCAACGTGATCATTCTCACCATAAGGAAAGAGTTGTAATCAAGCGGATCAAGAAGTCCTCCAGGCGATGGGATCGACGGAGGAGGTCGATCCTCTCAGAGACATAATGTTGTTCACGAGAAAGAGGTTTTCCCACAGCCTGAAGGCGTTGATTTTCTAGTAAAGGAGCTGAGAGAGCTCAGAAAGTAACTGGCTAAGGTCCAGCAGGTGAAGGACGCTCCGGGAAAGAAAGCATCCCCTTTTTCCTCAGATATTCTCAAGGAAAAGGCGGATATCACTAAAAAATTGCCTCGCATGGAAAGTTACGATGGAACCGGGGATCCTTATGACCATAGTCAGGCGTTCGACCGGCTAATGGACTATTACGACTTCACTGACGCTGCCAAGTGTCACACCTTTGTTATGACGCTGAGAAAGGATGCGAGACAGTGGTTGGGAACTTTGCCTTCGGATTCAATATCCTCTTGGACCGAACTTTGTGATAAGTTCCATGCCTGCTTTAGAGCAACCAAGAAGAGGAAAGCTTACGGGTTCTCTCAGCACATGATCCGCAATTTACCAAATGAATCTTTGGGCGATATGTAAAGAGGTTCGTAGAAGCGATCGGTCGGTGTCCGATCTTAATGATCTCCAGGCTGTAGGTTTGTTCCAGAATGGATTGGATCTGGTAAAGTCCGAAAAGTTGGTGAAGAAGTTGATGTTCAATCATCCGAAGAGCTTGGCCGAAGCCTTTGACAAAGCAGAAGGCTACATCGTTGTGGAAGAAGCTATGAACAGCCTGAAGCATCCTCCTTCGGGTCAGGGGAAAGAGTCAGTAGCTCCTAAGCCCGAAGTTGAACAGAGGAGAACGGGGGGTATAATGATCGGACAGAGGGCAGTTCAAAAATACAATAATTCCTGGCGGCAAGGAAGCAGTCATCCCTCCGTTCCAACCCCGAAGGTGAATAAGGTCTACACCAAACTAAACACTGATAGATCGATAATTCTGGATCAAATCAGAAATCAACCTTTCTTTGAGCCACCCCGTGATAACTACCGAACCGGGCAGGGTAACTCTCGTAAGTATTGTGGCTATCATCAGGCCGCTGGCCACGACACTAACGAGTGTTGCAATTTGAAAGACTTTGTGGAGAGGAAGATTAAAGATGGCTTGTTGGTGCAGTATGTGGCCGTAAATGATCAGCAGAACATTAACCGTGCTGTTCAGACGGTTCAAAGGGCTCCAGTACTGCCGCCAAGGCATGTTATCGATGTGATAACCGGTGGGTCCGCAGGGAAGTTGATAGGGAGGAAGAGAAGGGCTTACCTGGATTCGGTCATGACTGTGACAGATGCTCCCCTGAAAGTGGATAGACCATTCCCCGGGACTGTCATATCATTTACCGACGCTGACTATCCTTCTAACCCATCGAGCCACACGAGGGGGCCTTGGTGATCACAAATGAAGTGGACACGGTGGACATGAAGCGCATGATGATAGATAATGGATCTTCATGGATATCCTCAGACGCCCACGCCTATCGAGGATGCACCTTGATGGGCGTAAGATGGAGGTCGGGCAGAAGCTCCTTTATACGGCTTTCAAAGAATGATCCTGTCATCAAAGTTGCGAGCCTATTGAACTCCGGTTATCTTCTTGCACACAAAGACCCCAAAGAAGTCGAAATAGTATGTAAATTCTATGTTGTGCACGTTGATTCAAATTTACAACGCTATACTTTGGGAAGACCAACTTTAATCGCTTCTCCAAGTCGTGACCTCCATCCTCATTTCAAAGTCAAGTTCCCCACGGCTCACGGGGTAGGAGAGGTGGCGGGGGACTTGGATCTAGCCCGACGATGCTACCGGAATGCTGTCATTTCCTCTGGAGTGGGGGTCAGCAAACAAAAGCAAGGCGATGACAATTGAGATTGAGCCCTTTACCGAAAGTAGTTCGAACCGATGGTGGTTCTCTTGGGAGGGACGGAGGAGGTCGAATTGATCCTTGGAAAGTCAGATAAGATCAGTGAAGATCGGTTCGGTCTACCGTAACCTCTTCTGACAAACCTTATAGAACTCTTACGTCTATGCGGATATTTTTGCATGGGAACCAAGGGACATGCCCGAGTTAGTCGGAAGATAGCCGAAGCATAGCCGAATGTAGATCCTCGAAGAAGCTTGCCTCGGCGAAAAAGACGGATCTTTGCTACTGAATGATGAAAAATCATTGATGAGGAAATAACAAAGTCATTGGTCACCGACTTCATATATGAAATTGATTATCCCGAATGGATGGCTAATGTGGTGTTGGTGCGAAGCGAGAATGGAAAATGGCGGGTTTGCATCGACTACACCGAACTCAATAAAGCTTGTCCGAAGGATTTTTATCCTCTGCCCCATATTGATCAGCTTATCGATGGCACTTCGGGGTATGCATTACTAAGCTTTATGGATGTTTTTTCGAGTTATCACCAAATATCCATGTAAAGAGGACATCCCAAAGATCGCGTATTATTGCACACCGCTCGCCGGTGTCACGCCTACAAGAAGATGACTTTTGGCCTTATAAATGCTGGAGCCACTTACCGAAAAATGATGAACTTCATCTTCGATAAAAAATGGGAAGGAACATGGAGGTATACGTCGATGACATGATCGTGAAAAGCATGCAGGTTCAGAGTCATTTGGACGATCTAGAGGAATGCTTTCAGACTGTCCGTCATCGTCAACTGAGACTTAATCCGGCCAGTGCACTTTCGGCCTTGGCCAGGCGGGGGAAGTTTCGGGTTATCTTGTCGATCAAAGGGTATCGAGGCCAATTCGGAGAAGATTCAGGCCATTCTTGACATGAAGACTCCTCAGTCGTTCAAGGACGTCCAACGTCTGACTGGAAGGATTGCAGCATAAGGAGGTTCGTCGCCAAATCTGCAGAGAAGTGCCTTCCTTTCTTTGATACATTGAAAGGGCCGAAGAATGCAAAGACGTTCCAGTGGACTTCAGAGTGTGAAGACGCCTTCCAAAGCAGCATAAAGGCGTATCTTCTTCTTGCCTTTATTGGTGAAACCCATTCAAAAGAGACCTTATATCTGCACTTTGTAGCAAAGTTCGTTAATGGTCGGAGCAAAGATCTTGGTTCGGGAAGGTCGATGGAAAGCGAAGATCCGGTCTATTATGTCAGTCACGTCCTGCGAGATGCTGAAACCAGGTATCCAAATATCGAGAAATTTGCCTTCGCCTTGATAATTGCTTATAGAAAGCTTCGGCAATATTTTCAAGGTCGGCTCCTGGTCGTCTACACGGATCAGCCATTGAAGAAAGTGATGGGCAAGCCAGAAGTTTCAGGGAGACTAGCGGCATGGACTATGGAATTGTCCCAGTTTTTCATCGAATACCATCCACGAACCGCTATCAAAGGTCAAGCTTTGGCCGATTTCATGGTAGAATGTTCGCTCACCGGCGGATCTTGAGTTACCTAAGTTTAATCGTCCGATCGAAAGATTCTTGCGAGCTTTCAACAGAGCAGAATATTTGGACTCTATATGCAGATGGTTCCTCTACCCTAACTGTTAGTGGGGCAGGAATTATTTTGACAAGTCCGGACGGATTCAAAGTTCAACAGGCCATCAGATTCGGATTTAAAGCGACAAACAACGAAGCCGAGTATGAAGCGTCTTTGCGGGTGTTCGATTGGCAAAGAGTCTAGAGGTCCGGAACCTTATCATCTACAGTGACTCTCAGTTGGTTGTCAAGCAGCTATCAGGGGATTATGAAGCTCGTGGAAATCGGATGATCAAGTATCTGGCGGAGTTAAAGGATCGACTTCAGTATTTCGCTTCGTACGAATTTCAGGGCATAGAGCGTAATGACAATTCCATCGCCGATGCATTGTCGAAGTTGGCTACTACGGATGCAGATGTTTTTAATGGATCTGTTTACTTGGAAGTTCTACAACAGCCGAGTGTTCAACATGAAGCAGTGATGTGTATCGAGCGATCTAACTATTTGGATGACCCTATATCGAGTATTTAGCGATGGCGTCCTTCCTTCCCGGATCGAGATGTTGGCAAAAAAGATCAAATACAAGAGCGCCTAACTTTGTTCTTATTGATGGGAACCTTTATCGATTAGCCTTTTCTTTACCATTATTAAAGTGCTCGGTCCCATCCGAAGCGGAATATGCTTCTCCGGGAGGTTCACGAGGAATTTGTGGTGACCATATGGTCTGCTAAGTCTTTGCTTTACAAAGTACTTCTAAGGCTACTATTGGCCTACAATTTTCAAGGAAGCTACAGAGTAGTATGTCAAGAAATGTGAAAAGTGCCTACTCAATAGTCCGATCCCATCGTCACCACCGTAAGTCTTATACTCGATTTTATCTCCTATACCATTCATTTATGTCTGGGGTAGATATATCGGGTCCATTGCCTAAAGCTAAAGGTCGTTAGCTTTGTCATAGTTCTTATTGATTACATGACTAAGTGGGTAGAGGCGAAGCCACTTGATTAATTACTGAAGCAAGAATGTTTGAAGTTCATAAAAGAGTCCGTAGTGTTTCGCTTCGGATCCCTGAGTATTAATATCTGACAACCTGGACGCCATTAAGGATCAAAATTTGAAGTATTTTTAAAGGAGTTGGGGATTCAAAGATAAGAAGACTTCATGGCTCATCCACAATCAAATGGCTGTTAGGGTGACCAACAGACGTCATTGAATCAGGATCAAGCAGAGATCGGATGAAGCTAAAGGAAGATAGCCAGAGGAGCCGTCAACAGTGTTGTGGGCTTATCGGACTACACCGAGGACTACCACTGGGGATTCACCTTTTCGACTGGCCTATGGTACTGATGTCTTAGTCCCTGTCGAAATCGGATCTCCAAGTCTTCGGGTCAGTCAATACAAAGAAATATTCAATGACGAAGGACTGAAGGCCAATTTGGATCTGCTAGAAGAAATCAGAGAGGTTGCTCTACTTAAATTGGATGCTTATCAACGAAGAGTAGCTAAGCATTATAACAAAGGAGTCAAGCTTCGCAGATTTGAAGTAGGAGACTTCGTCCTCAGAGAAGCCGAAGCTTCTACACCTCAAAATACTGGAAAGTTAATGCCAAACCGGGAAGGCCATATGAAGTGATCAAGTATCCAAACCGCACTTATCGGTTAAGGGCATTAGATGGTTCAAATCAAAACACCTAAAGACGTATTGGCGGGCTTTTAAATACTTTCAATAAAGACCAAGTTAATTCATCTAAGTCTATATATTATTGTTCATTATCAATAAAAAGACACTTTTTCACTATCGATCCCGGTCCTATTTTGTCCTATGGTCACTACTGATTGTAAGGAGGTATGGTAGGACTTCACGGCCATTCGATGATGACAAAATTTCATTTGTCGTTTCTACCGAGTGGTAGACCAAGGATCCTATATTGATTTTACCAGGTGGTAAATCAATGGTCACTATCGATCCCGGTCCTATTTTGTCCTATGGTCACTACTGGTTGTAAGGAGGTATGGTAGGACTTCTTTGGCCATTCGATGGCGGCCCATTTGTCGTTTCTACCCCGAGTGGTGGGCGAAGGATCCTATATTGATTTTACCAGGTGGTAAATCAATGGTCACTATTGATCCCGGTCCTATTTTGTCCTATGGTCACTACTACGGTTGTAAGGAGGTATGGTAGGACTTCTGTCGCCATTCGATGGCGACCCATTTGTCGTTTCTACCCCGAGTGGTGAGCGAAGGATCCTATGTTGATTTTACCAGGTGGTAAGTCAATGGTCACAATTGGTCCTTATATCTTGGTCCTCATGTCTTAGTCCTTATATCTTGATCCTTATATCTTGGTTTTTATATAATTGTTTTACCCTGAGTGGTAAACAAATGACCGATCTCATACTTCGGAACCGATGAGTATGTGTTACTTTATTTTATTTAAGTGTTGAATTCGGAATACCTCGTTCTTTAACATCACTTTATCTGTTATATGACATGCTTAATTGATAATTAACAATTTGAGTTAAATCCTCGAAGTGTTTGAGTTCAGTCCTTTCTGTTCAGTTAAGTTAAATTACATTCATGAAATTCAATTCCTTCGCCTCATACATTAACTATTATATGTCTTAACCGATTCAATTGCTTTAGGTTCATTTTACCGATATTGAATTATTGACAAGAAAACTAACCGAAAACATAGTTTACAATTAAGGAAATTGCAGATTCATCAGGAAAACTAAAATATTCATTCGATCTATTCATTCATGAACAAAAATACACCAATATAGAAACGTAAAAAGTTTAAACAGATAAATTTTTACATAAGTCAGAATGAAAGCAGGAAGAACACCTAGGCACCACCTTCGTCTTCGGAGTTGAGCAAAGTTGGATCCAGTTGAAGCGTGAGACAGCTTTTTCTTTTCTCTCTCTCAGCGGTCTTAGTAGCCTTAGAGTAGACTTTCATGATCTCGACGTTAAGCTTGTCCGAGTCCCTATATTCTCGCTCAGATTCGCTTTCGACCTCTTCTATCGAAGAGAGGACCCTTCCTCAAGATCCTTTATTTTAAGACGAAGCTTGGCGCGTTTGTTCTTGTGTCTCCATCCTTCATCCCGGGCCTTTGATTGAGCCTCATGGAGTTGAATAGCCAGCTTGGTTGGCGAGAAAAAACTCCTCATTCTTGGCCTCTCAAGCGAGTTTTTCTTCGACCGCTTCGCTGCTCAGATCGGTTAAAGTTTGTTGGCGGGCTTCGGAGGCGCCAACCTATCTCTCAGGGTTCTTTAGTTCATCATCGACGCGTCCTCAAGTCCATCTTAGCTCGATCCAAGTCTCGTTGAGGCCATCGATGACATGAAGAAGCGTCTTCTCGATCGGCCCTTTCTCGAGCCAAGTCGATCTCAAAGATATCGATCTCTGTCTCATGAAATCTTCCTCGGCTTCCCCATTTATGTGTGTCTTGGGACGAAACGTCCAAAGACGACGATTAGCTAAGATATGTCCGCATAAAGGTTTCTCGAAGCAATACCAGATATACAATTAAGAACAGAAAGACGTAAAAATAAAGAAATGATTATTTACCTTAGCGGATAGCTTTCATCCCTTCATCGAAAGCAAATTCACGTCCGTGTGATCACTGAACCGATGATCGTCAGCGTTCCTTACGAAGGCCCCGAATAGGTCGAACGAAAAGTTATCATTGAATCTAGGCCACAGAGTCGAAGATCCCACTACTCGGATGATAACCCCGACCCAAGGACCGGTCGTTTCAGCGGTGGTCTTGACCTTTCTCGGGAAGGAGCTGGTTGTTCGGGAGGAGTAGGTTCAGTTCGCCGTATACCTGCCCTCGGGAGAGGAGATTTGTTTGGACTGGGTTCTTGGAGAGGAGTGACCACGTAGAGCTTGGGTGGTCACAAAAGTGCGTTCTCTTCCTCGACAGGTTTTTGGACAAATTCATCCCGATCACCTTCTTCAATGTATTTCTACAAAGTGATGCGAAGGGGGGTATGATCAAGATTGGAGCACCCTAAGCTCTTCTACGGCCAAAAGGCGTTATCTTACTTTTCACTTTTTTTGGTGCGGAGGATGCTTCTTCGATCGGAGACGATCGAGTAGGCCTCCTCGTCGAGGGACGGATGTGGTGGTTGGTTCAACTTCTGGGGTGACTTCTGAAGGGCTTGGAAAGGATGTTGTTCTGGGTTTTCTGATTGCCCTCCTCTTCTTCGGCGAGACGGAGGGTCTCTTCCAAAATAGAACCTCTTGACCTCGGGTTCGTCGATTTCGAACTCGTCATGTATGTTTCCGGATTGGTTCGGCCGAGCAGCCTTCCTGCCTCGAGTTTCAACAGCTTCCGAAGGCTTCCCAGACAAAAAATCTTCGAACTCTTTTATCTCTAAAGAGCTCGGTTTGATCAAAGATACTGCATAACCAATACAACTCTGTGTTAGAATCCACATTATAAAAGCATTTTCAAAAAATTCGTATACATATAAAATAGACCGATACTTACATTTATGGTCATATAACCATGCTTGCTTCGAGAGGAGTCCGTACTTCCACTCCTCCTTGGGGAAATTGTCAAAAAGTTCCATCATTTCCATTTCTCTTTCTTCAGAAATGTCTCCAAAGTCAGCAGAGATCTTCTCGTCAGTGGCCCAGTTCGGTAGGGAAGAGATTTCGGGGCCTTTGACGTAGAACCACTTTTCATGCCAAATGCATCGTTGCTCAAGGCGTGTTCACCAAATGACGCCTCTCGAACTTCTCTCCCGACTTCGAGAGATCGCTTTAATGGCCTTGAACCCCTCTCTCCCTAGATTGTACTATTTTTGTATATTGTGAAGAAAGAGTCCAGGGAGGGCTCCACACCCAATTCATGACGTAAGGCCACGAAGGCCAAGATGTGGATGTATGAGTTCTAGATTACTGAAATAACCCCACCCCGAAACCCCAAAGCAGGTTACTTATGAAGATATGCAAAGGAAAACGAACCCCTTCTCTAATAGAGTCACGAAGCACTACCGTCCAACCTTCCGGCCGTTGGTACATCTTCTCACCGGATCTAGAAACCCTAGGCTGCGTGGGTATCCTGGATGTGGTATCGAGACCGAATCCTCTTTAGTTCAAATTTCTCCGTGATAATCGAGGGAGTATTGGCGTCATGCGAGAATCGCTTTCAAGATTCTGTAGTATTCTTGGAGGGGTTTTGGGATTTATTGGGAGAGGTTCTTATCGATTTTCACCCTTTGGGTTCAAAGTGTCGAGGCTCTTCATGAAAGAGTAGAGTTGTAGGATTTGGTGGAACAGTACCGTGAGTGGGGTTACCAATATAGGAGAGCCTCATGCGAAATCCTCGAAGCCATTGTTGATTAGTTGCGAAGAAAGGAGAAAGTTCGAGAAAGTCGAGAGTTTAGAAAGGCGCCGAAATTCAAATGAAAGCGAGTAAAATCGCCAAAGTTGATAAAGTTACCTTTTATAATTGACGGTTACACTTGTTCAAGGCCTACTCATTAAATGTTATTAATGATTTGGAATTTGAAAGGGAAGGGTCCGGTTCCGGGTCCATGTATCTATTAAATAGGGTTTTTCTGATTTGGGCCTCCATTCTCTTCTTCTTTCATTTCGTGAACAGCGATTGGGTACACTTCAATTATCTTTCACTATGGACCTTTATTAAATTATCTTGGGCCATTCATTGTTTTCTATTAAACATTCTGTTTAACAAAAAAACTAGGGGGCAATGTTGGGTCGTGATATTTCCTATTTTTGGGCCGGGTACATTGGGCCTACTCACATAAAGAATCCATTGGACCTTTATTTTTAATCCGTTAAAGCCACTAGCCCGGTCACCATATTGTATCCGTTTTAATCTTTAAAACCGGCCATTGGTCCAAAGGGATCGACCCATTAGATATTTTAATATCTCATTACTTTGACTTGTGATGATGAAAAAGCATGACGGTTGACCAAGGCTCTCCGCCACGCATTAATGTGGATGGGATCATACACTATAAGTAGAAAAACAAAGGGCCAAAAAAGCGGTAGATAAACCTTATACGATCAAGCAGAGCCCATCGTGTCGTAAGGGTGTCGGTAGTAGTAGTGGGTGGCACAGTAATCCAGGCTAAGATAGTATAACCTAGCAAGGAAGCCATCGTATAGAGGTACGTTCTCACATATATTGATTTTTTTTTTCAGATTCTCCCATACACACACAACTGAGAATTATTATCTCTCTCAAAACACTAGACAATACATTCCTCCATCGTTAACTTTGTGAACACATACTAATTCTCACGCCTGAGCTATCCCCCGACGGAACCGCCAATCAAGCTTTTCGTGTTATTCGTGTTTCTTGTCTGCGAGATCGGGACGTCTTACGTGATTGGAACGTGGAGAAAGATCCTGGCGTTAACCATCACTAACCAATTAACTTCTCTTGGTGTGATTCAGTAAATTAAATATATATTAAAAATCTGATACATTAAAAGCAAGAATTGACTACACATTTGAAAAAAAATTAAATTTATTTCATCATATTTAAAAACAGAGTTCTATAACAACAATATGTCAATATGAACATGACTTCATGAGTTTCTCACTGATGGGACTTGCAACTAAAAGGTGGAAAAAAAAGACAGTAAAATGATTTTATGATACAAAACAAACAATTTTATAGCATCAATGATTGCCAAAAGATCATGTAGTAATCTCTTTCTTCTTCTTCTTCAAATTCAATAATTCCATAGACAATCAAGGTCCACAGGTCCACCTGAAGAAATGTGATATTCTTGATCTTCGTAAGTGCTCTGGCCCATTTCATGATTGGAAACAACTGAGGATATATCAGTACTCATGCCGCCAGTGTCCTGTGAGAAGTCTGTTTTGGAATTCGGTTTCATTTCTGTTTCTGCTCCATTCATTTCTTGGAAAAATCTTAAAAGGGATGGATCTTGCATCAAGAAAGATTCTGGGTATCGGAGGGAAACTTGAGTGGAAAGCAATGAGCTTGGAATTGGTTGTTTTGGTGAGAGAATTGAAGATAATGAGGGTAATACAATTTCGTCCAGAGGTTTCCTGTCTTCTAACTGTTCGGAGAAGCAGGTCACGCGAGATGTCTCGGCCACTGTAGTTCTTGATATATCTATTAAGGGCGGGAGATTTGAAGTCTGTAATTCATCACCAAAATTCCCATTTCTCACCAATCCTGATATATGTATCTTTTTTCCACCTGAACTTTTGTGAAAGATTCTTGAAATTACCCACTCGTTCTGTTTAACAACAAAAAGGAAGAAGAAAAGAAACAGAGCAATTTGATTAACTGATTGTAAGAAACAGAGGAGAAAGAGTATGTATGAACTGGTGCTTACTTTTGATGTTTTGGGAACATTGTTGATGGAATACTTTCCCTCCAGTCTAAATTCATGCATGACCCAGTTAGTTTTTACTCCTCTTGGAGCCCTTCCTTTGTAGAAAACCAAAGTTTTCTTCATCCCCACAAGCTTTTTCGCCCGGTAAATCTCCTTATCTTTGCCCGTGGCCTTCCAGTAGCCAGCTCCAGTTGCTCTGTTTGTCCTCAAACCGGTTGGGTACTTCCTATCTCTCACACAGAAAAAATACCACTCCTTTTCACCCATTTTTGCCCTCCCTTTGATTTCAAAACAGATATAAAGTTTGAAGTTAGAACAAAAATCATTCATCAACATATTCAATAATAACATTAAACAAAGAACAAGAAAACATAAGACTTACAAGGCAGATCCCAAGGCTCAACCTTGTTCAAATCAACCTCCCCAATTGCTGTAGCTGAAAAGCTGCTATTAAAAACCTTTGGGGAAAGGTAATGAGTTATAAGCTCTTCATCTGTCGGGTGAAATCGAAAACCAGGAGGCAATTCCATTTCCATCCGTCTCGAGTCTTAACACCTCATAAAACCCTCAAATTCAATTAATTAACAAAGCTGAGACAGACTTGCTCTGCAGCAGTCTAAACCAGTTCTTATATTACAATATTCAGAAATCAAGCTTGACAAAAGAGCGTAAACACTGATCTCGAAATATGAATTGAGTTCCTAATTCCTCTGCTAATTAACAGAAGAAGGAGAGGAATATTCTGAAAATAGAAAGGGTATTAGCTTTATATGAGTTGTGAATTAATTAATAGAAGCAAGGGAAGACCCAAATCTCTAACAGAAAGATTGAAATGTGTTGTGAAGGAAAAATGTGCAGAGGAACAGAACTTTATAAATAGTTGGTTTTCACGGGAGAAAGAAACGTGGTCTGTAAGGCAACTTGGGGGGTTTGTTTCTGGCTTTCAGTTGTCTTTAACTTTTATATAAGTAATTATCGATTTCTTTTTCCTTGTTGAATGAATATGACTCGGAACACCCTTATCTTCACAGGCTAGTAGTACATCTGATAACAACCCCCTGCCCCCACCCTATATTTTATGAAATTGATAAATATGAATAATTTCTACCACTTCTTTCTTTTCTTTTTATCCTATTTCAAGTAATTTCATTTTTAATGTAAAATTGGTCAATAATTATAAAGAAAATGATTTCTCTATCGAATCAAATACATGATATGGCTATATGCATGTGAAATTAATTGAAATAGTCGAGGAGGTGGGGGAGTGGTTATCATGAAAGTGAAATTTATGACTCAACATAGTGGTGACACGCAGGCGGAGAGATTACCCTTTTGTCTGTGTATCAGTAACTCAATATTATATTGAATATGAATAAATTTATCATAAAGTTGAGTTCATGCTAATCGAATCGGGTGGAGGAGACTTTAGTAGTTTTAACTTAAGAGGGAGCATAGCAAAGTGTACAAGAGTGGTCCAGTCCATAAGACAAAAACAATTGTGATCTACTACCGTCTATTGTTCTTGCATGTCTCGAGTCTTGTCAGAAAACTGGTGACCCGACATAACATGTTTGCGGAGTCGTCATTGATTTAGTAAAGATGGGAAGTTGAGATATTATTGAATATGATTGTGTTGGTTGTCATTTGTTTAACAATAATTATCTACTTGCTACTCTTAAGAGAGGAGAATGGAGAAATTTTCACATTCTTTTTATGCCAAATTATAAATCTTCCGTCCGTGTACAAGATTTTTTATGGCATTTTTTGTATAAATAGTTCTGATTTTATGTTCCAAAAAACGAGTTGAGTTTTTAAACACAATTTAATTCATGTTTAAATTTAACATCGGCTTCAATCCATTTAAAGTCAAAACAGCTATATAAATAAATATTTCGTATTATTGAATACTAGTACTAATTACTAATTTAGATTTCTCTAAGTGGCTCAACCTAATCTAATGCTTTAATTAGTAGTGGCTAATCCTTGGTACTCATTGCCTAACCTTTCTCATGGGCATGGACGCATGGTCAACTCAGCACCAAATAATTTCCATTAGACTCTGAACACGTAAATTATTGTAAATACCAAAAATACGTACCGTCCTCCTCTATCCAGTACTTATCTTCCATGTTTTGTTTGCTTCAGTCCATAAAAAATAGTTTTTTACAAAAATTATATACTTTAAATTTACTTTTCTTTCTCATTATCTCTAACTTTGTTGAGTGATTAATTTAATAATAATGATATGATAAGAAATTACTGACTTTATATAGTCGACTTAAGGCATTTTAAATTTAAAAGTGACATACTTTTTAAAAAATATATATTTAATAATACAATAATAAATATTGTAAATTATCTAAAAATTAATACTTATTGTAAGACTTATTATATCATAATCGTTAATAAATTATCTTAATTTAAAATGTCTTAATTAAGTTAATTTTTAAAAATTAATAATAACATTGTAATCTTAAACGAACATTTATAATTTACAAATGAATGGGTCTCAATAAGTCTGAATATGACCAAATAAGTTATTGAGAGACCATTTGTTTTATAAATTTTAAATTTTGAATTCGTTTGAATGTGTCTGAACGATTCATCTATAAAATTGTAGTTAAATGAGTAATAACTAATAAGTAGTGTTGAATGATATTTTTACCTACCTACCCTTATAGATAATTAAAAATTAAATTTAGTATCCAACTTTTTTTACTATTGTAAACAAATTTTGTACGTACAAATTGTTTTTTGATTTTTTGCTCTAACAAACTGGTCAATAACCAACTTAATGAATGTTATTATATATAGTCTTTTGTTTTGATTTTATGAACCGATAGAATGTTATTAAAAAAAATTAGTGTTTATTCTTAAAATTATATTACTATTTACTAATAGTATACTCCATCAAAGATTATTCACAAGTTAATATTTAATTATTTTTAGATAACATTATTTATTTATAATTACATAATAAATTTGTTCATAATAATGAAATGCATGTATTCAAATATTTTAAATTGACAATTATCAAATATATCATTTTCTTCTATATTTAAAATTTTTATTTCATTAAGCTCATTTTAATTCTCTTGTACATTCAAAATTTTTGATTTGAGTTTTTATCCAACAACACCTTAATTAAACATTTGTAAGCACAATGTGGGGACGTGTCAGCTCTAGGTCGTTAGAGGAATTTCAATCCCCTACGTATTCAACGGTTCATATTTAGTAGAAGGCCAACGATTCCGCGTGGAAGTGTCCAGAAAGAGGAATTGACAGTGCCGTCACTGCCTACGGAATAACCACAGGAATCACGTGGCGTGATCTTATTGGTTAGTGGAATAAATTACAATCTAAAATCCAACTCTTGCTCAACTACTTCTGATACTAATACTTGTACTAAACTAAAGTCCTGCTACCTCCTTTCCATAAGTCGGTATTAAGTCGACTTTTTAATATTACATAAGTATTCAATATAATTTTAGTTTTTTCAGTATTATCTATTTAATTAAGAATTTTTTTTTCAATATAAAGATAATATAAATAATTAATATTATATTTAATATTATACAACTATTTTCTTAGTACTTGTGTAAAAAAACTTATATTAAATGATAAAGGGAGTAGTTAAGAAATAGGGTTTGAAACTGCAAAGATGACCTGGCAGCGGCTTAGTGGGCCATGTCTCCTATGTGGCCAAGGTAGGGAACACTATGTGGCGCAACTGGGTTCATCTGTTCAACTTTCTCTATATATATTCTCTTACTAATTATGGGCCTATCTGGATCTAAAAATAATAAACTACACAAATTAAACAACTCATTCAGATACTATAATCTTCGTTAATTAAAAACAATTCTTCGTTATAGTAATTAATATTATTATGTTTATTCTTTTGTCCACAAATTATGCAAAGATATACACACATATACGTACACATCATTAGATAAAATATAAGTTGTACATAACCTCAATTTCAAATTGATGCAGCACGGAAAATATTTAAATACTGTTCAAACAGGAAGTGGTTAGCATAAAGTTTATTTTTGGGTAAGTTGGTCAATTGACCAATAGAGTGCTGACACGCAAGCCAAATTTTATGCGTGTCAGCATTCTATTGGCCAATTAACTAACTTACCAACAAATAAACTTCATGCTAACCGAATCCGTTCAAACATATTACGTTTTTTTCAAAAAAAAAAAATAGAAGAAGCAAAAACACCCTAGAGGAGATTTTTTGAGTTTCTTGAATGCTAAAGTTTGTTACTCCATTTGAGTCAAACATATCTTAATTGAATAATACTAGATACACAAATTATTATATAAATATTTTACAAACTGTTGATGTGGCATATTTTACCTCAGCATATTGTGTGAGGCCGAAAACTACATTGAAACAACTGTTTGTAAAATAATTATAAAATAATTTGTATCTGTAGCATTACTCTTTTAATTTATCTAAGGTTATTAAAGGATAAGGCGTGCTTCAGTACTCTACGATATCTAGATGTTCAAACTTCAAACTATGCTCTTTTGGGTAATCATTTTATTTCTTCTTTCCCTTAGCTCAATTAAATGAATTAAACTTTAGTCATTATTTCTTTTTAATCATGTGCTCAACAAACAGTGAAGACTCAAAAGATTTCACATTTTCTGAACTTAAACGTGATCTACTCGGTCAGTGAATTAATTAGTCTACATATATATATATATATATATATATAGATAGATAGATAGATTGATAGCCGATAGGATCGATATATACCTCTACTTGGTCTTTGTATGCAATTAATGTAGCTTGCAAATGCCCTACATATATAATACTAAAGGTTAAGGATTTGACACAATGGCGCTTTCTACGCATGCAGTTGGCTATTTTGAAAATTTTATATATGGTTAAGTTAAAAAGGCTTAAAAAGGAATCAGAAATTTGGCAAAGTTCCATATATATTATATATGTGAAGTAAGTATGAACAGTACTGGACGTTTCGATAGCAGGTTCAGTGTACACAAGCCAATAATTGAGTCATCGCAGTGTACTGCTACAAAAGTTCAAATATTAGCTTGAAATGTCAAACCATTTATGGAAAATATATATGTTGTAGTATTTCTGTTCCCTGTTGCCTGTCGGAAAGATATAAAAGAAAAAGTGGAGTCGTCCACTTGAAGGATAAGTATCAAAATTTGGCAGTAGTAAATTAAACTAAAAACACCGAAATACAAAGAATCACTGGCAGGCACTCCTTCTGTACCAGAACGAGCTGAGAGAGCTCTCCATTATTTATTATTTAAACTTCCTTAATTTCCGATATAATTACATTGTGTTTGTTAATTTTTGAGTTTTTCTCTTATTATTTTCAGTCTGTGTAATATAAGCATTAACAATTTTAATTGTTTCAAGAGAAAGATTATACACTAAGGAAAAAAAAAAAAAACCATTGAGCTACATGATGTTCTGAACTGTGAAACTATTAATTACTAGGTCAAAATGAAGAGTTTACCAACTAGGGCTCGAGGCCCGTACGTGTCCATGCATTGCCAGCATATATTCACATGCAGATGACTTTGGTCTGCTCTAAAGTTTGACAATATACATGCATATACACTGTTAAGTAGGTTTTGCGTGCATGGATTCTGACTTCGCGGGCCGGTTTTATTCATCATCTTTTAGAAAATATTATTACTATTCTGCAACTACTATAATAGTTAAGAATTTTAATTCATTGAATATTATTAGTATATATATAACATGTTCAATTTAAGTGGCAATTTTTAATATATTTAACATTAAACTAAGGATGCGTTTGTGAGTTTGGAGAGAAAGGATGGAAAGGGAAAATATAGATAGGAAAGGGATGAGAAGGGATCCTGGTCATGTTTGTGAGTTTTAAAAAAGAAGTGAAGTGATGGGATAGTTATTATATTTTTTTTTTGAGTTTAGAAAGAGGAAAGGGAAGGAAAAATAATTTTATTTTTAAACTACACTATTATTATATTACCCTTATATAATAAATGTATAATTTAACGATGTTTAACTATTGAATTATTTTGTTCAATCTTTATATATATATATATATATATATATATATATATATAACTCTAATTTAGTATTATGAGTACATGATTAAATCTTAATATTATGAGTATATGAGTTAATTTAGTATAGACTATGACGTGACGCCGCGTGGCATGGGGGGGGGGCAGGGGGGGGGGGAGGGGGGAGGGTTTGGGGAAAAGAAAATTTGTAGGGGGAGTGGGGAGGAAAATTTTATTTTTAAAAATTAGAAATTATAATAATTAGAGACAAGATTGTCACATTATTTATTTTGAAAGGTTATTTTTGCTAATGTAAAATATTTCATTTTCTCATCATTTCCCATTCCTCCATTTCCTTCCACTTTTGATGTAACACCTCCTTCCCGAAAAAAAAGAAGAGGTTACGTGCAAAGTACAACAAACCTCAAGATAAGTAAATATAACACTAATAACTTTAAAATATTAATAGTGTTGATTAGGGTTGTAAACGGATATATACGTATCCAGATACTAATGTATCCGTATCTGAAAAAATTAATCCGCATCCGTATTCGTATCCGATATCTGACATATTTTAACTTTTTATTTTACCAAGTCAAACTGTCATAATAATATTATTCTTATTATTCTTATTTCAAACAATTTATTCATTAATTCAAACTTATGTATTATAATATAATATAATACCATTAATATTAATTTGTGCTAACAAGTATCATGTCAACATATTACACTAAGATTACATCTACATACATTTAAATTGAATTTAACTCACCACCCAATCCCACCAATTTTAAAAGCAGGCAAGTTTCTCATTATTACTAATAAAAACATGTATTATTGATTTCACACCAATTAATCTAATAATAAGTATTGCCAGAGAATACATATTGATGATATGCAGATGATACCCTCGAGTGCAGTAATCGTTATAATTAATTTAATAATATAAAAAAAAACTTAATTAAAGATGCCTCCTATAATTACTATAAGTATATATCCATGAAAGTTATTTGTCATTCTTAGTTAGTTCTATTAGACTTGTACCTCAATGGCTTAGACCATATTTATTACTAGGGTAAACTCGTGCCTCCGGCACTATTAATATTCGTGTAATTTATTTAATATTTAAAGATGAATCTAAATAAAAAATGTGAGTTACAATGTTTAAAGAGTATATATTTGATAAAATTTTGTTGTAAATAAGAAAATTTCTAATCAAGATAGACATCTCACCCAAAAAAATAAAGAACTCAAGAATTTTATCACAAATTATTTCTACATACTCATTATTTACAAATCAAGACTGACAAGAAAAAATGAATTTGTTAAGGAAACAACTAAAGCCAACATCCACATTCACTCAACAATAAATTTGACCTAGGCCAGTTAACTACATTTATTAAATTCGAAACAATCCCAATACCAATCACCTTCATATTTTCTTCAAGCACATTTAAAAGCACTTCTCTTCACCTATATGTTGTTGATTCCCTTCATTTAATTTGTAATTTTAGATGGAACATGGATTAATTAGTAAAACTATTTTAAGCCTGATACATCATACAAATATGTCCATTAACAGTAAAAGCATTGTAGTTTTGAAATAGCATAATGATACCTACTTGCTTAAAAGGTTCATTTGAACCAAATTGGTTTAGAGCTCCTTTGCCTGATTAAAAAAAATTAAAATAAAATAAGAACTTCAAAAGTAATTGTCCCAACTGCAAAAAAAAGGTAAATTTAGTCAAACATATAGCCAAAAAATTAATTTGGGCCATCGCAAATTTAGGCAAATGATTAGTCATTCATCGATTTTAAAAATTTTTTGCGAATTTCGTTTAAAAATAGATATCCGCACAAATCTAAACCCGTTTATAAAACTTACAATCATCCATACATATCTAAACCACCAAAAAAAAACCCATCATTTCATTCCCAAAATCAATCATACCATGCAGAAATCTATACATATTCAATAATCAACACATGAACCACCAAAATATCAAGATAAGAGCTATTAATTTCAAGAAATTTCTAGTGAGTTTCCTTTAAAAATAGATATCCGTAAAAATCTAAACCTGCTTTAAAAACTTACAATCATCCATACATATCCAAACCACAAAAAAACATCATTCCATACTCAAAATCATCATAACCATGTATAATTACCCAACTTTACAAAAGACGGAGAACAAAATTACATATATGCAGAAAATAGAGAAACAACATGTTGAGCACCACCCTTTACTTTACATCTTACACCAAATATATTTTTTACAGCTTACACCAAGTATACTTCAATATATACCCGAAAATACATATAATAAAGATTTACCTCAGATCCGCTGCTCTACTATGTCTTCTATACATAAACCTTTGAAAAGAAAGGCTATCCATCTAAGAACGCCCATGGCCAACAAATATTATTTGTAACAAAAATCATATTTATAAGAGAAAGCAAAATGTTAGTAGTATCGCAAAGAACGAAACAATTGACACGTGATTACTTGAATACGATTTAAGAATTATAAAATACACATAACCCTCGTTAACTTTTCTCCACCTCGATTTGTTGAATGAACACGCTTTACATTCAATAGCAATATCATCCCAAGACCGCAAAAATTGAAATGAATCGCTTAGTTATATCAACAAATTAAATCATCTACTTGGAAATTGATAACAAAATGTAATGAAAAGGATATATGTACAAATTGATCGATTCACATGCAAGTAAAACTAAAACATAAGTTATATATAATAAGCATATTATAGCTCAACCAACATGTAGACAAACTTATTATGTTAATCATATGATCAAGCTTCTCAAATTTGTTCTTCACACATACACACACACACACACATATATATATATATATATATATATATATATATATATATATATATATATATATATACTGTATATGTTATCCTCAATGGTTTTCTATAAGATATGTTATCTCGATGTTCATACATTACTAAATCATGTATTCAAATGGCAAAAAGCAGAATTGTTATTCAAAGGAGGCATCATACTCTCATAACATTATCAAATTTGCTTACACGTAAAAAGAAGCGAGGAAATGTAAAACAATTTTCTCGCAAATTAGAAAATGAGTAACTTTTACGAAGGCATCATCTCAGAAAATAAGTTGACAAATGTATCACGTGGATTAAAAAACATGAGGTTGTAGATGTAATATACTAGATTGTAATTTGAGTACACATGATTTCATGTTTTTAAGCTTCGACTTGATCAACTAAAAATATTGTATTACACCCTACAATAATTTATGGGGCTTGCTTATTTCTATAGGGAAACTTGTTAGTCCTAGAAAGTTCCATTTCACATGACCGTAGGACTCACATATACCCATCAGAGTCTTGCTAAGATATGCCACAACTACAACGATGCCACAACTTATTCAAGCATCACCCCTCATTTATAATAATTAACAAATATTCCTCGATTCAACAATTAACACATATATAAAGATAATATTTGTTTTGGACTTGTCGCTTAATTCAAAACTTTTATCCGCTAATTCAAAATATATCAAGACTTTTATCATAAGAAGATCAATAATGCACGGAGATAAGAAATGATACCTCAAACATATAAAATTATAACAAAACTTCACGATGATTTATATTTGTTATGGACTTGTCGCTTAATTCACGAAGAAGTATGATAAGCGGGAAGAACTTGTGCATCTTGACAGAGCTACATATAGTTGATCAGTGACTAAATATCAAGCGACGTAAATCTACCCCAACAAATTTGACAGACTGGCCCTGTGCTTTATTCATTGTCATTGCATACGCTAACCTCACTGGGAATTGTCTTCTTGTCATTTTAATACTTAACTCAAACGAAGAAGGAGTCAAAGAAATTCTTGGAATAAATACCAAGTCGCCATGCTTATCACCAGTTAAAATCTTTGCTTCAAGTACTAAAGCACCACACTTGACTATGATAAGTCTAGTACCATTACAAAGGCCATCTTTCGGTAATGTTCCTTGAAGCATTCTTTCGGACAACCCTCTTTTAAATCTAATTTGAACGGTGGCAGTCCAGGGGGATTGAGTGTGTTCAAATATTCATTCGGGTACCAATGCATAATAGTCCGATCTACATCATCATCTTCAACCATTTTGTCAGCAACAAAGTATGTATGTATTTCTCCCAGAAAAATCGCCAACGCAGCTAGGTTGATATCATTGACATCATCATTTCTAAAGAGATAGAATTGTGCGCTTTTTTTAAAAATTCGGAGTGACCTTACTTGGCACTTCTAGCTCGGGTAGATGATCGAGATAAGATTATCTACACTTTGAGTTATTTTTATTGAATCTGAAGTTGTATAGATTCTCGAGGTTAGACCCAATCTACACAATAATGAAGTATTAGTAAATTATCAAATATTCTTGACGATATATAGATGTCAATATGAATAAAGATACAAATACTCAAACCTCATTAAGAAAAGCCGAGAAATCAAATAATAACGATTGGTCATCGTGATGCGTAGCGTGTTAACTTGTAATATCAAGACATGTATATCTTTCCAAAGAAAAGAACGTCGTAGTGATGTCGCCACTATATGCTCAATGAAGACCTCTAGGTATAACAGAAGAATCACCTAAAATCTCCCCAAGAACAACAAAGAATACCTCCAAATAGTTGGGAGTTATCACGAATGTCTTGTAAGGTCCGATTAATCGCTTTCAACACAATGGCGATGCTTTGCATTGGAACCTCATCCCATATAATTAGTCTAGCCTTCCAAATAATTACGAGTGTGATGATTGCTTCGTGAATCCACAAACCGAATTTTCTAATACGCTAAGTGGAATGCAGAATGTTGAATGTGCAAGACGTCCCCATGTAATAACCGTAAGCAATTCCAGAGGATGCTATCGTAATTACTATATCGCATAAGGAACGACATTTTTTGGCAATTGTATTATAGAGAAAAGTCTTTCCGGTTCCTGCACCCACACTTGGAAAGAATGTTGTTCTCTATTTTCATAAATGATGAAATGATTGCATTATAAGCCATACAATGACCTTCATTCAAGAGATCAATGTTTTCATTGACATTTATTTGATCAACTTCAAGTCAGAATCGCCACGCTCCCAAATAAGTTGATTGCCAACGATAATTCTCCAATTATCATATATGGTATTGGTGGTAATCCGATAAGCTCTTCCCCGACTCTCAAGCAAAAGATTAATAAGGTATAAACCATAATCACAAATTTGAGCATTAGTAGGAACATCAATGCCATACCATGTACTTATTTTGTGTGATAAATCATCACAAATATGCATAGAAAATTGGTTCCACAACGCTTCTGGATTTAAAAGAGAGCATTGTGTCGAGATAATAGAAAATAACCTTCTTAATTGAGAGTCTGTTCTCATTATTGATGCTTCTCTAAGACATTGAATCCACTCTTCATCGCTTCTAAAAGGCCTTTTGCAATACATGCACTTTATATGTGGGGTGTACAACATTATCAATCGTTTCTTAAACATTGAAAAGATTGAGGTCCTCTACAACCGTCAACAGTAAGACGCAGATAAAACCTTTCACCTTCATTTGACTGCAAAATACATTCTTCCGATTGCAAAACCCTTTGTCTCTCTCGTCTGTGAAATGTTTTTTCTTTTGCCAAACGAAATGCTTTGGAAATTGTTGGTATGTGAGAGTTCGAGCTAAATCATTAATAAAGCGAAGATGCAAAAATCTTGTTAGAGTTGTCTCACGATCCTCCTGCTTCTGCTCAATATTGCAATTTATTGGTTCGTAAGGTTATAGCAGACGTGATGTTTTCCCCGTAGAGTGAACTACCGACGATAACCGGAGGGAACTCTTGATGCATGTGATATCCAAATATCCGCCATGCCGCCAAGAGAGTCCAATATACCTTGAGTCAATATACGCTTAATCTCATCTACTACTGAATACCAAAGTAGTGGCGATCGTAACCCTTGTAGATGTACTTATTGATATACTTTACGACCTTACTCCCGCATAAACTTCCACATTTATATGGCAACTAAACAATCTAGAGAGGTATGGATTATATGGTACAACATCTCTATTATCAACTTCATGTCCGCACCTTGCAGACAATGTTTTCGACCGTCATCAAGTCTTTGATATATCTGATACCCATCTTAGCCCATCAGTAGTTTCTTCCGCCCAATATTTAGGACATCTCTTAGTGCATTTACCATCTTCATACATGGTGATTTAAGATTTCAACACCACATGGTCCATGTACCATGCAAGATTTAACTGTTTATATGTAAGTGGATCGTAAATTGGATCGGGAATTCGGCACACACAAATCGATTTACATGCTCACGTGTTCGTATTTTATCGATCCTCAAGAAATATTAAGAAACGATGTGCGTATAAACCCACACTTTTGGAATTCAATCGTGAAAACATGTGCCACCTTTGCACCAAATACTTTTTTCTTATCAATTTCCATCATCAAAGCTCGACGCTCAATTCAAATATCGGGCCACCAAGTCCGGGTGGTCAATTGACGCTTGATGTGGTAACAATTGCATCTTTATCTCGGCCAATTCGGATTTGCGGTCATAGTTAAGAAAATATTAGGTGTTGGTTATACCGAAAGTTATGGCCATAGAATCTTGGAAGATTTCAAACATTTGCCTTGGACTCCCGTAAAAGTAAGAAGGCAAAACTACTGCTTACCAACTTAATTAGCCTCTAACCCATCAGAACTACCTCGACCAGATCTCGGTATAGATCGATCGTAATTTTTGTTGGTTGAGCCTATAATATGTTAATCGATTCTGCTCTGTTGCCGCCCATGCATCTACAATAAACTCTTGAAATAATCTTCCACCCCTCAAGATAGTTGAATACTCAGTAGGTCTTTCAAACAAACGATACCCATAATATTGCAATTACGTAAGTCTTTTTGATGAAGCTTTACCTTGATTGACATCCCACTGCTTAAAATTTGGTTCCCATCCAAGCTCACCATATGGAAACAACAATACGTAATGTAGTGGTAAATAAGTTTGGATGACATTCATTTATCTCGCATCAATCGTCACTCCCTCTTAACCGCATAATAATATCCCTCATCGCAGAGAATTCAAAGACCATCTCCGTGTAATATGATAAAGAACTCCTCCGACGTGGGTAAATTATGAGTTCGACGGTCTTTTGCTGCACTATAATGAATGTATGCTGGGATGTCGCGATTGTTCAAATCTTCCCCGCTTAAAATTGCAAAATGCATGTCTAAACTTACCCAAAAATGAGTCAGATCAAAAGACTATCCTGGATTGTTTTAGGACATCCTCTCGCAGATTTGGGTTTCTTCGAGAACGATATTCTAAAGCAACTGCGGCATCGTGAATGTACAACTGCGTATATATACGGATCTTGACCGGGTGGAGGTTGTAGTAACCTTGGTCGATGTCGCAATTCCCCATGGATTGTAAATGCGTTGGGACCCCTACCAGGAACCACTCTATCATCCATATGTACACCTAAGCTCGTAAAAGCATTAGACGCATTGTGACAATTCGGGTATAACTTCGAAAGGACTTTGGTCGATCATCATTGCCATCATATAATGATTGAATTTCCGGAGGAGTTAATAGTCATGGAAGTCGAATCTTTCCTCGCAAACAACATGTTCAAGAAAGAAAGGCGGTCAATGATGAATTTGATAACTTTTCGCTTTCCAATGCAATGCCGAAAGCGAGGACATCAGATATTCATTTTATCTTGAAAATCAACTTAGCAAAAAGATTAAAGCAATAAAAAGCGATAGAGGTGGTGAATATGAATCATCATTTGAAGAGATATGCTCTACTCATGATATTATTCACCAAACTACCGCTTCCTTATTCACTCTCAATTTAATTCAGATTCTTTGACGCAAGAACCTAACATTGAAAGAAATGTTGAATGTTATGTTAAATAGCCTCCGAGCGCCTGCAATTTGTGGGGGGATGCTTTATTTTCCGCCAATTATATTCTTAATAAAGTGCCTCATAAGAAAACTCACAAAACACCTTATGAATTATGGAAAGGTCATGAGACCTTATATATAAATACTTACGAGTTGTGGGGGGTGTTCTAAGAAAGGTAATGGTTCCTAAACCTAAAAGGTTAAAATAGACCAAAAACAATTGATCGTGTTTTCATTGGTTATGCAAATAATAAGAAGTCTTTTATCGCTTTCTTGTTCATAAATCAAATTAACGATATTCATGTTAATACATTTATCAATCAAGAGATGATCATTTTTTTGAGAATATTTTTCTATATAATGGAAATAATTATTCAAATCCAAACAAAAGACCTTTAGATGCTACTAAAGTGATAATCCTCGAAAATATGACAAAAGAGTCCAGTAGTGGATGAACTTAGACGTAGCAAAAGGGCAAGGACTTCAACATCTTTTGGTCCGATTTTCTAACTTTTTTGTTGAAAAACGATCCTCGAACCTACAAGGAAGCAAGATCCTCCCGATGCTTCTCATTGGAAAGAAGCAATAAATAAATAAATTGAGTCCATTATGCAAAATCATACACGGAATCGGTGGACCTTCCACCGGTTCAAAACCCTTAGGGTATAAATGGATCTTCAAAAAGAAGATGAAAGCTGATGGCTCAATTGATAAATACCAAGTAAGGCTTGTTGTTAAAGGCTATAGACAAAAGGAAGGATTGGATTATTTCGACACTTATTCACCTGTTACAAGAATTACATCTATTAGAATGCTAATAGCCATAGCATCTTTAAATAGACTTGAAATACATCAAATGGATGTAAAGACTGCATTCTTAAATGGTGAATTAGATGAAGAAATATATATGGAACAACCTGAGGGTTTTATTGCTACTAGACAAGAGAGGAAAGTATGCAAACTTGTTAAATCCTTGTATGGATTAAAACAAGCACCAAAACAATGGCATGAGTTTGATAATGTTATGTTATCAAATGGATTTAAAATTAATGAGTGTGACAAATGCGTTTATGTCAAAAGCACTCAAAAACAATATGTCATTGTTTGTTTTTATGTGGATGATATGTTAATCATGGGTAGCAACAATGAAGTTATCAACTCAACAAAACGTATGTTGTCAAATAGGTTTGACATGAAAGACTTGGGGGTTGCTGATATAATATTAGGAATCAAGATTTCTGGAACCTCTGATGGAATTATATTATCTCAATCTCATTATATTGAGAAAATACTTGAAAATTTTAACAAGTATAATATAATTCAATAAAACCCCATTGATATAAATCTTCATCTAGCTAAAATGAAGGTGATAAAGATATCTCAACTAGAATATTCTCGTGATAATAGTCAGCTTTAATGTATGTTATGAATCAGATTAGACCGTATATAGCTTATTCTAAAAGTAAGCTAAGTAGGTATACGAGTAATCCGGTAAAGATCATCGAAAGCAATTTTGAGAGTTTTAGGATACCTAAAACATACTCAAAAATATGGATCGCACTATACAAGATATCCGGAAGCAGATTGAAAGGATATAGTGATGCTAATTGGATATCCGATAATAAAGACTCAAAATCCACAAGTGGATATGTCTTTACCCTCGAGGTGCAATGCAGATATCTTGGAAATCCTCAAAACAAACGTATTGCTAGGTCTACAATGGAATCGTAATTCATCATGTTGTACAAAGTTTGGAGAAAAGTTTGAATGGCTTCGTAATTTTTTAGAGGATATTCCAAATTGGTCAAGACTGCGTACAATATATATATACATACATCGTGATAGCCAATCAATGATCGGAAGAAGACAGAAGTCATTTATATAATCTGCAAGTCACGCCATATAAGACGAAGACATAATACCGTTAGATAATTGTTTCAAATGAAATTATCTCAATCGACTATGTAAAGTCAAAAGATAATATCATGGGATCCGCTTACGAAAAGGTTTAACAAGAGAAGCAAGTGGAAAAATCATCGAGGGAATGAGTTTAAAGCCTCTCGTTTAAATAAGAGTCGCTATAGTGGCAACCCAACCTAGTGGGCAAACCGAACTATGTAGTACTCAGTAAAGCACTGGGGAGATATTTACTTCTAACCATTCCTATTATGAAACAAAGGTATATCCGCCATGAGAATCGTGATAAGTTATGCTTTTAATGACTTTTATATCTTGAAATATGTTCAAGTGGGGTATTGCAGATACTTCTTGATAAGTCACCCACGTGAGTAAGAAGGGGGCCACTTATGTGAGAATTTTGAAGGTCAATTCTAAATATACTCACTTTTAACCAAGAGGTGTTTCAAGGCCAAAATGAACACAAACGTGAGAACCAACTATGTCCCGAAGAGATATTTTGTGAATTCTATTGTCTTGGTTTATACAAAAGTTGATAGCTCAAAGACATCAAGTTCACTTAATTAGCCAAGAACCGATAGATTTTACTAGGCAAGTTCAAAGCCACTGTGCTATTTAACCTAATGAAATATCTTTTCTTATGTACTCGAACTAGTGTCATATATTCATAACATATTTTGCATATTGTAAAGCCAATTTTACATTCATGTGGGGATTGTTGGAAATGGGATTTGAATGAGAAAATTGACTTTGCCCGTCGTGGTCGTGATTTATAAGCGGGTTCGTGATATATATTTTTTATCATCAAATACTACGTCGTTTGACGACTTGCTATTACATACTAATTTTTCTATAAATGAATGATGTGGGGCGATTTCAAAAAAAAAATTAATTTTCCTGCTCTCACCGTTCGTCTCCGCCTAAAAAATTTTCCTCCCATTTTGCGTAAAATTTCCGCTCCGCTTAAGAGGAACCTTTCCTTCTCGCACTTCAATAGAATTCCCTTTCCTTCTCGCAATTCCCTGCCTGCTTCTCGCAAGAATCCCGCTTCGCAGATTCCGCTCCTTCCCACCGCTCGCAAAGGTTTTCCCTGCTCGCAAATCTTTTCCCGCTTTCCGGGTTAGTGTATTTCATGCACCACTTTCATGCATCATTATTATTAATAGTAAAGTTCGAGTACATAACATAGAATTTGCGTTCAATGAATTCTTAATTTTGTAATGCTACTAATTAAGAATTGAAATCCGTTTTATCTTCGGGAAACAATTATTCAATTAACCCTTAGCATCTGTGGGGGGAATAAATTTGCTTTAAGGAGACTTTGTGAATTCAAAGGATTCGGATTTATATTTTTCATTTTACACATTGTTTCTGTTTTGCTTAATTTATTATTATTATATTTATATGCATTATTTATTAAATAATACTATAGATAACATAAAATAATCCCCTCCAAGAGTTGACCTCACCTCACTGCTAGCTGTGATTGATTAGCTAGCTCCGACGGCGACCATAAACATAACCAGACTCAAAATTAAGAAGAGTGTCCGTCCATCCATAGGCCATAGCTCATAGGTATTCATTGTTTGATCTAAAAATGAATAAGAATTGGAGTTCGTTGTTGATTGGATTGGTGGGTGCAACACTAACACTCTGTGCATACCAACAAACAGTGGTGTCTCCAACACAATGCATCACCCTTGGCCTCTTTGTTCTCATGTTTGCTCTTTTTATCAAGGAAGGTTTCCTTTCTCTCTAGATTTACATTCCTTGCAAAATTATGTGTGTATGTACTTTGAGTTTTCTTGTTTACTTTATTTATTGCTTTTGGTTTGGATTTGTTTGATGATATAATTATATATTCTCCTTTAATAAGATCCATATTGGTCTACTTCAATTCAAACTGGAAATTAGAATTTATGATTTCAAGATCCACAACATATTTGCAATTCAGTTTTAATGCTTGGGTTTCAAATTCAATCCGAGTCTCTTACAGTTTAATTTAGAAACCAAATTATTCAGAATTCCATGGATGCAAGTTGTCCAAATTCAGTAAATGTACATCGTTTTATTTTACATGCACTAATTTCGTTTCTCCTACATCTAGGGCTATTAGATCATAATGAAGATATCTAATATTTTGGGCTCATATTTGTTTTTCTCTTCAATATAATTAATTATTATTGTGGTGCAAGATAAGTAAAAAGAAACTAAGGATAATTTTGCGTACACCCCTTCCTGGCTTCCTTCCATAAAAATAATTTTAAAATCCGTTTGTGAAATTCTAAAATTCAAATTTATTTAATTTTCTATAATACGTAATAGGTAATAGTTTAGCAGTGCCAACCATTGCCTTTTATACAAGCAGCACTACTACCATTACTATTAGTCCAACCCCTAAATGTAGTTTACCTTTACATCCACGTATATATTCTTAGTCATCTAGTGATAGGACTTTATAGCTAAAGCACATTGAATATTTGTAAATGTTAATTCACATGATACGAGGGAACCAAAAGATGAAAGGATTATTAGTCTTCTAAAAATACAGATACGCATGGTCGGGTGTAATCAGTTCACTCCAAGATATGAATTTAGGAGTATAGTAAATAAACACTACTCAAAAACCATTACCATTTATGAGTTAGCAGCCTCATAACCATGTCTTTAACCATTATCATCACAAATCTAGCATGAAAAAATGAGGCAGAGATGTAGCCAGAAATGACTTGTCGACGGCATGGCGGAAATTTGTACCTACTACGTACATATATAAATATTTATACCAAACTTGCCGGCAAGTCATCCTTGGCTGCACCACATTGCCTCATTCCCACATGCAAGACTTTAGATGAAATGAACCCATGACAAAAACTAACTTCAAGCCAGAGAGTTGCCACTTTTTTGGCCCAAAATGAAGTTAAAACAAGAAAGATTTGACACCCAGAAAACAAGCCAATCCTATAGACTCCACACTGCCCCAAAACTCCAAGAGGGGTTTAAGAATTTTCCCCAAGGAGAAAGACAACATTCCTTATTGAATGAAGAAACAAATCTTTCTAATTTATTCAGACAAAAATAAAGATTGCCCAAAAGAGGGAGGAGCCTGCGTAAACAGGTAGAGGAGGAGGAGCCGATTGGACAGCAAGACTCAAATGACAGACCATGGACGAATGAAATATTGAAGCCTCTCGGAGTTTGTTTATAAAGAAAACACTGTCTACTTTCATGAAATGGTAATGTAAAACTGTAAAAAGTATTTAATGATGATGCTAGCTAGCCAGCTAGCTAGCTGCTGAGTAGCTGCGTATCTGTCCGATCTCAGTTCTTACCCAATGGGCAACTAAAAATATATAGATAATAGTATATAATTTGGATGTGACCTTGCAACTTGCATGGACGCAATACCAAGAAAAATTTAGCCACCCATGACCCTACGGTACTGTCTAGCCTCTGAAATTTTCTCTCAAGGCACTGCAACACTAAAAAAGACAGTCTTTCGTATTTACTTGAGAGGGTTGAGTTAGGTGAGTAGATTCACTTCATCTTTGTGCAAGGACGGAAATTTTGCAGAGTAACCAATTTCAGTTATTAATCTTACTTCTGCCAAAAATTGATGAGAATAAATTAAAACTTTGAAACAAAAGTTCTTAGAATAACGCATACTTTGAATATATATACACACAAATTTATTTTTTTTAAAACATTATAGTAGTTTAAGATGGATATACAAAAATAACACGCTCCATTTTTTTCACACTATCTTCCTTTCAAACTCTTAGCATTTCCGCTTTGTTCTACTCCACTCTTTTGATTCGCCTCTAATGTCACACTTAGAATTATCTAAGATTTGTAGGCTTTAACCAACCATATAATGATCTTCCATACAGCAACACCTTTCAGCTCCTTTGGTAAGTGATCTCCTTAGCATCGTGGTGCATCGTGCCAAGTATTTGTAACTTCACACAAGGACTCCAACAAAAAACCATAAAGATGTCGATATTGCAAGGAACAAATCACAAGTTAAAATTCAGTAACGCACTTTAGATTTATAATAAAACTAAAGTCAAAGGAATTAAAAAATATATATTAAGAAGAAGAATAATAATAGATATTAAAAATGTAAGCTTTACTTTATGATAACAAGTTATCGTATGTTATCCAAACTTGGCTGATAGAGTAGGCAATGCCTTTTCACTGATGGCTGGTGAGGTTTACTGGAAAGGGTTCCAGTTGATCATATCAAAATTTCATGATATATATACATATAATGTGAGAAGCAAATAAGATGGGCACATTTTTCTCACCCACATTGGCAGACTTGCCTCTGCCAAAGACGTGCCTATGATAGATGACCTGTTGTATGCACATGAAAAACAACATAAAACTCAGATCCTAGCAATTCATGGCAAAGATGACGTATATTTTGTTCAATAAAAGCCACATAAACCCATCAAAATCTAGAAAACACTGTCAAATGTGAATGTGAAGTTAAAACTACCACCTGATTCAATTTAAGTTTCACCAGCTCCAAAATATCTTCAGATGAGCATCTCATCCTCCAAAATAGCTAGAGTCGCAAGCAAGAACCAGTATGTTCCATAAGAACTTTGCCAATAAATTCTGGAAATGTCAAACAGATTACACAATCCAAAATCTAACCTCGACAACAAAAGATGTCACACCACAGTGCCCTCGTCACTGGTTCAGTTGGGAGCAATTTTTCCAAATTTCTAATAAAAAAATTTAAGATGTTTACATCTGAAAGTAATTTGCCCTAAGAAAGCAGAACCGGTGGCGATTTACTGTTCACATATATTTGCAATATGAACAAACCATTGGAGCTGTAGAAAGCAGGTGGTTTATAAACAAATGAGGACTAATCTCCAATTTGTACCCTAAACTTTAACCCTAAGATCGATTTGCACCCTAAATTTTATTTTGAATTAAATGCACCCTAAATTTTGAGTTTCAAAACAATTTGCACCCTCCACACCCTCTACATTAAAATAATTTGTACCCTAAACTTTAGTGTGAAAGGTGAAAATTGTATTGAAACTCAAAGTTTAGGATGCATTTAATTCAAAACAAAGTTTAGAGTGCAAATCCATTTTAGGCTTAAAGTTTAGGGTGCAATTTGGAATTTAGTCAAAAATGAGATATAAAATCAAAAGTGAAGGGCAAATACTACATAGGCGAAGAACATAAACATATCTACAAGACTACACCGTCAACTAGCATACCAAAAAAAACGTCATGATCAATTGCATGCATATACAAAATTAGCTCTGTGATGCACACAAATCAAATCCTTGCAATAATGAAAAATAACTCGAAATCTTCAAGCTGGTCCAATTCATACAAATAACAAATATAGAACTCCTAAACGCACAGCTGAGAACTACCCAAAGTCAATAAAACTACCAGAGGGTTGAAACATGGACAAGGCATATGCTGTCTACATAGGTTGTTGGGAAAACAGGAATTTGAACTTGGTCAAAGTATGGTGTTGGGACATGGCGAGTTTCAAGAGAATGTAAAATCTTCATATGGTCCCCCTAAGAAAAGCATCAAGGTGGGCCATGAGTTTCCAAACCCTGTTTCACTGCTCTTCTGGTTTTAGGCAGGAGGCTTCATCAAATAGGCAGTTGGCTGGCTTCGGGCTTCAGAGATTTCAGCTGTTTTGTTGGAGGGAACCAAACAAAGGGAAAATAAGAACATCAGTTTCAGATATGGGAGATAGGTTAGGTTACTCTAGCAAACTCTGGTAACCTTGGCATGTGCTAAAACAAATAAGAGAAGAATAGCAATTAAAATCGAAGGGACAAGGGGAACTCAGCGTAACCATAATGTACCTGTGGTCCCGGTCATCAAACTTTTAGTAACCATAACTCTTCCGCCGAGAAGCTGAGTTCTGCCCAGATAACCTGATGGCAGAAGCTTAAAGTCAGGGACTAGGAATTCTAAGATATGAATGATAATCAATCATAACAATCTTCAAGAAATCAAAGCAAGAATCCTACTCCTCTTCTTTTTTTCTAGCAAGTAATTTTGGCCCTAAGCATGGGGATTGGAACTAGCGACCTAGAGACTATTCCTCAAGGCTTTTGTTTAGTGGAGAGTCAGAAGATAGTAGAGGGCATCTTGAGAATTATTTATGTGAAGACCCTAGTCGGATATTTGTTAGTAGAATTAATCAATCCGAAGTAAAGGATGCATTGAGAAAAATGGAAGTAAGGAAAGCTATGGAACCAGACAGTAATCCAATTGAGGCCGAGAAAAGCTTAAGTAATCTAGGTCTTACTTGGCTGACTAGGTTGCTTAATAAAATTCTAAAGACAAGATATCAAATGAGTGGAGAAAAAAGAGTACCTTAACACCTATCTATAAAAATGAGGGAGATATTAATTATCTGTATCTCTTCGTGCTAGTTACGGACAAGCTCATGAGAGATATTCAAGAAAGGATATCGTAATATATGTTGTTTGTAGATGATATAGTGTTGCTATCCAGAGAAAAGATCAATGTTAAGCTAGAATTGTGGAGTAACACTTTAGAATCTAAAAGTTTTAGGTTAAGTCGAACTAAAACAAAGTACTACATGTAGCATATTTGCATACCTTTAATAAGAGTAGGAATGAGTTGTTAGTATGAACGGATAGGGGATACCCTAAAGGATATTTTTGATACCTGGATTCAATACTACACTACAGAAAGAAGGGCAGATTGACTAGGATGTGACCCATGGGATCCAAACAGGTTAATTAAAGTGGAAAAGTGCTTCAGAGTTTTATGCGACCATAAAATCCCAATAAAATTGAAAGGGTAACTTTATAAGACTTTTGTAAGGCCAGCTAGACTATATGATTACAAGTGTTGGGCTAATAAAGGCACATAAGATAGCAGAGATGCAAATGTTTTAGGTTGATGTGTGGACATAAGAGACTAGATGGAATTAGAAATGAAGACATTAGCAAGAGGTGAAAACCATTTAAGATGATCCAACAAGTAAAAAAGATATATTCAAAATTGGTGATACTTGAAGGGATAGGAGTACACCGAAACTAACAAAAAATACATGCATATGTATGAAAACACCAATAATATGGCTCTTGATAGAGCAGAGTGGAGATAATGGATTCATCCAGCCAACCCCAAGTAGTTTGGGATTAAGGTTTTAATGAGTTGACTTAAGCACAAGCTCTTAACTAACAAAAAAACGTCCTCCAACAAGCTATCTACAAAGGACCCTTAACAAGTAAATGGGTAGACATAAGGAAGTGCTAAGAACCCTTACCCAGAACTACCAGTACGTCCCGAAGAATAGCCACTATAGCCTGCATAACCACCGCCACTACTTCCACTCTACAATTGACAACAACAAAAAATCAACGATTAACAAATGAGAAAACAAAAGAGCACCGATAGCAATATAAGTGTCACTTAATACAAGCAGCACTGCAGAATTGACGCTGCATAACGAGATATAGAAATGACATTCATTAAATATAAGTGGCACGTCATTATATCAAGAAATCTTCAATACACTTCACAGACATTCATTAACTATAAAATGTGAATGACTCACATGCAAACCACCATAACTTCCGTACGCATCACCAGCTGGCAGATCACTAGAACCGCCATATCCACCAGAATAGGAATGTTCACGTCCATGTCTTCTACTATCTCTACTTTCATATTTCATACCATCTGGACCATCAGCTGGCATAGGAAGGTACGGAAGAACTGGCACAAAAGCAGATACAGCACCCTCTCTTTCAAAGAGGTTTGCCCTCAACCTTGAAGTTACTTGCAAAAAAGCTTCCTTTGCAACATCAAGATCTCCGGAAATCTGCAAAATAAAGTCAACATTAGTAACAAGCAATACTAAATCAATTGAGCTTTACAGATCCACATACTATAATAAACATTTACCTGAACCATCTCATCATCCTCTGAAGCAACTTTGGGAAGGTTTTCCTTTGACAGAATGCGAATATTAGCTTTGGTGCTGTTCCTCATTGCAGTAATTATACCCCCACCTTTCCCAATAAGGCAGCCAATCCGAGAAGTTGGCACGAGAAGACGGGTCGTGAATGAAATAAGACCTGAATCTCTTTCAACTTTCTCACTGCACCTAGGTTGCAAACGCAATGCTGCTTCGATTGTTGGAGAGAATGTGTCTTCAAAAAACTGAAATAGAATATAATGATATATCATTGAAGCTATGGTGCAAACAATACTATTACTCACATAACATCAATAGGAAATGCTTACCTCTTTTGCTGAAATAGCTATTATGCAATCGTCTCCGGCAGCAGCAGAACTATCAACTTTAATAGCTGCACCAGAATCTTGTCTGATTTGATTGATTATGGCACCACCCTTGCCAATTACTCCGCCAATATTTGCAGTAGGACAAACCATGTGGAGAGAGAATTCCTTTGAAGATGATTCATCCCTTGAAGCCGAGTAAAACGAGCGTGACCAGTCTCCGCTTTCACCTTTGTATTCACTATAAGAGCCCATTAGAGGAGTTAATCCCATGATTGGGGCACCACCAGGAGGACCAATAAGTGAACCACCAGATGCATATGCATTTGGCGTGGCAGAAATAAGCATGTGCTGGGAGCGAGATGGATTATCATGAAGACGAGATGCAATTTGATAAAGAGCCTTCCTAACAACAGGAGCTTCACCAGATATCTGGAGAATTCAGGAAAAGGTAGATACTTAATTTATGATATGTAAATAATAATGGAAAACAATTCAGTACAAACTAAATACTATGCTTGCATATTTCACATCTGTGAGGTGAAATACAATCCAATCTCAAAAGTAAAGGGACTTTATAAAAAGTTTTATGCAAACACTGAAGGGCAATCATGCACCAAACTTTAACAATGTCCAAAGAGAAACAATCCAGTAACACAATTACAGCATGAAAATCTGACTTAGATAAACAAAATTTGTCTCATTCAAACAGCCATTTAACTTCAACTGAGAAATTGTTAAATAAGATAGAACAGATGAGCACATATTTCAAGAATATAATACAATTTTAAAGTCAGCGCAAGGAGATAAGAGCAAACACAATTCAACGGATAATTTTTACCTGAACAAGTTCATCAGAGCTCAGTGCACAAGGGGGCAGATGATCATCCTTCAGAATGCGAATCTGTGCACCAGTATCACTGCGAATGCTTTGAACTATTTGTCCACCTTTCCCAATAATACATCCAATCTGATCAGATGGTACAAGAAGCCGAACAGTAACTTGTGCCCCTTCTTCAGAGTCCTCAGTCAAGTCATCAGCAATAACTCTGTCAAATACCCTGAAGAGAGCATCCTGAGACGGACAAACACGATTATCGGTGCCATCAAAATCGTTTGTTTCGTCACTTGAGCTGTAGATAGTGACCACACGTTCATCGCATCCTGACACTGTCTCACCAATTCTAATTTTTGATCTACTATCAGCTCGGATTTGCTTAACAATTTCTCCTCCCCTCCCTATGATACTCCCGATCTTCCTTCCTGGGCATAAGTATCGGTAAACTGTATCTTCTGGCCCAATAGAGAATGACTCCCTTTCATCCCCAGTGTTTTTCCTTTTATTTCTTCCATTGTCAGCATAATCAGAGTGAGAATGGGAACGCTTTCCATAATTGTTCCTTTGACCAGCCATTGGTAACTGTCTTCGGAGTATACACCATCAGAACACAACATACAAATGTAATTAATAAAAAAACATCATGACCATTATGACCTTTTGGAATAAATGGCGTATCTAAATGATATACCTCCATGTGTACCGTGAAATAAATATCTATGACACGTACCTAGATAATTACTTTCAATTCACTTGTAGAAGAAAAAATTCCTCCATGTTTTAGTATGCTAAATCAACATTAAAAGTTACCTATTTATATGGAGTTCATGTGATCACTTCACACTCATAATTAGGAAAGAAGAACATTTCAAAGACAACCTCTCGGTATAAGGAGGTACAGAAACAAAAATAAGATGCACCATATACATTTACCCCGCCGCGTACTCCAATACAAAAGGAAAAGTTTCAAAAGCCGTACTAGTATCAAAATTCCAAGCACTAACATCTACACATTCAAGCTTATAACAAATTATGAGCATCTCAATACTTAAAACTGTAATACTAATGTAAATCTCTGTTCGCATATATATGATTTTGAAATTAAAACTTAGTGATAAATTGTACCCCCAGACAAATTGTCGAGCAAAAAGAAACAGAAATAAAACGAGGATAAATGTATCATTTACAGCAAACAATACAACGAGAGAAAGAAGTACCAAAATAAGTAATTCTAACAAAACGTAGATCTGAGTATTACATGTGCGTATAAATAATCAACCAATAGACAAATCTACAGAACACTTGAATTATACTTTTTGCATGCATATCTGTGAGCAAGATTTGGGAATAAGGAATCAATCAAAAATAGGAAAATGAGAAATGATAACGATGAAGAAACTAATAGCAGATACCTTCGTTCAGAAATAGAGAATCTTCAGAATCGAATACAAGCCCTTGCGATTAGAAAGAGGGAGCAATTGGAAAATTAGTTTGTTACCACTGTCTCTGTAATCTGGATTCTAGGGTTTTGACCTCCACTTCCAGCGAAATAGAGTACAGGCACGCTACGGGAAATTGTAGTAAGTTTTTGCTGACGTGTGAATTGGGATTAACCATGTATTCATGTGCACACTAATACTAATACGTATGTATAATTCCGGTCTATGCGTTGACTTTTAAAATTTTATATTGGTCCACATACTTACAATTTTATAAATCACCCCACTCAACTTGAAGAAATAGTACGATGTTCCCTGTTTGGCCTAAATATTTTTTAACGATAACATGATACTTATTGAAATTATATTTTTTTATACAGAAAACTATTATCTATTTGAAATTATACTTATTGTCTTATTGATCTTGAGCTTGAGCTAGATGCTATTTGAACTTGACTTGTTAACTAATTAAAAACTAATTTAAACTGAATGTCAAACCAAATCAAAGAGACCCAATATAAAAATCAATAAAAATGTACAAAAATAATAATAATATGTATTTAGATTAAAAATATCCAATGTGTATCCATGTAATTTCATTTTAGTAATCAACATGACTCATTTTTTTCCTGCCACTTTTGTTATTTTTTTTTTGTTTCTATTTGGATGATTTGGGCTACAGAATAGTATGTATAAGGAATATGCGTTGCTGATCTCCTCTAAAATTAGAGATATATTTTAACTTTTTTAATTAATTTATGAAATTCAATATAATTTTATTAAATTTTGAAAACAATAAATATGATAATTAATGTTTTATATATAATTTATAATTCTTATATTTGTTTGTATTAAAAGTAAATAAATATATAAAAAATTTGAATTTTAAAAAATCAAAATATATTTTTAATTTTATAATGAAGGTGATAGTATAAAGCTTTGAAGGTCTGGAATTTAGTTGTCGGTGATGGAGTTTTGGTGGTAGTGGAGGAGGAAACCGGCGATGATGGAATTTGGTGATTGGAGGAGGAAGAAATTTCTCAAATGGGAAGACTGGCCACATGTTTTAGTTGTCTCTTTTTGTTAGAATTATAGTTTAGTAGAGTTAAAATTGTTGTTGAAGACATGACACGGGTGATTCCCTGCCTTTTGGCGCCTTTTATCGCCCACTACTGATCGGGGTTGTTAAGGGTTCTGATTTATATACCTCCGCGATATATGTCGTTTCTGGTGAATTATTTGTGATAACAATTCACGTAAAATTCCAATGTAACAACGCTTTGTAGTAGTTATTTGTTTGTAAGAAGAATTGAAGAAGATCAAAAGAGAGAAAACATGTGCAAAATCATATATGTAAATTTATATCTTACATATGCATATATCTTATCTTATGTATATATATCAACATATATATATACATACATAGATATAAGTTACATAATATATCATTTAATTTATATTTAACCATACTTATTAATACTAAATATGTAAGTTACATACTAGATTAATAAATATGTAAGTTACATACTAGTTAGTATTAATGTAGTGGTTAATTAGAATTAACACTCAATATTTTCCTTTTGTTCCAAAAAATAAAATAAAATAGACTTCTATTAAATGGAACTAAGGAAAAATAGTTTTTATCAAACAATTTTGCACTTTATTAAATGTCTCACTATAGACACTAATCAAATGATTTCTACACAAATCAAATAAAATTCTCTTTTATTCTCCACGTTGAGGACATTAATTTACACCTTTTATACTTGCTTAAATTATGTCCACAGATGAATTTTATCAAACTCAAATATGACATATTATAAGTCACAAAAGTATAAAATAAGGTGCAATATATAACAATCCCCCACTTGTTTGGAAAAACTATTTTTCATCCAAACAATTTTCTATCAAACAACTCCAAGGCATGTAATGCATAAAAGAGGGTATGATTTAACATCGAACCTTCCCCTTAGTGTAAACAACTCAAAGTCACATCGAAATTAAAGGTGTCCGTAGATTGAACCTCTACTTACATATGATATGACCGAAATTGTCACACACACACAAAATCCTTCTACCACGATGAGTATTCTCAATTGCTTTCAAGCTAATATGGCCAATGCTGCAATACCTCGTTTCATGAACCTCTAAGAGAGTAAACCACAACCCTCTATAAAAAAGCGGCTCCACTTCTAGTTCATATAGGCAAAGTGTTTCACATGTGTTTCATTGCTAAGAACACAACAACTTTGTTAAGAGTATAACTCAAATTTCTCGATTGCAAATGCAACAGACGTTACTATCTTAAACTACATATGGAACCACATCGATAGTAATACAATCAAGAATCGTGACTTGTTTTTCCCATCAAACCTATAAACTAGGGGTAACTTAGGAATAGGTTGGGTTCCCATCACCCCCGACTCAAAGTGGTTTAAGTTCCATATCACAAGTAGTTAAACTTACTAAGATCTCAAAAAGTCTTAGTAAAAAGATAAGTCAAGTCGTCACTGACTTTCTCGTGAGATAAATATTATAATACCTTCTCAGATCAATTATCTAACAAAAATTATGTCTATGACCAACATGTCAAGACTTACCATTAAAAGTAATCTCATATGCTCTATACAAATAATTTCATTATCACATCATAATGAACTAAACAATGGAAGTGGCCACAATTTGATGTTTTAACAACAAATTTTGATTCTGTTTACTTTCTCAATCATATAAAGCAATGATATTACTTGCTACTCCAAGTAAATTATTCTCTCACTAAAGGATAACATATTCACCTACTTGTAAAAATATAATTATATATTCACTTACTTGTGAATATTTTCATACTTATTCAAGATCACAACCAGTTATGAATCCAAGATTAATAATTTGTACTACATAAAAAATTTCACTAACACAATATTGTGAAATAGGAGGCTTTAGACTAGGCTACAATTAATGTTTTAACAAACACCCTAATCCATTAAACTTCCCTCATAAAATAATAACATTAGATTCATATTGTGAAATGAAAAATACTCATTTGTTTCTTACTCATCTAAGAAACAAAACCCAAGATTGAGTGAAAATTCACCTACTTGTAAATTTATAATTTTCCTCACTAAAATATAAGTGACACTTATGTGATCTATTAAAACATTGAGAGATCTAACATAAACCAATATAAATCATTAGTATACTAAGTTTAAAAGCGTATGTAATATCCGATCTCGTGCATCGCATATCAAACACAAGGCTCCCACTAATGAATGTGTACTTGAACTTTTACAATAGCTATATCGTAATTAACTTTTAGTGTAATTGCCATCATTAAAGAATTATTAAATTCTTCAATCTCAAGGTATATCAAATTCAGTTTAGTATATCCTCTCAATACAATTTAATTGGTTTAGTTGGAATCCTCACTATGTTTTCACATGATAATAAAATAACATTTATTTTATAAGTCTTTCAACATAAAGACAAAAATAGATATTTCTTGAACTCGTTTACATTAACAATACTATGTAAAATGATCAACATATCATTAATATACACAAAAACTATCACAATATAGTTTATACAATTATATTATTAGTGTAAACATATAAATAATTTTACATCCGATAGAATCTCAAGGTTAATATGCACATATTATCACCTAATATTTATCCACTTGAATATTTATAACTTAGTTTCAATCTCACTATTGAACTAAATCACAATAAATATTTTGGATCATATTTAGGCTAATAACATAGATATTTTATTTACCAAATTATTATATAGATTTTCTTCACCAAATTAATATTGCTCTTTCTAGGTTCGGTTTATAACTTTGTTGAACCTTAGATAATTAATTAAGTGAAATAAGTTCACATTTCAATATTATTCAAAAGTTTGTGTTTCAAAGACTTTCATTTCACAGAACTACACAATCAAATTGAATTTCGCAACATAAAATTCATAAGCCTTACTATTTCTTACATAAATAAAATTATGCTCCAAATAGTTCAAACGCTAAATTTAGTCCATAAATAAAAATCTTAATGAATCACCCCCACACTTTTAAATAATTGAAATCTCATTGAATAATTTCACTTCACAATATTATGCTCACAACTTAAAATAATTTTTAGATTAATTAACATTTTATGTAACAATGTTCCTATAAATATTACTTCCACAAAAAAATATTAAGGAACATTTCTCAAAACATAAAATAAGTTCTTGCAAATTTTATGTATTAGTTATTCATATAAAGATTGTTTCAACATAAGAATCTTTTAGAATACCCCACATAAGAAAAAAAAGTTCTTATTTTCTCTAATTACATAAAATCTTAAATCTAAAAATTATTTAATATAAAGACTTAATAAATTATACATGTACATTTTTCAAGTATACCAACACGTAACACTTGACTCTATTTAAAAAGTATAAAATTCATTATATACAAATTATAAAGACAACTCATCATATTGCACAAATTTATTTGTATATAAAATTTTAAAATTTATATTTACTTTCTAAGAAATTAATTTATCACAAACGTAAATTAATTTATGTAGAAAATAAATAAAATTTACACACATGAATTAAGATATCCTCAAGTATTTTTTTATCCCAACTTAAACATAAAATACCATAAACATTATATCTTTTGAAAATTATAAATATAGAATTCAAGACAATTATCATAATAATATGAAATACTTGAACTTCACTATATTTATAAAAAGTCAAAAAATAAAATATTTACCTCATTTAGAATATACAAAATTCATATAATCACATTAAAATTTACTCCTTCTTGGACACGAAGTACACATAAAAATAAATCAACGTATACCAATTATGATTATCCCAAAACACTACAAATATCATTTCTAAGTGCTTTTTCTCAACATCAAAATCATATTGTATATAAGATTTACTTCAACCAAATCTACTTCTATAATATCTCTTCTAACTATTAGTTTATAATTAATTTATTATCCACAAACAAAGCAATCTATCACAAAATTCATGCATACAAATACCAAATAATATTACACACTAAATATTACCTCAAATTTATATGCATAATGTGACGCCCCCAAAATAGGTATACATCACTCATTCTGAGTTGTCAATACATGGTACAGAAACAACTACAACTTTATTATTACAACAGTAAATCTGTGAGTTTGAATACAAATATTATCTTCTAGATAATATCTATACTCAAATAAATTCTCATCACATTTATTGATACATTATTTTATAAAAATGGTGAGGATTACTAAACAACTCTCTCTAGAACCTTCATTCCATACCCCGACTCGTACTCGCTATATTCTCGCCTCTTGAGAAGAAAAATGGAACAAAAAGGAAAAGGGTGAGCTCAACTAGCCTAGTAAAGAATATTATGACTAAGATAATATACAACAAATTATCGTTAGTCTTCAACAGGAAAAATCTAATAGAATACAATAGACAACAAGTTTTAAATCAACATTCGCAGTAAGAAATAATAATTCATTAGAATAGTTAAGTAGAGAATGCAAACTACTATCTTCTATGTATGAATTTAAAAGTTCATCGCTCATCTTTTATCCCCGTAACATCAATCAATATATATCTGAATCAAATATTCATCTTTGCACTACAGCCAAAGATATTCATCACCGGTCATGTTCATCTAAACACTGCTCATCTTTGCACTACGGCCAAAGATATTCATCGAAATTATTCATCTTTTGCACTACGTGCCAAAGATATTCAATAATATCATCATTTAAGATCGAGGATGATGAAAATATTTTTAAAGAAACGAATCCAAAGAAACAAAATGACAAGGATTAAGGATTAAGGATTCGTATTTGTTTTATCCATGTCCAAAAATACCTCAAAAATAATCATAGTGGTGTAAAATTCAAGAATGATCAAAACATGGATACAATCAAAACTAGTATCCGTATTAGATATTTTGACTTAAAAGAAAAATTTTCATTTTTTGATGAATAGTCTTAGTATTCGTGAATAAGATCAGATATCGTGAATAAAGGTCCGATACGTGAAATAAGAACTCCCGACACTAAAAGTTCCAAATTTGATTAAAAGTTCATATCAATATTTCAAGATAATGATATTAGAATAAATAATATCATTAAAAAATATCCCTCCCTACCTCGAAAAATCAAGATTTCTAAATTTAAACACCTGATATAAAGCATGACTTGAACTTGCACCGTATAGCAATACTCAAAATATACTAAAAATACTCACAAGAATATGCTCGATAATATAGAGAGAGAAAAACTTCAGCTTTACGTGTAATTTTCAATTCTAACCTAAGACCCTATTTATATGAAAAATGCTTAGAACACCAAAAGCGTAAAAATTTAATATAATATTAATATATAAATTAAATTTTCCTACGCCAACCTTCCAAGAACTGAATTCAAATTTCATTCAACACACATGTGTAACACACCATAATGAAAAAAAAACGCTTTTTGTTATTTAAAATATTTTAAACTTTCAAAATCAATTATTTTGAGCTTCTAACTTCAATAATTCACAATAAATAGCCCTTTTGTCGAAAAATTTCAAAACTAGCTAAATTTTTATAGGAAATTCAATTCTCTACAACTTTACGTAAGAAAGGTTTTCCAAATTCTAAATGTAAATTGACCAAATCCACAAACCAAGCGATTTTACAAAGCTATAATCAAATTTTAGTCAAGAAATGGGGTCCACCGACATATAAAATATGCTTTAAATATTTTTGGTAACAAAATACTCCTCCTTCACATATACTCATATATCCCACATTCATCGTAAAAATATCATCATTATTATATTATTAAAATATAATAATATATTTAAATGAATTATTTTATCGTAAAAAGATAAAATTTCAATTTTCAACAATTGTCACATTAAAAATTTTCTCCATCTATATCCACATAAAATTAATATTTTCCTCATCATATGAATCAATAATTAATTATTCACAAATAATATTACGTAATCACAATATCGACAACCAGCAGCCTTGTGAAAGAGGGGGCTTTCTAATAAGAATTTCTCCTTACTCTACAAAGCAATTAGGTGACCAAACCTCTCCTGTATGTAACTTTCTAGACATCGCCAATAAGGTTATCTAATAATATTATTCAAATAATATGAATTATTGCTTCGATAATGAAAAATACTGTGTAATGACAATTATCAAACAACAAAGAATATAAAATATCAACGCAAAGAATTATTAAATCAATAAAATATCGAATAAGAATTATCGTAACCATTATCGAGTAAAGGTCTTCTTACGTAAGAATCAATAATTGGTGCAATACCGCGTCTTCATCGTGTTTTAACCAATTTAGTATTTTAACAAAGATTAATCTGAATAACTACGCCAAGTTATTTTTAAATAACTTATATTTGTCGCTTTCTTCATCCAATCGCTTTCAAGCATGGGGCCCATAAAAGATCGCTACCATCGCATTTAATATTCCCCGACAAAGAAGAATATTCCACGACCAAACGAATATTCCCGACAACAATGAATATTTTATAACCACTTGCTTATTTTGAAATATTTATGATTTTACCCATAACTATCCACATTAATCAAATCAACCCTTACTATTTCAAAATAATAAATAGAGAAAATTAAATTTCATTAATAATAAGTTGGGGTCTTACAACCTCCCTCCTTATGAAATTTCGTCCCACAAAATCGACGTGACGTCGGTGTGTTTTGAAAAGGTGAGATACCTCGCTTTCATTTCAATTTCCAATTCCCAGTGTCATCTCCTCTATAAAGATGATTCCTCCACAAAACTTTAAATTGTGGTATGACCTTTTCATGCGTAGGATATGCTCCTTCCTATCCAAGATCTTGACAGTACCTTTTCGTGACGTTAAGTCTTCTGGCTATCTCGTCTGGTTTTAACTCTATAACGTGGTTCGGTCTTTCACATATTTACTAAGTACGATATGTGAAACACATTATGAACACGAGACATACTTTGAGGTAACGCGAGTCTATAGGCTACATTTCCTACTCGGCCAAGAATTTGAAATGGACCAAGAAATCGTGGATCGAGCTTTCCTTTCTTCCCAAATCTTGTAACTCCCTTCCATGGAGCAACTCGCAACAATACACGATCCCCTATACTAAATTCCACGCCCTTTCGATGAAGATCCGCATAACTCTTTTGTCGATCTTGTGTCGCTTTGTATACGCTTGTCGAATCATTTGATCTTTTCTTGGTAGTTATACGTACTAACTCGGGTCCCAACAATGTTGCTTCACCCACCTCATCCCAACATATCGGAGAGCGACACTTTCGCTCATATAATGCTTCAAATGGAGCCACACCTATACTTGCTCGATAACTCGCTGTTGTTCTAGGAGAATTCCACCAATGGTAAATACTTATCCCAACCGCCTCAAAGTCTAGGACACGTAGTCTTAATAGATCTTCAAGAGTTTGAATAGTCCTCTCTCGATTGTCCGTCTGCTTGAGGATGGTATGCCGAATCAATCAGAATCTGCGCTCATAGCTTTTTTTTCAAGCTAACCCAAAATCTTAAAGTGAATCTTGGGTCATGATCCAAAACTATGGATACTGGCATGCCATGTAACCTCACAATCTCATTTACATATATACTAAAGAAGACGCTCAAGGAATAAGTCTCCGTGACGGCAAGAAATGAGCAGACTTGGTTAATCTATCAACAATGACCCAAATGACATTGATGCCTTGAGAAACCGTAGGAAGACCCGTAACGAAATCCATGGTAATGTGTTCCCACTTCCATTTCGAAATCTCAAGTGGTTGCAAATCGGACCTTTAGGTACTAGATGTTCCGCTTTTACACGCCGACAAGTTAAACACATCGAGATAAACTTTGCAATCTCTCTCATATTGTTCCACTAAAATGTATGTCAAGATCACGATACATTTTAGTACTTCCGAGATGGATCGCAAATGGTGTATTGTGTGCCTCCATCATAATCTTGTACTTCAAATCGTAGTCGTTAGAAGACAAAGTCCGAGTGGACTCAAGTATTCCTTCTTCATCAATTCTCTCTTACGAATAACACCTTCTTGTACTTTCTTCTTCATATACGCATCACCTGTGCCTGTGACTTGAAAGAAACCTTAACTTTTTCTATTAAAGTTGGCTATATGCGAGATACTTGACATCATCGCACTCATTCCTCGTGATATGATCTTCTACTCAACGCCACGCCACCACCACGCTCGCTTTTCCAGGTGGTATCAATAGTGTGGTCGTAATCTTTCAACAACTCAATCCAACGTCGTTGCCACATGTTGAGTTCCTTTTGCGTGAAGAAATATTTGAGGCTTTTATGGTCCTAATATATCTCCACTTTCTCCCCATATAGATAGTGCCTCCGCATCTTTAACATGAAAACGATCGGCCGCTAACTCTAGATCATGAGTAGGATAATTCCTCTCATATTCTTTAAGTTGTCATGAGGCATAGGCTATGACTTTCCCACGCCGCAAGAGAACACATCCTAACTCTTTGCAAGCATCGTCAGAGATAACAAATCCATCCGAACCAGATGGTATTGTTAGAACAGTCTTTGAAATGAGTCTCCTCTTGAACTCTTGGAAACTCTTCTCGCATTCCTCACTCCATACTGATTTTATATCTTTCCGAGTCACCGAAAGTTAATGGAGTAGCAATTCGAGAAAATCCTTCCACGAATCTCCGATAATAACCAAATTTAAGCCCGTAAAGCTACGCACTTCCATTGCTGTTCCCCAACTTTGTATTGCTTCAATCTTCACGGGTCCACTTGATACTCCATGTTTTGACACTGACGCGCCCAAGAAATGCTACTTCCTCAAGCCGTAACTCGCATTTCTTTAATTTGGCATATAGTTTGTTTTCACGAAGCCTTTGGAGTACCAAATTTCAAATGGTGCTCATGATCTTCACGACTTTTGAAATATACGAGGATGTCATCAATAAAGACAACAACGAATCGATCCAAATATTCCTTGAATACTCTGGTTCATCATATCCATGAAAGTCATAGAGAGCATTAGTCATCCGAAAGACATGACTAAGAATTCATAATGCCCGCATCGAGTTCTCAAGGCGCGCTTTGAATATCCTCGCCTAATCTTCAAATTGATGATATCTAAATCTAAGATCGATTTTTGAAAAGAATTGTGCTCTCTTGCAATTGGTCAAACAAGTCATCAATACGAGGTAGAGGATACTTATTCTCGATGGTGACATGGTTCAATTCCGATAATCAATACAAAGTCGCATACTACCGCCTTTTCTTCTTTACGAATAAAACAGAGCACCCCAACGAGATGTACTTGATCTAATGAAACCGGCGTCCAACAACTCCTCGTAGTTGGACCTTTAACTCCTAAAGTTCAATAGAGCCATTCGATATGGGGTTTTAGAAATGGGCTTTGTACCAGTTCAAGATCAATAAAGAATTCAACTTCACGCTCGGGGTGTACCGGAAGTTCTTTAGAAATATGTCAGAAAGTCAATAACAACAGAATATTATTCAAATTTGACGTGTCTTTATTCAAATCCATAACATGGGCTAAGAAAGCTTGACATCCGCTTTTCAATAAACGAATAGCTTTATGATTAGATATGACAAAGATTGATTTTAATGATTTAGTTGCTTGAATTGCATAACAGTCAAGTTAGAATACGAAACTAACAACCTTACGAAAATAATCAATTTTGGCATGATGAGTAGTTAACCAATCAATCCCTAAAATCACATCAAAAACAAGTATCTTTAAAGAGATAAGGTCAATGTAAGGTGATGGTGCCAACTTGAATCAAACAAGATTTATAAACAATGGATGTGATGAAAGTTTCTTCTAATGGAGTTTCCACAGATAGGTCAAAGTCTAATTTCTCCTGAGTCAAGTTTAAACATTGAGCACAAGCGGAGAGAGATAAATGAATGGGTAAAGACCGCAGATCAAGTAAGGTATAAACTTCGCAAGAATTTATAAATAGCTTACCCGTGATTACCTCGTTTGGGTTCCTCGATTTTGACCACCACAACAAACGCTTCTTCCAGAACCGCTGACTTTGACTTTTCTAGGATGTTTTTTTGAGTCACCATCCTCATTGAACTAGGTTTCGCTACCGTCATAATCTCGAAATTTATATGTCCTTCCTTTCCACAATTATAGCATACCTTGAATTGTTGTGGGCGCTTGACCGATATGTCCTCTTTTCCGTGATTTATCATTCCTCCTTGAACTGGCCTTTCCCGACAATCGCTGCCTTTCATACGGTCGTTGTTAAATCTCCTCTTTTAAAATCTCCTCCCACTCGCTTTTTCTATTTTCATGGCCATGATTACCACCGTAGTGGTTACCATTTTTGTCCGCTTTTTCTTTCTCCGCCGGTTATCGTTGTTTTGTTGATCGCTATCTCCTAGATATCCTCGTCAGGGTCCCTCATTGACCGTATTTCGTATCTCGCCTAATAATTGAGCCCTCACTTACAACATCCGAGTAGAGAGAAAATTTATGAGAAATGAGATATCGACGACGCCGGTTTCAAACCTCTAAGAAACATCCGCGTATACGCTCCTCATTCTCCACCAAATGAGGTGCAAACCAGATAACTCTCGCAAACTTTGCCTCGTCTTCGGGACACCGCCATGTTATTCTCGCTCCAAATTAATAAACTCCACTTCCTTCATATGACGAACACTTTCGTAAAAGTATTTGTCATTAAATAGTTTCAAAATGTCTCCCAAGACATGCTAAGTGTTGCGTCGATGGGTACGCTTCACGCATCTCCCACCAAGAGTCTCCTCCGCCACTTTAACATAAAGGTGGCGAATGGAACCTTCTGTTCTCCGCATCCCAAGACATCGAATATCTTGGTAATTTGTTGACCCATGTTTCCGCCATGATCGGATCCGCTTTCCTTTAAATTCGTGGTCCCAACTCTTCGAATCGCTTGGGTCACGTGACAACCCGTGAATTGCTATCATTTCCTCCTATATTTTGAACATACGAAGTCTCCTCGTCTCGATTTTTGCATGAATCGCAAAAGCTTCTAAACATCCCCTCGCTCATCATCTACTCAAGGGTGTTGTTCACAGGAGGAACATTGCCACTTGCTGTTGACGCTCTCCTCGCTGCAGTGAGTAGACAGTGCACGGCCCTATCTCATTTCCACCAAGTAATATTCTCAATGACATTCTCAAATACCGTCATAAAACAAGGGTTAATTAAGAAAATCAATATATCACATAATATCCCAATATACCGACCAACTAACAAATAAGCTTAAGTAGGACACACTAGTGAAGGATTTACTCGCCTCCCTCCTAGTTCTATTCCCCGATCTCCGCCAGATCATATCTCTAAGCTCGATACCAACCGCGACGCCCCCAAAATAGGTATACATCACCCATTCGAAGTTGTCAATACATGGTACGTAAATAACTACAACTTTATTATTACAACAAGAAATCGTGAGTTTGAATACAAATATTATCTTCTGTATAATATCTATACTCAAATAAATTCTCATCACATTTATTGATACATTATTTTACAAAAATGGTGAGGACTACTAAACAACTCTCTCTAACCTTCATTCATTCCATACCCGACTTGCACTCGCTATATTCTCGCCTCCCCGAGAAGAAAAAATGGAACAAAAAGAAAAAGGGTGAGCTCAACTAGCCCAAAGAAGAATATTATGACTAAGATAATATACAACAAATTATCGTTAGTCTTCAATAGGGAAAAATCTAATAGAATACAATAGATAACAAGTTTTAAATCAATATTCGCAATGAAATAATAATTCATTAGAAGAGTTAAGTAGAGAATGCAAACTACTATCTTCTATGTATGAATTTAAAAGTTCATCGCCTATCTTTTATCCCCGTAACATCAATCAATATATATCTGAATCAAATATTCATCTTTGCACTACAAGCCAAAGAGATATTCATCACCGGTCATGTTCATCTAAATACTGCTCATCTTTGCACTACTACGCCAAAGATATTCATCGAAAATCATTCATCTTTTTTGCACTACAGTGCCAAAGATATTCAATAATATCATCATTTAAAACCGAGGATGATGAAAAATATTTTTAAAGAAACGAATCCAAAGAAACAAAATGACAAGGATTAAGGATTAAGGATTCGACTTTGTTTTATCCATGTCCAAAAATACCTCAAAAATAATCATAGTGGTGTAAAATTCAAGAATGATCAAAACATGGATATAATCAAAGCTAGTATCCGTAATAGATATTTTGGACGAAAAGGAAAATTTTCATTTTTCAATGAATAAGACCAGATTCGTGAATAAGATCAGATACGTGAATAAAGGCCATATACGTGAATAAGAACTCCTACACTAAAAGTTCCAAATTTGATTAAAAAGTTCAGATCAATATTTCAATAATGATATTAGAATAAATAATATCATTAAAAAAAAATATCCCTTACCTCGAAAAATCAAGATTTCTAAATTAAAACACCTGGATATAAAGCATGACTTGAACTCAGACCAGATAAAGAATACTCAAAATATACTCAAAATACTCACAAGAATACGCTCGATAATATAGAGAGAAAAAACTTCAGCCGTGTAATTTTCAATTCTAACCTAAGACCCTATTTATAGAAAATGCTTAGAACACCAAAGCAGTAAATTTAATATAATATTAATATATAAATTAAATTTTCCTACGCCTAACCTTCCAAGAACTGAATTCAGCTCATTCAACACACATGTGTAACACACCATAATGAAAAAACGTTTTTGTTATTTAAAATATTTTAAACTTCCAAAATCAATTATTTTGAGCTTCTAACTTCAATAATTCACAATAAATAGCCCTTTTGTCGTAAAAAATTCAAACTCATGACTTTTTATAAGAAATTCAATTCTCTACAACTTTACGTAAGAAAGTTTTTCCAAATTTTAAACAGAAATTGACCAAAATCCACAAACGCGCGATTTTACAGGCTATAATCAAATTTTAGTCAAGAAATGGGGTCCACCGACACATAAAACATGCTTTAAATATTTTTGGTAAGAAAAATACTCCTCCTCCACATATACTCATATATCCCACATTCATCGTAAAATATCATCATTATTATATTATTAAAATATAATAATATATTTAAATGAATTATTTTATCAGAAAAAGATAAAATTTCAATTTTCAACAATTGTCACATTAAAAAATTTCTCCATCTATATCCACATAAAATCAATATTTTCCTCATCATATGAATCAATAATTAATTATTCACAAATAATATTACGTAATCACAATATCGACAACTGTGCGCCTTCCTGTGAAAGCAGGGGGCTTTCCAATAAGAATTTCTCTTTCTCGACGCCGCAAGCAATTAGGTGACCAAACCTCTCCTTAGATAGAACTTTCTAGACATTGTCAATAATGTTATCTAATAATATTATTCAGATAATATGAATTATTGCTTCGATAATGAAAAATATCGTGTAATGACAATTATCAAACAACAAAGAATATAAAATATCAACGCAAAGAATTATTAAATTAATAAAATACTAAATAAAGAATTATCGTAACCATTATCGAAAGTAGGCCTTCACGTAAGAATCAATAATTGGTGCAATACCGCAAAGCTATCGTGTTTTTAACCAATTTAGTATTTTAACAAAGATAATTGTGAATAACTACGCCTGCTATTTTTAAACAACTTATATTTGTCGCTTTCTTCATCCAATCGCTTTCCACATGGGGGCCCATAAAAGATCAAGGCTGTTGCATTTAATATTCCCGACAAAGAAAGAATATTCCACGACCAAACGAATATTCCCGACAACAATGAATATTTTATAACCACTTGCTTATTTTGAAATATTTATGATTTTACCCATAACTATCCACATTAATCAAATCAACCCTTTACTATTTCAAAATAATAAATAGAGAAAATTAAATTTCATTAATAATAAGTTGGGGTCTTACACATAATTTTGTTCAAGAAGAACATAAATTTACTTTATTCTCAAAATAAATTAATTTATAACTAATTTGTTATACATAGAGACAAGTAAACTTCTCAAATTTTACTACAACTTTCTCATAATAAATTAATTTCAATTAGTGTATAAGAAAAATAATTATCTCAAATGTCATACATATATATATACACACACATCATAATATTTTATCTACTCATAAAATATTACAACCAAAATATATATATGCATAAAATTAAATTTATTCCATCATGAACAAAAATTTAAGTACTTTTCTTATCTCACAAAACTAATTAATTAATTTATTACAACAAAATATACGTAAGTAAAATAATACTCAAACATACAATATCATCTACACATGATATAATACATAAAACATATACTTTCAAGTATATACACATACAAAATGATACACAATTATCATTTATAAAAATAAATGCTAATGTTAAAAAACACACCTTTTGGAATTAAATTCGAAGAACGACATAATCTTTTCAGAAAGATTTCTAAGCATCAACATTTGGTGTTTTTCCATGATGATCAATCTTCATCTTCTCCGCATCAATTTACAAACATGTAAATTGTAATATTTTTAACTTTCATTTTTCTCCACAATCCATCTTCTAACAGGAATTATCAATAAAAATAATTAGTTTAATATATCAATATATTACTAATTATCATAAAAATTCCATTGCTAAAATAGATACAAGAAAAATGACACTTATCTTTGAAAATCGTGTTGTCTTCCATCTCACCCAAATCATGACTAACAAATACAATAAAGACCTTAAGATTGTTAGAATTATAGTTTAGTAGAGTCAAAATTGTTGTTGAAGACATGACACGGGTGATCCCCGCCCCAAGGTCTTTATCGCCCCACCACGATCAGGTTATTAAGGGTTACTGCATTTATATACCTCCGTGATATATGTCAAGTCTTGGTAAATTATTTGTGATAAAGAATTCACGTAAAATTCCAATGTAACAACGCTTTGTAGTAGTTATTTGTTTGTAAGAAGAATCAAGAAGATCAAAAGAGAGAAAAACATGTGCAAAATCATATATGTAAATTTATATCTTACATACGATATATCTTATCTTATGTATATATATCAACATATATATATACATACATAGATATAAGTTACATAATATACCATTTAATTTATATTTAACCATACTTATTAATACTAAATATGTAAGTTACATGCTAGATTAATAAATATGTAAGTTACATACTAGTTAGTATTAATGTAGTGGTTAATTAGAATTAACACTCAATATTTTTCTTTTGTTCCAAAAAATAAAATAAAATAGACTTCTATTAAATGGAACTAAGAAAAAATATTTTTTATCAAACAATTTTGCACCTTATTAAATGTCTCACTATAGACACTAATCAAATGATTTCTACACAAATCAAATAAAATTCTCCTTTATTCTCCACGTTGAGGACATTAATTTACACCTTTTATACTTGCATAAATTATGTCCACAGATGAATTTTATCAAACTCAAATATGACATATTATAAGTCACAAAAGTATAAAATAAGGTGCAATATATAACACTTTTTCATTTAAATTTATAACTTTTTAATTATTTTTACATATTTTTTACGGTGTATAAATTAAATATGTTAAAAAATACTTACAAAAATGTTTTTACACAACTGCCATGTGCGATCCCACTTTAGCTGCCATGTGTCATCCACTTCAGCCTATTTAACCATGGTTTGACCTATTATGTAAATAAAGGTCTTTTTGTAACAATATCAGAGATATTAAGGTAATAAGTGAATAAAATAAGAGTTCAATGGTTTAATTGAAAAAAGTAGTAGAGTTGAAGTGATTTTTGGTCATTAAGTTTTTTTTTCGTTTACATTTAAAAAAAAAATTGTGATCAATCAAATTTATGACTTATAAATAGGGAATTGTTAAATCTACAACATTTTTTATTATTTTTATAACAAAAGTGTCGCTGTAGGATTTATAACGACACTTTTGTTGTGGAAATAATATTTTTTGTTGTGGATTTAACAATTTTCATAAATCAAATTGATGTCGAATGCTTATACTTATAAGTCATTTTAAAAGAGAATTGATATTTTCGTAAATAAATTTGTGATCAATTCATCACATGCACGTGGAGACCAACTTAATAAGCTGCTCATCCCATATTAATTTGTCAGAGACATGTGTAGATTAGCCCAATGTTAAACCACTTCTTTAAAAAGTACTAAAACCTATTAGGAGCCTCAACTCTCTTGAATTTATCTAAAATGTGCATGTGAAATATCCAACAGCAACTCCGTCGGAAAACTCCGTTCTTCTGTACCACCACCATCATAATCCGTATATAAACTGTAATCCACCACCACCACCCATGAATTAGAACTCTCTAAACCTTGACCCCAAACCCTAATAACTAATTAGGCCAATATGTCGTCTACTGGACAACCTCAGCTCAGGTACACGCAGATGCTGTCAAAGGTGCTTCACTTGCGGAACCTGACTTGGGAGTGCACTGAAGAAGAGCTCGGTCTGATTTGCAAACATTTCGGCAAGATGATCAACACCAATTGCAATGTTGGGACCAATCACAACCAGGCCTTTCTTTGAATTCGTAACTCTCCTCTCTTGTTTGTGTTTGAATTATAGTCCCTATTGCTAGCCTAAACTAATAATTTACTGGGTATTATTGGTTTATACCGTGCCTTCAACTTGTTGAATTATTGTTTTACCGAAATTGGTATCGTGATTTGCTTTGAATTGTAGTTGTCAATGAAAAGAAAGTTATAAATGTGCAATCTATATCCACGGATTAAGCTCGTATGTATATGGATAAAATTGACTTTGAATGTAAACGGATTGAATATTTCTTTTAGACTGGAGGAGTATACAACTATACATGATGGATTTATAGTGTATTTTAGTAATATTTTTATTTTTCTAGGGGTCCATGTATATGTTCTAGTATGTCATCAAGATCTCCTCAAATAACTATGATGTACTTCCAAAAATTTTCCTGTTGACGTTCAATCTATATTGCTGAAGCTGCTATTTAATCTAATGCAGTTTTCCTCATTGCAAATTCACATGTTTGCTTAGGCCGATTGCTAATTCCTTTGGACCATCCTGGCTTGCTGCTTAATGTGTTTCAACTTGTAATTTAAATTTTCCCGTTAAATCAATTAGTCTATTGTTTTTGTTGTATCTTTATTATGTGGGAGATTACAGCCAATGAGCCAAAAAAATAAAATATGTGGGAGATTTAGGCTGCTGATGAGAATGTAAGCTAATTTGTATTGTACTGCAGTTAGATCTTAATCAGGCAATTAATATTGTTTCATATTTTGATTAATCATTAGAGCCTCTATCTTTTCGTGGTAAAACTGTGTATATTCGATATTCGAATAGACATGAACTTGAGAACAACAAACAAGGGTCCTGGTGATGTTCCGGGAAACATCTTTCTGGTAACCACTGAGGGTGTAGAAGCTGGTGATGTCAGCATCGATGTCATTCACTTGGTAAGTGATTTTTTCTTTCTTTAAGAGTATTATGATATGTATATCCTATTGTCTAGGCAATCCACATTTGGAATAGTTCTCAACGTGACTTGTAGGGATTCTGGGGACGCTTCTACTTGTAGTTTGCACTTTGCAGTACACTTTTCTTCATGGACGGCAGTCTCTCTTACTTAAAACTTTCCTTTAACTGTTCTGCACCGTGAATTATATCTCAGCTATTTTGTTAAACCCTTGTATTTTCTGCGTCCTTTGTTTCTTGGTGGATGGTATAACAAGTTATGTAAACTCAACTCAATAATTGTTAAATAAAAAATACACCAACAATGACAAAAACACTGAGATACTCTTTAGCAAGCCCTTTTGGGGTCAAGTAGAAAAACTGAGACGTATGGAAATTGCATGTTCTGTTTTAATTCTATATTGATCTTCTTTTATCTACTTCCCCCCCCCCCTCCCCCTCCCCCTCCCCTCCCACCTCCCACCTCCCACCTTTCTTCCCTTTCTAGATTGATTTCATGTTGCACTTGATTCGGTGGAGAGCTTGATGATTATTTAAAATCTGGGGTGGCACTGATGAACAGACTTTAGACATGACCTTTTCAAATATATATGGTTCTAGAATATTGAAATAAGATTGATTATGTTTGAATTTTCTTTATACTTGTAGATACATTTCTATAAATCCAGTGGGTACAGTTTTAGGATACCTGACATCAAATATAAACCCAGATTATGCTTGTGGATCTAAATGTACAAGAGTAAGAAATTCTTAATCTCCAAATATCGTGTCAGTGAAAATAAACAAGTTTACAGATCAAATGGGGTATATAGGGATTGAAAAAAAAATGGAGAGAAAAAGAGCTTTGAAGAACTTCTTTAATCTCTCTCTATGATTTCCAAAGGCCAAAGCAACCCAGAAGGCGCTTTTGGTTGCTCTCCACTCTTGTTTTGGTTCATTTTGTTTATTCAGTTCAAAGTTGATAGCCAAGAACAACTGGGTATTCCATATCAGAACAACCATTAAGGCCTTGCAAACCCTGTTACGTCTGCCAAAAAAAAAAATCCCACCTCCCAAGCTTACCGCCCCTGTGAAAATGAAATGCAAATAATGGTTAAAAAAGAAGAAAAAGAAAGAAGAAGCATTGCCAATTTGCCTACGCTTGTAAGTTGAAATTTGTCAATCAGTCTGCACATGAATTCCTGTGATTGTATGTAAGTTGAATTCCTGTGTTTGCCCCTCTCTCCTTTGTTGACTTTCTTGAACTCTTGGATTTCAGAAAGAGTTTCTGCTTGATTTAATTTCCCCCTCCTACTTGAAAGATGGATTCAGTTAAAAATTTACTTTTTTCTGCAGCTTCACTTACGAAGTCTTCCAGATTTAGGCTTTGTTGTTGTTGAGCTCTCTCTCTCTCTCTTGCACATTTGTGCCCAAAGTTCTACTTGACATTGACTTGGTACTTTTGTTCTAAGTTTGTATTGTTCCTTGGTTTTAATTTATTTGGCTCTACATTTATTATAAAGATATGGTTTTCACTGAATTTTAGCCTGCCATTTTCGTATGCTCTGTGGGCAGTATGCTGACTGATTTACTACTTCTGTTTTCAGATATCAGCACCGCAGCAGTTGCCAAAGATGCTTTAAAGGGACACTGTATATATGATGGTGGCTATTGTAAGCTTCATCTATCCTACTCTTGTAATACTGATCATGTAAAGGTATAAATATGTGCTTTGAATTAATGTTAAATGAGAAAAATTAAGAGGCATAAATTACCAGATATCATTACAAGAAAGTGGGTCCACTGATAAAGTAAAAGATGTGGTTCTCGAGTGTATGCTTCTTGATGCTTTTCTGTACATTTGGTTATATCTTTCCACCACATCTCTTTGCTTGTGTTTGATTGGAAACAACTTTTTTACTCTAGGCCTACAGTGACAAAAATACAGATTACACACTCCCACAATCAGGTGTGTTTGCAATGCAACACGCTTCTGGTCTGTGCCTACTGCAGCAATGGTTTGGCAGAATACTCTGGCTGTTCCATTGTTTCCTGGGAATGAGTATGCTGGTTATGGTTCTGTGCAGCCTCAAGGTCCTACTGGATAAGCTACCTCTTGGGATTCAACCTGCAGGCAGATCATCTGTTCTTTCGGGTCCCAGCACATTTTCTGGTCAATCATATGGACCCTCCTCTGTTCCAGCGTATGCCACAGCGGCCATTCCTGCTTGGACATACAACCCAAATTAATCCCAGTGCTCCTTCAGTAAAGAGGAGCTCAGTCTGCACATTACTCAAATTTGCAATCTGGTAGTTCAACAACGCAAATTCACCCTCCTTACCACAGTTAATAAGTTGAGTCAGTGTCGTGCCAAAGCTTTCCTCCCTTTACTTTGGATTTTTTCTTCTTTTATAGAGTTTGGAAACCTAACCAAGGATCTCCATATCTTGAATTTATTGTACTTTTACACAACTCTAGTGAGTTTTCTTTATAAACCATTCGACTTATTGAGGCCAAATTGTAATGTGTTAAGTTCCGATACCATGGTCAAAATGTTTTCACTTAAATTTTTAAATGAGAAATGAAGTTATGTTGAATATGGTTTGGTTGTTGGAGTGGGGAGGAAAACATTTCAAAGTGACCTTGGTCAGAAATTTAACAGGGTATTAGGCTACCAGACCCATGAACTAAAGCATGAAAAGGGTCACTACCTACCTGTTAAACCTTTACCTAACAAAGGTTGCCAGAGATTCTAATATACTCCAAATATTCTTATGATATGAAATCAATTTAAACATGTACTGTACTATTCTTTTGCACAACAGACTAGTTGCTTCAGGGCCCATCTGCAATTGAGACGATGGTTGTGCCTATATTGAAGAACTAGATCCAATTGGTCCTGCTAGATAATTAAATTGTGCTAGACACAAGTCGAAGAATGGATGACACTTTCAGCATGGATGTTCCTTATGATGGGTTTTCTCAAGTGACAATGTACCAATTAAGCTTGAAAATAATTTTTTTACAATATGGCTCTGCTAGGAGCTCAAATATTCAAGTCAGGAGGACTCTAGCCATGTGAGCTTCAGAATTGTGGGTGGTTGTGGAAGCGTACTTGTAACTAAACAGGTGAAATGTCACGTTTAAGTTTTGTTGATTGGTCCGAGTGAGTTAGTTCTCTCGACAGAAAGAGAGCCTGAGCCCAGGAGTTGTCTATATTTCATTGGAAGTTATCAGTTTCCGGCGAAACAACAGGGTAGGCAGATCTTTGATGATGACGTGTAACTTTAAAACTATACCTGTAGTAAAATGGAAACTAGTTTTAGTAGTTCTAAGTGGCTATTTCCTTTTTAGTAAACTAAAACAAGTTCCTTCATTAATATGAAGTAATGCCCTGGACACATATCTGGCGGAATCTTAGATAATTTATGATGAGGTTATTTCATGCTTTGTCCCATCTACATTCTAATATCTCATTGAGCTCTGTTCTTGATATATTTTTTCACAAGTAAAAAGTTTGCTTTTAGTTTTTGGTTTAATAAACGGTAGCTTTTCTTTAGTTACGAGGCTGTGGTCGAACACAACAATCTCCCACCAAGATAAGGTGGTTAAACAAAAACTATCTTCAGACTTGACAGGTCCTTTAAAACTAGCATCAAGGAATAAACCAAACACTCAACCTTTGTTTATTGATGTTCTACGTAAATGTCGGCATAGCACGTATTTGCTATAAACACCCTCTCTATCGTGTAGTACAACAACTAACGGTCGCGATTAGAATTGAAAAATTCATGTATGCTATTATTAGTAGCGGACGACGGGTTACGTTCATTGCTAATTTTTCATTTTAATCTCAGTTGTTGGTTCATGTATTGAAAGCTAATGATAGTGTTTGTCCATTTTTGATCCATAACGATAACAAGGACTTGCCATGGATCATTCCTCATATATATATATATATATATATATATAAATTTGGCTCAAATTATAATATTAATAAGGGGAACACTATTTTCATACTCCCTTCGTACCAAGATAAAAGTCTTGGTTGACTTTTTGCGCATATTAAGAAAGAGGATAAAATGACAAAATTGTCCATATTTAAATTCTTATTTAATTGCATAGTTTTCTGCACATTATTAGTGATGTTCCATAAATATGCATAGAGAATATAAATATAACAATTAATAATAAGGGTATTATAGGCAAATTATTATAAAAAATATATCATTTAAGGTAAGTAGTGACTACCTGAAATAGTAATAAAGATTTTTATCCTGAGACGGAGGGAGTATGTATTTTTGATATTTCCATATAGTTTCTTCTCATGTATGAAAGTAAGACACATGTATGCTCATGTGAGAAAATACCATGTAATTTATAGCTAGACCTGGCAATATAGTTGGTTAACTGTCGAGTCAAGCCATATTAACTGGAATCAAATGGGTTGGTTAACTGTTTTTATTTATTTGGGTTGGTTAGAGTTTGGAACCATATTTTTAAAAATAAATATAGTTCCAACCCGGTTAACCATTTTTCGACCCATATTTTTATTTTAAATCCAAATAAAAAGTTCTTTCCATCCATATTTACATATTCAAAAAAAAAAATATTATGTGATTATAATATTATGTGATTATGTATACACCCTTACCACCACCCCACCCCACACACCCCACCCAACACTAGGGGTGAGCATTCGGTTAATAACCGAACCGAACCAGAATTTCGGTTATAATCGAAACCCGAAAACACCCTATTTTAGTTATCCGAACAAATAACCGAATTTTGTACTAACCGAATAACCGAATAGGTTATTCGGTTATTCGATTAATAACCGAATTTAAAAGCTACTCCAATATTAAAAATAAGCGAGTCTCAAAGCCCAAAGGGATCAAAGAAAGAGGTGGCGCTTTCTACCAAATTACGCATGTAAATTTGATGCCAATTTGACCAAATCCATATCCAACAAGCCCGGATCCGAAAAGTCACGTGCCTCTTGAGCCAACTTCTTTCTTCATCTCTTCTTATACACAAGATGTATTTGGTATCTGTTCGTGTATTTAGTATCTGTTCGTGTCTCCCCAACCTTCATTCCAAACCCACATATATATCCTGCTGGTATGTACGTATCTCGACCAACATAGCCAATCGCTTGTCATATTCAATCGGTTACATCATCATAAAAAATGTCTAAAATTCTCATAAGAACTTACTTTCAAAATTCGAGGCGATGAGGGTTCGACCAACAAGTGGAGGCGTGTGTCGCTTGGCGAGGTGATGACCGAAATGAAGAGCCACCGGCGCGATGAGGATCGAGGAGGCGATCTTTATCAAGACTCTACCGAAAAAGGAGATTGAGAGTTCGAGATCTTGATTTGGGATGAGAGATTGAGAATCGAGGTTTGAGATCCGCCTCTGTGTGACCGTGTATCTCGTGTTTGGGAATTTGAGAGAATGAAAATGAGATTTAGAGTTACGACTTCTCACTTCACAGTTCAGACTTCAGAATGAGAATGGCCTCTGTGTTTGGGCTACTATAGTGGGCTGATTGGCTCCTGTCATGCGATTCATATTATTGTTTTAAGTAGACTAGTAGAGTAAAGATTTGTTCGGTGTTCGGTTAAACCGAATAGAGTAAAAATAAAACCCGTATAAACTAACTGAAACCCGTAATATAATTCGGATATAACCGAATTGTTACAAATAACCAATTATCGAAAAATTCTTGCTAAATTATTACTTGCCTGGTTTGGTAATTCTAGTATATCCATTTTTGCTCACCCTACCCCCACCCCCCACTCCTCCACCCCACCCCTACCCCCCACCCCACAAAAAAAAAAAAATATTATGTGATTATGTATACACCCCTTACCCCCACCCCCACCCCCACCCCCACCCCACAAAAAAAATATATTATGTGATTATATATACCCCCTTACCCCACCCCCCCACCCCACCCCAACCCCACTCCCCCCCCCCACCCCACTCCACCCCACCCCCACCCCCACCCCACCACACCACCACACCACACACCACACCAAAAAAAATATTATGTAATTATGTATACACTATGACGCCCCCAAAATAGGTCCATTCCATCCAACCCATTCTGAGTCGCCAAATACATGGTACAGAAACAACTATAACTTCATTAATACAATTGTCGTAAAAAATACGACAACACATAAACTCGAAGTTTAAATACAAATATTGTCTTCTGATAATATCCACACTCAAATAAGTCCTCATTACAATTATTGATACACTATTTTACAAAATAGTGAGGACTACTAAAATAATTGTCTTGAACCATTACTCCACACCCCGACTAGTTCCCGCTTATATTCTCGCCTCCCTCGAGAAAAAATGGAACAAAAGGAAAAGGGTGAGCTCAACTAGCCCAGTAAATAATATTATGACTAAGATAATGTACAACAAATTATCCTTAGTCTTCAACAGGGAAAAATCTGATAAAATACAATAGACAACAAGTTTTAGATCAACAACTGCAGCGGAAACAACAATTCATTAGAAGAGTTAAGTAGAGAATGAATCTACTATCATCTATGAATGTAAAAGTCCATCGTCGATATTTTATCCCTGTAACATCAATCAATATACATCATAAATCAAATAGTCATCTTTGCACTACAGGCCAAAGATATTCATCTGTTGGTCATGTTCATCTCAACACCTGTTCATTTTTGCACTACGGACCAAAGATATTCATCAAGAAATCATTCATCTTTGCACTACAGGCCAAAGATATTCATCAATAAGTCATCTGTGTACTATGGGCCAAAGATATTCATATCTCAAAGAAATATATAATCATTTCAGAATTTATATAAACAATAATTATAACCATGTTGATCAATTCACCTTTGCACTTAAGCTAAAGATATTCAATTATATCATCATTTAGGACTGAGGATGATGAAAGATATTTTAAAGAAAAAGAATCCAGTGAAACAAAAGAATAAATATTAAGGATTCGTACTTTAAACAATCCAAGTTCAAAAATACTTCATAAATAACCAGTAGTGGAGTAAGATTCAAGAATGAGGACCAAAACATAGATCCAATCAAAGAAAGAAATCATAATGAATAATCTTGGACACATAAAAGAAAATTTAATTTTTCTATGAATATAATGTCGATTCGTGAATAAAGTCTTGTGATACGTGAATAAGTAACTCACACTAAAAGATAGAAATTTCACAAAAAATCATCATGATTCGTGAATAAGACTTTCGTGAATAGTAAATCGTGAATAAGAACTCATGAATAAGAACCTCGACATGAAAAAGTTCCAAATTTGATAAAAGTTTCAACCAATATTTTGGCATAATGATATTGAAGAAATAATATCACTTACGAAGAAAATAACATCCTTTACCTCGTAAAAAAAAGATTTAACTGAATACGGATATAGTCTTCAAGGAACTTTGCACCGTATAAAGAACACTCAAAGTACCAAAATACTCACAAGAATACGCTTCGATAATATAGAGAGAGAAAGAAAACTTCAGCCTTGTGATTTTCAATTCTAACCCAAGACCCTATTTATAGAAATCGCTTAGAACACTAAAGCAGTAAAATTTAATAAAATATTAATATAATTAAATTTTTGTCAAGCCCACCTTTTGAAGATCTGAATTCAGATCATTTATAACACATGTGAGCCCACTAATTGCACAAAAAAAACGTTTTTCTCAAAATAATTAACTAAAACTCCCAAAATCAATTATTTTAGAATTTTGGAACTTCAATAATTCATAACAAATAGCCCTTTTGTCAGAAAATTCGAATCTCGCGACTTTTTATAGGAAATTCAATTCTCTACAACTTTGAAGAAAAAAGTTTTTCCAAATTCCAAATAGAAATTGACCAAATCCACAAACCAAGATTTTACAAAGCTATAATCAAATTTCAAATCAAGAAATGGGGTCCACCGACACACAAAAATATGTGTTAATCATTTAATGCAACAAAAATACTTTTCTCCTCATATACTCATATATTCCACATTCATTGTAAAAATATCATCATTATTATATTATAATAATATAATAAAATATTATTTTATCGTAAAAGATAAAATATCAATTTTTTAACAATTGTCACTTTAAAATTTTCTCTATCTATATCCATATAAAATGAATATTTTCCATATCATATAAATCAATAATTAATTATTCACAAATAATATTACGAATCACAAGATCGCAAATCGTGCCGCTCCTGTGAAAGAGGGACTTTTCAATAAGAATTTCTCCTTACTACTTGCAAGCAATTAGTGACCAAACCTCTCCTTAGATGTAACTTTCTAGACATTGCCAATAATGTTTCTAATAATATTATTCAGATAATATGAATTATTGCTTCGATAATGGAAAATACTGTGTAGTGACAATGATTGAAACAACCGTAATATAAAATATCAACGCAGCAATTATTGAATCAATAAAATAAAATATCGAATAATAACTATCGTAACAATTATTGAGTAGTGCCTTCTTACGTAAGAATCAATAATTGGTGCAATACCGTGCAGTGCTATCAGTGCAACAACGCCAGACATCGTGTTTTTAACCACCGGGTATTCCAACAAAGATTAATCTGTGAATAACTACGCCGCCAATTATTTATAAACAACTTATACTTTGTGCTTTTCTTCATCCAATCGCTTTCCGTTATGGGGCCACAAAAGATCATACACACATACGAATATTCCCCGACAACAAGAATATTCCACGACCAAACGAATATTTCCGACAACAATGAATATTTTATAACCAAATTCTTATTTAAAATATTTGCGATTTTACCCATAACTAACCACATTAATCAAATCAACCCCTTACTATTTTAAAATAATAAATAGAAAAAATTAAATCTTCATTTATAAAAAGTTAGGGCCTTACATACACCCTTTACCCCCACCCCACCCCCCACTCCCACCCCTTAAAAAATAATATTATGTGATTATGTATACACCATTTATCCCACCTCCCACCTCCCACCCCCACCCCCACCCCCACCCCCACCCCCCCCCCACCCCACCCCACCACACCAAAAAAAATATATTATGTGATTATGTATACACCCCTTACCCCCCACTCACCCCACCCACCCCACCCCACCCCCACCTCCACTCCATCAAAAAAAATATATTATGTAATTATGTATATGTAAGACCCCAATTTTTTTCATGAATAAAATCGAATTTTCTCTAATTATTATTGTGAATAATAAGGTGTTAATTTGATATAATACTTTGGTTATGGGTGAAATGTGCAAATTTCGCAAAATAAGCATGTGGTTATAAAATATTCAATTGTCGGGAAATATTCGTTTGGTCGTGGAATATTCTTTCCATTAGGAATATTCGTATTTACTTGCAGAAACATTATTTTGTGGGCCCCATAACGGATAACGGTCGGATGAAGAAAACGACAAAATTGAATAACTACGTAGTTATTACAATTAACATCGTTGGAATACCCGCGTGGTTAAAATACGTGAATACGCTGGCGTGGTTGACAAGAAAGACACCAGATTTATTACATGATTGTTGAATTATTGATCCTTACGTAGAAGACACTACTCAATAATTATTACGATAATTATCGCTCAATATTTTATTTTATTGGTTCAATAATTGCTGCGTTGATATTTTATATTATTGTTGTTTCAATAATTGTCAATTTGATGATCTCCATTATCGGATCAATAATTCATATTATTTGAATAATATTATTAGATAGATTATTGGCAATGTCTAGAAAGTTCGTCAAGGAGAGATTTGGTCACCTAATCATGCTGGCAGAGAAGAGAAATCCTTATCTGAAAGCCCTCTTCCTGGAAACTACCGTCATTAATAATTGTGATTCTCGTAATATTATTTGTGAATAATTAATTATTGATTCATATGATAAGGAAATATTTATTTTATGTGGATATAAATGATGGGTTTATTTATGTGGTTATAAATGAAGGAGTTAATGTTGAGGTGTTTTATCAGTATTTTGTCGGATTGGTGGTATTAAAAGATCAAATCGGTGTTATTACAGCTTTATTGTGTGAGTTATAATATTTAATCCGACCGTTGGATCGTTGTAATTTTTGGATATGTTATACATATATAAGTTGAGTATATGTCCACAATTGAACCGTTAAAAATGAGCGTATAATTTGTTATGAATTTTAAGAGGTGACTGATTCGGAAATTAGGTTATAAATGATTTTGGTGGAAAATTCTAGAATTGGTGGGCCCCACTTTTGGTTGGTGAGAAATATGCTCAATTGAATTTTCAAATGTGGTGGTGGGAATAGTAGCGAGTAAAGCCATCAGTTGCAGTGTTAAGTCTGCTTTGGCGTGCTAACATTTTCCTATAAATAGAGTGCTTAGTTAGAATTAAAAATCACACCAGAATTCATAAGTTTTCTCTCTTTCTCTCTCTATATTATCGAGCGTATTCTTGTGAATATTTTGATACTTTGAGTGTTGCTTTATCTGATTGTAAGTTCCTTCAAAGACTATATCCAAATATTCCAAATTAAGTATTATCTTTTTGAGGTAAGGATGTTATTTTCTTCGTAAGTGATATTATTTCTTTAATATCATTATCTTTAAATATTGGTTGAAACTTTTTATCAAATTTGGAACTTTTCATGTCGGGGTTACTATTCATGAGTTACTATTCACGAGTACTATTCACGAAGCATGATGATTTTTTCTTGTGGAATTTCTATCTTTTGGTGTCTGAGTTACTTATTCACGATACTGACCTTTATTCACTTATCATTTACACTATTCACGTAAAAAAATTAAATTTTCTTTTCTCGTGTCCAAGATTGTCTGTTATGATTCCTATCTTTGATTGGATCTATGTTTTGGTCTTCATTCTTGAATTTTACTCCACTTCGATTATTTATGAAGTATTTTTGAACTTGGATTGTTTAAAAGACTTAATCCTTAATATTTGTTCTTTTGTTTCACCGGATTCGCTTCCTTTAAAATATTTTTCATCATCATCACTCATAATGATGATATTATCGAATATCTTTGGCATGTAGTGCAAAGATGAATGATTTTTTCGATGAATATCTTTGGCCCGTAGTGCGAAAAGATAAACAGTGTTTAGATAAATATGACCAACCGATGAATATCTTTGGCCCGTAAAGTGCAAAAATGAACAGTGTTGAGATGAACATGACTAATGTATGAATATCTTTGGCTGTAGAAATGCAAAGATGAATATTTGATTAAAGATGTATATCGATTGTTGTTACAGGGATAAAATATTGATGATGGACTTTTAAATCTTGTAGAAGATAGTAGAACTCATTCTCTACTGACTCTTCTAATGGATTCTTATTCTCGCTGCAGCTTGTTGATCTAAAACTTGTTGTTTATTATATTTTATCGATTTTTCCTCGTTGAAGACTAATGATAATTTGTTGTATATTATCTTAGTCATAATATTTCTTCTTGGACTAGTTGAGCTCACCATTTCTTTCATTATTTCTTGAAATGAGAATATAAATTGGACTAATGGGAAATGGATCGACTATCCAGGATGGTTGCATTAGTAGTCCTCACTATTCTGTGAAATAACGATCAATAATTGTAATGAGGACCCTTTTGAGTTTTTTTATACTTACATTGTATAATAGTTGTATTCAAACTCACAAGATATATGTTGTCGTATTTTGCACGACGATTGTATTCTTGAAGTTGTATTTGTTTTTGTACCATGTATTTGGCGACTCATAATGGGTTGGATGGAATGGACCTATTTTGGGGTCGTCACAGTATACACCCCACTCCCACACCGGCACACCCACACCCAAAAAAAATAATATTATATGATTATGTATATCTCATAACATTACTTAAGGAGCCTAAATTTCATCCCTTATATCCGTCTCTCTATCTATAGTATATATTAATTTCATTTTTTAAAAATTTTGTTTAAAAATCAAAACATCTTTAAAATGGTTAATGGTTAATATGGTTTTTAACCATAACCATATGGTTCCAACCCACATAACTCATATTAAAAATGGTTAATATGGTTTTAGTTAACCATAACCATATTTTGAAAATCAAAACCAACCCATAACCATATTTTGTCCGGCCTATTTATAGCATATGATGTCACTTTGAAATGCAAATCTAGTGTGTAGAGGTGGATTGCATTCTCATTCATTCACTCCTTGATGTCCCAAAGTTCCAATAATCAATTGACTTTGACTTGTGCTTCTCTTAATACAACTTCATTTTGTTTTCTATTTTTCGCCGTTGATGGGGGAAAGGATAGAAGAACCAAGAGTCATAATCATATAGGCGGCTGGACTTGAAGACTTTGTCCCATTTTGTTTCCGAGCTTATGAAAGACGTGAAAGTTAAATTTCTTAATCCCCTGTTACTTTTTTTTTTTATTACTAATTTAAGATAAAATTTAAACTCACATACACTACTTTGCCACCGCAAAGTTTGAACTACCACCCTCTTGGTACACAAGGGGTGGTTGTCAATCTCTTGTTACTTGGATTGTTTAGAAGTAAAAATTTCAAGTCTTTTTTTAGTTCAAGTAGGTGTTTGATTTTAGAGGCTGTTCATAAATTGATTAATAAAGGAGCTAGTCCATAGCCTTGAACTCTATATTTACTACCCATGTGCGTGTTTAGCCTAACCGTTTATATGTCCCTTGGGTGGTTGTCACCTTTAATGGTTTATGGTCCACAAGGTTTGCCACCATAAAGAGAGAGTATCTAGGATATGATACACAACACAAGCGCAACCAGTGTTTTAACTGTGGAATCTCTGTGGTTGGGGAAATGTTTTCTAGTTGCTGGCTGGTGCCTAAACCACTACCAAATTCCAACATGTCCTCCGGACCCCCTCTTACTTTACTCACCTACGAAGCCTCAACCCTATTTATGCATTTGTCCTTAATTCTTCTCTAATTGTTTGCACAAAGGCTTAAGCCGATGATCACCAAATGAGCACTTCCCAAGCACGACCTTCAAGGGGAATGCTTCACAATTAATACTATTATTGGACGGTTGACTTCATTACCATACTAAAAGCCTTATCTAATCTTTTTTGCTTACAACTCTATAACTATATTTGATAACACAATTCTAAGTCTTGGAATTGGATCTGTAACTAAATTTCAATTATACAGAATTACAAATATCTCTCTCTTGTATAGTTGTATATGCTAATAAGCACAAATACTTCCTTAGATGCCAATAAGCACAAATACTTTATTTTCTTTGCTTCAGTTTTTATGGGATAGATTTGGTTTATGAGAACGACCTGTATGGCTCTTTCTTATATTACAAAGTTGTATTACACTGATAAAGTGTTGTTGATGGGATTGGGCAGAAAAGGTATTTACCTAGCTTTGTGGCGTGGGAGGTGGGACGCGTCTAATGCGGAATTCAGTGGCATGTGATGGTGAGCCATCGTATTAAATGACAAATGGACTAGAGAGGTATCACTTTCCAAATATTGAAACCATTAGCATTAGGTACTCCAATTAATTAGGTAGGACAGTTGATTCTGAATTTCTCCCTTCTTCACATTGCAGTAACATTAATGCATAAGAAAGATTTACTGAACACAGCAATTCCCATTTCAAAATAATAAAAAAAAACAGAAAAGAAAAGGAACAATGAATCAATTACTCACCGACATCTTAATTCTTACATGCATGTGTGTATATAAAACATATATGTATGTGTCGGTATATGCAGTTATTCACATTGAGGAGGATATTGTGTGGCCACGCATTCAGCTATACGAGACTGTCCGTCCCTATGTAATACCTGGTCTCAATAGATAGTTGAATACTTGAATCCAACTCTCAAGTATCCTTATATCTGAGTCTGACACAGACAATATCATTGTAGTAATAATTTAGTTACTTTTCATTTGTAAGCGGGTGAATTGTTGTTAAATGATTCTATTAACTCTCTCTTCTGGAGTGTTTATAAACAAATGAAAGTAAGTCAACTTCATGAAAATGCTCTTGGTGCTTGGAAAAAGAAAAAAAACAAACTTTGAATGGGTAATTCAAATAGTAAAGACTTGTCTACTTCTATCTCTCAGTGATTAATGTCATGGATTTTTTACATCCCATCACGTGGCATTTGGCCATCAGTGCGAATTGCTGGCTTTTATTTTTGATTAGACCAGCAAATCCCAATTAACGATAGCTGTAAGCCTGTAAACAAACTCAGACAAGGAAATTAAAAGATAAGGTTTAATACTTTTTTTCATCCTCCTAGAGCAGAAACCATAGCCATGGCCATATTTCTTCACTCTGCCCCACATTGGATTGAGAAGATTTCCAAATTTGACAGCTGCAAAACCACGCGGTTTGTGCTTTTAACAGAGTTAGATCATCTTCAAATTCAATCCCAAATTCTCCATAGAGTAAACATGCATATCATTTCCACATAACAAAACCCAAAGAAATGACGAGTCAAACAATCAAGGGTCCCTGGCAAATGGGTACTGAAAGTTGTCAGCTTTGATGTTGGCTCTCAAAGCCCAAACCCACCATCACCAAACTCCTATTTATTCCCTTGAGAATCCCTCTTCATTTCCTCACAATCCTTTTTCGGATCTCATCATCATTTTCTTGTAACTATCTCTTTCACTTCCTCTTTTTAGGCTAACTTAATTAACAGAGTAGTATGTTTCACTCAAATGCTAAAAAAGAAGCCCATTTGCTTTAACTTGTGAAGGATTAGACATGGCTCTGATCAGTGGAATTTTAGTAGTGGGTTTTCTTTCACTTTTCTCATCTGTTGATGGGTATTATGGCAGGGGTTGGATAAATGCTCATGCAACCTTCTATGGAGGAGGTGATGCTTCTGGGACAATGGGTATGTTTTAACTTTGCAACAATTAACAATACTTGCGTATTATTACGCAAATGGTTAAATTAATTTTATTTTTCTTATGTAAGGTGGGGCTTGTGGTTATGGAAATTTGTACAGCCAAGGGTATGGGACAAATACAGCAGCACTTAGCACAGCCCTGTTTGACAATGGATTGAGTTGTGGAGCATGCTTTCAACTTGTATGTGTGAATGATCCACAGTGGTGCCTTCGCGGTTCAATCATAGTCACCGCCACAAACTTCTGCCCACCGGGCGGCTGGTGCGACTCTCCGCACTTTGATCTCTCTCAGCCTGTCTTTCTCCGCATTGCTCAATACAGAGCTGGGATTGTCCCTGTTGCTTACAGAAGGTACTTATTTTTATGGCCCTTTTCACTTCTGTTGGCATAACTTCAAGGGAATCTATACTTCCAATATTAGATCATGTCACTTGTACAAGTAATGCTTTATGGTCCTACTTTCCAATCCTACGCTCAGCAATGACATGTGCTGTAAATAATTATTATTATCTACAAAATGTGTCTGATGTGATTTTAAGACTAAAAAGTAGGACTGAAAAGTATAAACTAGAGATCATGCATGATTCGAGTCTCATTAATTAAACTGCAAGATACAGTAATTTCCTCATAAATTTGAGTAGAGGTTACTGTTTGCTAAATCACCTTTGGCATGACTAGTTCAAATGTACATGCACTAAAAAGTAAAGTAGAAACTCCTATGTTTTGAGATCAATTCAATGTTTTACTAAGAAGGTCATATTTCTTCATGGATGCGTTTGTAGGGTACCCTGCAGGAGGAGTGGAGGTATTAGGTTTACCATAAATGGTCACTCTTACTTCAACCTTGTCCTTGTTACTAATGTTGGAGGAGCCGGAGATGTACATGCAGTATATATAAAGGGTTCAAGAACTCAGTGGCAACCAATGTCAAGGAATTGGGGACAGAACTGGCAGAGCAACAGCTACCTTAATGGACAAAGCCTCTCTTTCAAGGTCACCACTAGTGATGGCCGCAGTGTGGTGTCCTATAATGTTGCCTCTTCCGGCTGGTCTTTTGGTCAGACCTATTCTGGTGCCCAATTTCGTTAGGCACCAGCCATGCATGCCACTAGACATAGATATATAGTATATATACAAATCATATATATATGGTAAGTTCAAGCATAAAACTGATTTTGCTAGTTTAATTGAAAACTATCATAAATGGGGTGATGTTATATATGTCCAATAGAAAGGGGGAATATTTTAAAATTTACCCTCCTCATCCAAAATGGATTAATTGTTCAGGAGAGAGTATTTCCATGTTTACATATGATTTAAAGGCAGTTTTAATTTGAAGTATTATGAGCATTAGTATATATATATATATAGTAGTAGTAGTAATTGTATAATTTATGATGACATTTATAATATGTTGTCTTGGCGTGCATAAGAGAAAGTAGTTGTATAGGGTCAGCTTATGTAATCAGCGGCTTACGCTGAATTTGTATGTGTTAACAGCATATATCATCAAAGCATAGTGTAATTCTGCGCCTTGTGATATAAATGAGCAAAATTTGCTTTGATTATAGGGAGTATTTTTTAAGGGTCTTAAAACATCATTCTTATGTATTTTCACATGAGCATACCCAGAAGTAATCATATGTAAATATCAAAAACACATATAAAAATAGTGTTCCACTAATTATATCTTCTTATAAACACATGTGAAAATAGAGTTCAAAACCTTGACATGTCAAGTCAAGGATAAAGTATGTGAGTTTATAAAATTACTAATTTAAAATTATCAAAAAAAATTTTGAAAGTTTTTACAAGTTACAGTGTTTTTTCAATAAAAAATATATTTTCTTTTACAGTTTTTTGTTCAAACTTGCTCTATTATTTTTTATTTATTATTCTTGTAATTGTAGTTAAAAAAAAGTAAATAAATAAATTAAAGGTACCGGTCGTTACCGGTCATTAAGAGCACCGACCCCCCCACCCCCACCCCCACCCCCACCCCACCCCACCCCATCCCACCCCACCCCAAAATAATTAATGTGTGGTGTATTGCATTCACAAGCTTCCTGGTAGGGCCAGCCAGAACACAATGGTTTTCCTGATTACAAATTTTTTTCAGTAATAGCTCGAGTCCTTGATTGCAATTCATTTCGAGGAAACCTCTAAAAGTGTGGACCGAAATTAGGGGTGAAATTTAAAAGTTTTTTTACCTAAATATAAAAAATAGAAAAAGGTGAATAGATTTAGGTACCATTTAAGATACATTTATAATTTCCTGTAAAAACACTTTCTAAAAATAAATTCCCTTATTACCTAATATATTTTAAGAGTTTATCTAGCTGTTACATATTACAATATCACAGTTTAAGCTTGGACTATATACTAGAAAAAGAGGAAAATATTTGTGGCTATGCGCAATTCTAAAAGGTCTAATACAACCACTTCCCTAATTAATGTGCGCATGTACCATTGAATCTAATATTATTAGTAGTATTTAATAATAGAAACAATTAGTGACAATACAAACTATTTTTCTTGCATCAAAACTATTAAACTTTCAAAAATATCATGTGTTTGTTTGTTAGCAGACACATCAATTTATATGGTCAAGTTTTAAGTATTTTTAGAAATTATTTGAAAGTTCAATGGCATTAGTGCAAAAATAATAATTTTTTTCATAATTTATGAAACAACCCGGATCAAATCTCGAGTCCGGAACAAATTTCAGGTCAAATCTCAAGTCCGAATCGAATCAAATCCATTAAAATAAGGCCTCAAACTACTGGCTCAATAGTATCTTCTTAGGTCAACTTAGCCCACCATAGGCTCCCAAAAGGTTATAACTTGAAAGTACTATTGGTAGTTACTTAATTCCTCATATACAAACAAATTTTTCCCGTATCTTTCGATGTGGGACTAGGGTGTTACAAACTCCCCCACTTAAATTTCTCTCGACGCGTCCCACGTCCGATCACACACACTACCAAAGATAATACCACCACTTTCGTGTCCCCACCTCCCAAGACTCGATCGGATGACCCAACCCGAAGCTTTCGAGCTCGGCTTTGATACCATATATGAAACAACCCGGTCAAATCCTTAGTCCTAACAAATCTCAGGTCAAATCCCAAGTCCGAATCGAATCGAATCAAATCCATCAAAATAAGACCTCAAAATACTGGCCCAATAGTATCTTCTTGGGTCAACTTAGCCCACCATAGGCTCCCAAAAGGCCATGACTTGAAGGTACTATTGGTAGTTACTTAATTCCTCATATACAGACAAATTTTTTTCGTATCTTTCGACGTGGGACTAGGGTGTTACAATTTAACAAGAATTCAATATTCTTTTTATAATATGAATCTTGAATCTAATGATAAAAAGAAGTGAACTTTACATTCCTTCGGAAATTTCAAGGGAGGCCTTCAACAAATCTAAGATTTGGAGACGCATAGTCTAAAAGCAATAACCAAGAAACTTCGGCGAGTCTTTGTAGTTGTGTATGCCATTTCTTCGCCTGAAAGAAGATAGCAAGCAACAAATACCTACCGCAAGAACAGAATGAAAAAAGCGGGCGCCAGATGATAATACATACTCCCATAGTCCCATTGAAATGCAGGAGTTGAGAAACTTCTTCTGACGTTTCTTCATACCATGTAATCTGACCTTTTTACCCACTTCGATCCTTTTCCATATCTATCTATATAACTGTTGGAATATGGATATCCAATTGGGGCGCCCATGGAGGGTTCGACCCATTTGGGTTAATTAACTGTTCTCTAATTGACAAAGTCAATAGAGACGTTCGTGATTTTGAACGTAGGAGTGACTAGATGTGGGAAGAGAGTTGGGAAGTGGCTCAACCACTCCCTTGTTAAATAGTCACCTCTGTCGATCAATACGAACAACATTCCAATTGTCGCTCCCAATATCGAAACTAAAACCCTAATTGTTACGTACTGTGAATTGGTGCTCCGTTCTCGATCGTAGTTCGGAGACGCTGTTGGGTTAAAGGAACGGCAGGAGATTTTTCGCATCAAAGGCTCAATCAGGATTCAAAAGGTATGCCTTTGATTCTCCATATTATGTGTAAATGTGAAATAGCATGCGTATTAAAAACCTTCCATTGGTATCAGAGCAAGGTTTAACGATCCCATGTATGCTATGTATGGAATATTTATACTTTATGCCATGATTGTATGTTTAAAAAGCTTGAAAACATCATTAATGGCAAACTTAGATACACTAAATATTATGGGCTAATATTGCAGTATATTGTAGCCTAAACATAGTGTATATGATCTACATAATTTGGGTTTAATTGGATAATTAATTTAAAATTAATTTGAAACTCTAGTTTGCAAACAACCTTCTTTGAACAGCCATAACTTTTTCTGTGATTGTCCGATTTGGTTGATTTTTGCATGTATGCGTAGTACTCGTTGTAAGCTTTCCAACGATATATTATGGGCCTAAATCGGAGTTGGGGTGATGCATTGTTGACTGCGACATACATACTTAATCGTGTACCTTCAAAATCGATTCACCCACCCCTATATGAAATGTGGATCTACAGAAGTCTGAATTAGGCGGAATCGCTATGGGATTAGGGATCGGCAGCTTACGTGCACAACACTTCTCATCAGCATGGGAAGTTAGGCCCGAGGGGTAAGAAGTGTATTTTTATAAAATATTCTGAACACTCCAAAGGCTATGTGTTTATAGGAGAGCAGCCTGATGGGACTGTATCTGAGATAGAGTCACGAGATGCGGATTTCCTTGAGATGGATTTCCCTAATAGAGGTGATGTGAGCAAGGAGATGAATCTTTATGAGATAGAAGAAGATTTAGGCGCCCCAACTCATACAGTAGAAGCTGAAGAGGTTATCCCTCAGGCTCCTATAGAAAGTGGGAGTGACATGCCTTCGAGAAGTTCTCATCCATCGAATGAAGAGTCTCATGTTCCTCAAGTGCGTAGAAGTCAAAGGGGTAACATTCCACGTCGTCCTTTTGAGATTAAAGGGAATGCCTTTGTAGCTGATGCACAAGACGATGAGGAACCTCGATTTTAGTGAGATGCTCTATCATCTGTTATGAGAGATAAGTGGATGATTGCAATGGAAGAAGAGATGGAGTCCATGAGGACTAATCAAGTCTGGGACTTGGTTGACCTTCCACCAGGGCGAAAGGCTATTGGGAAAAAGTGGGTTCTTAAAGTCAAACGCAAGACGGATGGTTCCATTGAAAGGTACAAAGCTCGTCTTGTAACCAAGGGCTACACACAGCAAGAGGGAATTGATTACGAGGAAACCTTCTCACCAGTTGTGAGGTTTACCTCAATTCGCCTCATTTTAGCGACTGTTGCGCATTTAGATTTGGAGTTATATCAAATGGACGTTAAGACAGCTTTTCTCAATGGAGATTTAGCTGAGGAGATATACATGGATCAGCCAGAGGGTTTCGTCATGGAAGGACAAGAGCGCAAAGTATGCAAGCTCAAACGTTCTATCTATGGTTTGAAACAGGCGTCCAGACAATGGTATTTGAGATTCCATCGAGCCGTCATTAGTGATGGGTTTACGATGATCGAGGAAGACCATTGTGTATATATCAAACGGTCCAAAGATAAATTCCTTATCTTATCTATGTATGTCAATGACATCTTTCTAGCTGGGAACGATAAGGAGATGATTGTCGCCACCAAAGGGTGGCTGTCCTCTAACTTTGAGATGAAGGACATGAGGGAAGCAACTTATGTTCTCGGAGTTAAGATCTTTAGAGATCGCTCAAGAAAGCTTCTTGGTTTGTCTCAAGAGACTTATCTTAAGAAGGTTCTTAAGCAATTCCAGATGAACAACTGCAAACCCATAGACACTCATATCGCTAAAGGCGACGCCATTGGACCCGAACAATGCCCTACTTCTCCCGAGGAAATTAAGAAGATGTCCCATTATCCGTATGCCAATACTATAGGAAAGCTAATGTATGCAGTTGTGTGTACCTGGCCTGATATAACATATGCAGTCGGTTATCTCGGTCGGTATCAGTCAAACCCTGGGATTGCTCATTGGAAGGCAATCAAGAGGATCTTGCGATATTTGAAAGGTACTTTGGACTACATGTTATGCTATGGAGGACCGGACCTACGATTAATTGGTTATTTTGATGCCAGTTGGGGAGGTAACCAGGGGATGCGCAAGTCGACCTCAGGATATGCATTCTTGTTACATGGTGGTGCCATCACTTGGTGTAGCAAGAAAGCAGACTTGCGTTTTTCTTTCTACGATGGAGTCGGAGTTTGTGGCTTAGACGTCACCGCTCAGAAGCCATGTGGTGAGGAGATTCTTCGAGGATCTTGGTGTCGCTCTCTCATACTTGAGATCCTCGTGATTGCTTTCTTCGCGGATAGAACGGCGACCCTAGATTACACTAAGGACCCCAAGTATCACGGCAGGACGAAGCACATCGACTTGAGGATGAACTTCATTAGAGATATCATAGCAAATAATGAGGTGATATTGGAGTACATGCCTTATCGGTCTTATGGTAATGATCCTTTGTGAAGCCAATCCCTAAAGATGCTTTTTGTAGGCATGTTAGTTCATTAGGGCTTCGTAGGATTTGATGTACTTTCTATTATTTCCTTGCATATCACTCATTATTTGGCTTGTATTAGAGATATTCATTGTTATTTCGATATATTTATCATTTATGCGAGTTTCATTTATTTCCACTTGTGTTTGGTTATTTTAAATATATATGATAAATTTTATATGTTCACATACGCTTTATTATGCATATTGGATATGCACATTACATTAAATATATGTCAACAGGTTGATTGGCTCACTCATACGAGCAATCACCCTTGGCGCTTTGAAAGGCGAGCAAGGTTGAGACAGTTCATTTACTGGCACTTTGAGTAGCGAGCTATTGATGCTTTTGATAGCAATCAATTGGCGTTTAGTAGTGAGCAAAATGAACATGATGTCGCCTTGGCATGAGCCAAGATGAGGTTAACTTGGATTAACCAAATATAGTATGCCCCACCATCTATATTAACCTGTACTGATAGCCGGATACGAAATTTTAGGCTTGGCGCTTAAATAAGCGAGCAATCTGAAAAAATTCGAGTTAGGCACTTATGAAGCGACTGAACTAAGATCCGTACGGCACGACCATAGGACATATGCTCATGTAGATGAGATTGTCTGTCGTAACATGATAACCGGATGCGAAGTTTCAAATATGGCGTTTAGATAAGCGAGCAATTTGAAATGTTCTAAGGTCCGCACAACAAGGCTATAGAATAACATGTTGTGAGCGAGTTACATGTGCTTAATGACCACCATGTAAAAGAGGTGAGAGAATGAATCCTCGCTTCTCACCGTGCGTGTAGTCTTGTAGGATAAGTTTTGTTCTACGCCAAGTGCTTCTTTGTGATCTTTGACTATACTGCAAAGACATGGATTAATGTTGTTACTTTGGTTTCGATTCCTAAGGTCAAGATTGATGAGACTATAAGGACCGATTCTAGGAAAGCAGTTGATTCATTTTTTAGTAGTATTAGGGTAAAGGGAAGACAATTTGATTTCACCTCGTTCTGCACTTATTGTCGACAACTATAGCGTTTTAATAGCGATATAGTAATAAGTGAGATACGAAATGGACTTGGGCCCAAAGGTGGTTAAGTAAGGCTCTCTGAGGGGTTAGAGATACTTAACCTAGTGAAAATTCAAATGTGTCTGGGGTACTCTGAGTTTGTGGGTTGTAGCCTCTACGTACGTGAACTAATTAAGCTCGACGTGAAAGTTCCCGTATTATTTCTTTGAAAGGGTAGATGTCTCTATGTTGGCCCTAACAGGTTTGATATAGAGCTCCCGCATTGCAGGTGAACTCAGCGGTCGCACGGTTCGGCAGTTAAAGGTTTTATATGTTTTGGTTTGAAATTTGTTTTTTTGACAGATATAAGGATTACATCGCCTCGCCATGGCGAGTGGGAGATGTTGAATATAGATATCCAATTGAGGCGCCCATGGAGGGCCGTACCCATTTGGGTTAATTAATCGTTTCTAATTGACAAAGTCAATAGAGACGTTCGTGATTTTGAACGTGGGAGTGACTAGACGTGGGAAGAGAGTTGGGAAGTGGCTCAACCACTTCCTTGTTAAATAGTCACCTCTGTCGATCAATACGAACAACATTCCAATTGCCGCTCCCAATATTGAGACCAAAACTCTAATTGTTACGTACTGTGAATTGGTGTTCCGTTCTCGATCGTAGTTCGGAGACGCTGTTGGGTTAAAGGAACGGCAGGAGATTTTCCGCATCAAAGGCTCAATCAGAATTCAAAAGATATACCTTTGATTCTTCATATTATGTGTAAATGTGAAATAACATACGCATTAAAAACCTTTCAATAACAAACCCATTCATTTTCATGAAAACCCAAGAAATATCAAGTCTTCATCTTCTCTCGATCTGCTTTTTATTAAACATACCATTAGCCTCTGATGAACTATCTTTATCTTTATCTCTACATACAATTCCACTTTCTTTCTTGATTCTTGGATTGGTCTCCCAGTCCCAGATAATTAATTTCAACTGGGTCAGATAAATTTACAAGTATTTCTCAAGATCAATACACCAAGTTGGGAAAAGGAAAAAAGAAGTGATTGAACTGTCCGAAAGGAAGCCTTGCTCAAGTGAAATAAATAAATAAATATAGACGATGGGAGTATATATTTACGTACAGAGAGAAGAGGTGGAGATGGTGATGGGAAAGATTGGATTTTTTTGCCACCCTGAAGACGTAAAGCTTCACGAGAGGTTTGGTTTGAATGATTTTTCTCGTTTGTTTGAACTTTGAAGAGAGAGAGCCTAGCTTGGATGAGGTGAAGGGAGCTTTTGATGAAAACAGAGATGGGTTTATTGATGCAGGTGAGTTGCAGAGAGTTGTGAGTGCTCTGGGATTGGAGGAAAGATCGGAGATGGGCAACTGCAAGAGGATGATCAGCGTGTTTGATGAAAATGGAGATGGAAGAAACGATTTTAATGAATTTGTCAAATTAATGGAGAACAGCTTCTGCTGAACTTTGTTCTGTTTTATGGTATGGGCGGATACTTAATACTCCTACTTGAACTCAATCCATTCTTTCGACTTTCGGTACATATCTTGTTCTTGGAATATAATTGTTGTTGGCTTGATAGTTTGGTATAATCAGGTGGGCGTGAATTAGAGTCGAGCTTTTTCGCATTAAACAAAACTTGTCGTCCATACTTGCAAGAGAGTTAATTATTAGTACAAATTATGAAGTACAGGAATTTAGATAATTACTTAAAACTTATTCTAATTAATACATGAAACTCTACTGATTAACAACCTTACGCCCCCCGCCCCCCGCCCCCCGTATTCATAGTCCATCTCCCTTGAATCATCTCTTCCCTAACAAAATCAAAACAACATTTAATTACTTAATTCTTCCCATCAACAACTACTAACAAAACATTTATTTACATTACACAAAATTAATTAACATAAAACCTCTAATACAACAGTAGCCTATTCTTCATTCTCATAACTTTCCACCAATTTTCTTCTCGCCGCTATAGCTTATAGCGGCATTAATATTCTTTCTTGCTACATCAAAAATTACCGAAATACCCTCAAATCCAACTTATCTTGCCCCTACATGCTACAGCGGCAGTGCAAGTCATACAATCATTTTGTACGCCCCGTAACAAGTGACCCATAACACTAGTCACTTTGTAAGATGTATTTGATTAGAGTGTTTTATTTTATAATTCTATTTTTATTAAATCAAATAGAATTATAAAAATAATAATTTTATAATTATAAAATCAAATCAAATAGAATTATAGTAAAATAAAAATAATTTTATGTAATAGAAGATTCTATTTAATTATTTATTTTATAATCAAATATTTTATTCTATTTTCATCTCTTCTATTTTTTAAAAAGCGAGAAAAGGGAAAAAATTTTAAAAAAAAAGATTCTATTTGATATTTATTTTATATCAAATAAAATATTTTATTTTATAATTTTATTTGATAGAAGATTCTATTTGATTATTTATTTTATAATTAAATAAAAATATTTGATCATAAAATAAATAATCAAATAGAATCTTACAAAGTAACTAGTGTTATGGGTCACTTGTTACGGGACAGACAAAAGGATTGTGTGACTTGCACTGCCGCTGTAGTAATAAAGAATATTATTGCCGCTACAAGTTGTAGCAGTAGGGAATAAATTACTTTTAATCTGAACCATTTAATATGACAATTAACGGTTAAGATCATGTTTGTTGGAATAGTGTCCGTGGCAACCGATTGTCACGGATGGGGACTCATATGTATATGCACAGCTATGTATTACATAGTCGGACTATGGCATTTTTGGACTATGGCGACGGTTCACCCTTGCCGTATCCCAGAATAACTATGGCGACATGTGAAACCGTCGCTATAGCCCAAAAACCCGTCGCCATAGAAAGTGGAAAGAATGGGAAAAGATGTAACAAGAAAAGCCACAAGTAAAAACGAACGATCCATGATGATTTCTGTTCTGAGTCTCAAAAATGGGTTGACGAACTAAAGATTTTAGAATCTCAGCATTATAGTATTTTATAGTGTTGATTATTTTGATAAAATAATTAGAAACTTGAGCTATTAAATTAATAGATTATGCAATTTCAATTTTTTTTAATGTTTAGAATTTTTTGGTATTTGTAATAGATATAAATACTACTCCCTCCGTCTCATAGTTATATGCTGATTTTTTTTGGCACATAGTTTAAGAAAATCAGTTAAGTTACAATTTTTAACATAAATTTTTCACATATACCCCTTAATATGAAAGTAATGAATAAATTAATTACTCCTTACTTATTACACTGGAACTCTCAACTTCATTGATTGACGTGTACTGACCATTAAAATCCATAAACTTTAACCAAAGAGAATACAACAACATTAAATGTGGTGATAAAAATAATGACATTGAATGTTGTTTCTTCAAAAAAAGAGTAATGGTTGAATATTAATTATAACGGCATAAAAGTAAAACAATGAACCAACTAAATTTTATAAATAGTAAGTAGCCTATATATTAAGACATCTCAAAATGAAAAATCAGCCTATAACTATGGGACGGAGGGAGTATGTTTTAAATTAAAGGGAGTTACATATCTATTAATTTAATATCATGTTTTTTTTTAACAGTTGGAAACATGTGAGTTTAGCCTATATATATACATGAAGTACTATTACTGCAACAAAAAGATGAACTAACTAATTTGTATTAAAAAGATTTTGTTCTATATTTTTTACAATAATTTTGAGCTTTGATAAAATATCGTTTTCGGGTGAAACTAACAGTAGAACTGTGTTGTTGTATCCTGGAGACGGCGACGCGTCAAAATTCTTCTCCACCTATCTCAATTTAAGAGGAGGCGTGAATCGTTTTAGGAGAGCGACCTAATCCGCGCTGAAACATTTTTTGTGAGATTACATCCGTTTGTTATTTCCAACATATAGACCTCAAGAACAATTAATTATAATCCAGTTTTAATCTAATCAACTGCTGTAATCTCAATACATCGACTGTCAAATCTATATCTACTTCTAATCTAATTGACTGGTAAGGAAATGCTATCAATTCTTTTACCCAAATATGTTATATTCGTATTTATTTTTTGACAATATCCTTATATATAAACATGTACATCAATTCCAGGATCTGTTTCTACTTCAAAAATTAACAAAGGAAAAGTAAATGTCACGCCCAAAGCTAAACACATCACAACCAATACTTGTGCATTGGAGTCCCACTCAAAGCCCTTCATTCACGGCAGTGATTTTTTATTTTTTTGTGTAGAATTCCAGGAGCCAAATTGTAAAGACCTAAGAATCCTCCCATGACAACAGTAACATATATACATACATATGAAAAGGTTCGAACTTTATTCACTAAATTGCACAAGGCTTATGCTACAAAAACTTTTTACACACTAGTATAATATATGTACATTCACTCAAAACATCTACAACTTGAAATCAAGAGTAACTATTCAATATTTTACCTGAATGTCCTAAAAGAAGTACAAGTCAGTGGCTACTGTCAATTGAATCTCTCCCCTGGAAAAGAACATACAGGATTTCCCCCGATCGATGATGATCGTATGATAACTGAATTTTAGAGTTGGACCTAATGAATCATTATGTCATGATCGTTCACACAAAGTTGTTGCACAATTTTATGAAGCAATCACGTTGCCCTTTCATTACCACCACCAGTATAGCAGGACACAAACTTAGCTACCTACCTATGTGCTTTCACGGAAGTTTTGAGATCTGCCCATTGCAGCGGGATTGGCCTGTAGTACTGCAGAGGGATTGAAGATATGGCTTTTTTCATTACCTTTCGAGTGGAAAGCCTTAAAGAGACCTCCTCCAGATACTAAATGAGCTCTTTCATTTTTTATCCCCAATGTTGCCCATATCGAGCTCTTTGCAGCTTCTCCTGGGTCATCAATTCTCAATGTTTTTGGGACCCAAAGGCTCTTCTCCAGATTGTTTTCTTTTGATGAATCCTCGTCAAGGTAGTCTGTTGATTTAGGCACGTTCTCATCCCTTGAATGTTTCCCCAATTTTGTGGAATTAGGACCACAAGTAGGGGCAGCGTGGTTTGGGGACAAAGTTGCCGGGGTAACCCATTGGACATTCCAAGTACCTGGAACCGGTACACTACAACCCCAGTAAGGTGCGACAGGATAGAATGGCATAGGAAAACCAGGAGGGCAGAAACCAGGTGGCGATATTTGGGGTACAGGAGAGTTCCATTGACCTGTATTCCATGGATACGGCCAAGGAGCCCCAGGATAGACTGGTAACTGAGGGGGGAAGCTATGGAAATTCTGAATTACTGGATTTTGCAGCTCAGGTTTACCAACTTCATCCTTCGCATTTGCCGCAGTTACTGAAGATCCACTTGAGTTATCATCCCCATTGTTTCCAGGTCCATAAGAAATTGGACCTCTGGTTTCTTCTGGTTTGTGAAACCCATTTTCTGAGCCATTCATCATTGCCTTACCAGATATTTTCATAACTGAAGCCATTGACTCACATAGGGGTGTGTCGGAGCCAAACGTCAGGACAGTACCATTGGTCTTTAGAGTAGGATGGTGGATTCTATTTGGAAGATCTACTTGAGCATTCTGAAGAGCTTCTGAGATGGCTAGATGACGATAATGAGAGGCTGAGTACTTATTCTTACGACGACCAGCACCTACGGGCACATTCCTCATAGTCCCACCAGATGTCCAGTATCTCTGGCAATTCTTGCAAAAGTGTCGGGGTTGGCTAACGTTGTAGTTATTATAATAACAGAATTTAGTGTCCATGCTATTACAACGGGGACATGGAAGTATCTTGTCCGGTTTCTTCAGAGTCTTCTCTTGTGGGTTACTTGTCTCACTCTGTGCTTCTTCAGTGTTTGGATCATCAACAGGTGCAGCATCAGTTTCAAGTTTTTTTGTGTTGTCGTTTACAGTTGAAGTTGCATTTGGAACTTTATACTCCTCTAACATGATAGGTTGGGCTCCATCCTCCTCTTTGGTATCGATCAGCAGTTCCCCTGCCGGATCCTGCCATAATTTTCCAAACAAAAAATGCAAACTAAGTGTTAGAACTAGCCTTCCAAAAAGTCCTATATTATGACAAGTTTGCTAAAAGACAACCAATTATACACCATACTGATAAATCATCGGCTGAATGGGAATTCAGTATAACTGAAGAGTGCATCAAAATTGAATAACAAGATCAGATGACAACTAAACTAATCAAGTATTCAACAATAGTATGCAATATAAATTGTTAAAAACATTAGTGTCAAAATGAAAACTCTAAATACAAAATTTTGAGAACATAATATAAATTTTTAAGCATTGTCCATCTGTCTGCACAGACAACAAAGGAGAAAGTGCTAAATGTTATATAACAAGAAGGGAGTTTAATGTTCCTTATTGTATACCAAACTTCTTTCTTTCTACTTGGTCTCTCCATAACCTTAAGGAGCATAAAGGCCATAGAGAGATGGACAGGACTGGTATGGAAGCACACTGAGACACGACTAACTTTGAAAGTATCGGCAAACTAATTTAGGATGGAAACAAGATTAAACCAAACATTCTCTATCATTTCAAGATGCGTAAGAATAACAGAAGAAAAAACACCAAAGCTAATAAAGAAAAGCTGCAGTCTATCCGCAGTCCAGCTGATCCTTGATCATAAAATCATTTAGGGTGAAATGATCAGCTTGATCAAAATTTATAATCCAACACTAGGAAAACCACAACAAATTACCTGTAAACTTATGGACATAGAATTCAAACAAAACTATCCTATTGTAATATTCTTAGAAAGGGGTATCTCTACCACAAGTTGAAACACTCACTAAAAAAAGTAGGTTACTAGAAAATTATATTAACTACACAAGTCAAAATAAATAGATAACATCACCTTTTTCAAAAAAAATAAAAAATAGATAACATCATAATTCAAATGTAAACTACCAAAATAATTCAATCTAGTATGTTGAAGAAATTGAAACCTACTTCAACTGTTTGAAGACTCCATATCCTTAAGATTAAAAATGTCAACATACGTAGATCTGGACTCCCTCACCCACAGAAATTATCCAGAACTAAAGGTTTGAAAAACTTGGAGTTATCCAAACTCCAGAGGACTAGAGCAGGATCTAAAGTACTAAGAAAGTAATGAACTTCAAATAAAGTGAAACTCAAATCTCTCTCCAAAAACACCAAAATTGCACTAGTTTTCAACACAAAGCTCTCGACTTTCAAGTTAAATTAATGAAAACTACTACTCCCAGAAACTGAAATTACACCCCAAATCTCGAAATACAGGGTTTTATGTCGCAACAAAAATTCATCAAAGTATCCACCCATTATTCCTTTATGGCAAAAATGGGCGATCATATTTGTTATACTCCAAATTAATGAATCCAATCCATACCTTCTTCTCTGATTCTTGGTCACCGCCGACTCTGTCCGAGTTGTGTTCCTCCAGCGACGAATTAGATGATGAAGAACGATCTTCACTAGGAGCGTCGTGTAGACGAGCTTCGGAAGAATAAGGCGGATTAACGCCGCCGGAATCTACGGCCGTAAGCGCAAACTCCGGCAGCTGAATGGTCTTACCAAAGAGCTTTATTGCAGGGTCCGACATTAGTCTTCCGTTATCCAATAAGAGAGATTGTTCCGATGATTTAGGGATTTGATAGCAATTTGGGTTTGGATCGGGAGTATTTGTTTGTTAATAATATAGTTAGTAGCTGCCTGCCTGGGTGTATTTGTGGTTTTCTTGATCCAGTGGGAGAGCCACGTCAGACGGGGGAAACAATTGAGAGCCACAAGTTTTTTTTTTTTTTTTTTTTTTTGTGTGTAGTTGCTTTTTGAGGTTTTTCGTGGATCACAACGCTTCCTGCCAAAACTGCTTTACTTTCAAGTCCCCAACAATGCTACTATGGGCTCTATGGCAATGACTATGCTGCCCACCAGAATACGTATGTATGTACGTACTACGTACGTAGGTAGTATTCGTCTGTCTTCCCATCCCAACTTTTAAGATTATCCTTAATCATCTCACAATTTTCTTTTTCACATATTTACACTTTACTTCATATAATTATTCTCATTATTTTGTTGTATATTAAGAATACAACTTATATATTATTTATTAATAAATATATATATAATATTAATTATAAGTTTTACTCTCTATTTTTTTTTTTTTATACTATATATATATATATATATATATATATATATATATATATATATATACCTAATATTAATCTTTATGCAATCACAATTCTAACTTGTATTTTAATTTTGGCTATATTGGAATTAAATGGACTAAAACAAAAAATGTATGTAGACATAGAAATTAGATATGAGTGTATTTGAATTTTACTTAATTATATTTTGACTTCCAATGATGGGTAAAAATATAAATAAATAAAATTTAAATATATTAATATTCAATTTTTATGTCCATCTAAAAGAGCTCGCACTAAAATAGACCGCATTTACTGTAATACAAGTAGCCCAATTAAAAGACGCCACGCAGGCGCACAACATGTAGACCATATTGTGAGGAGGTCCCACTTGAAAAGTAAAAAAGTTATTTCCTCCATTCAATCTTATTTAATTGACGTTTTAAAGAATAAATTTGTTCCTATTTACTATTCCTTGTCTCTTAATATAAAACTTTTTAGAATTTTGCATAAATAGTATTAAAAAAATAATTATATAGCATTAAATATAATATCAAATATTTATATTGCTCTTGTATTAGAAAAAGATATTATTATTTATTGGGCAAAAAATAGTGAGAGAACCAAAATTTTATTTAATACTTGGAGTGCTATTGTAAACTATGCAATTAATGTTTATTTGAAATTCTAAAACGTTATATATTAAGGGACAAAAAACTTTCTCTAAAACGTTTTACATTAATGGACGGATGGAGTACTATTTGACGTTTGTAGATTTTTAGGAGATATTGATTACATTATTTTTTAAATTATTCCTAAATATTTAATACTCTCCTTAATTTTTTCAGGTAATTATTTCTTCCTCTTTTAATATCTTAATGGTATACTCTCTTTCTCTCTCTTATCATTCGTATATTTTTTTTTATCCTCTAGCAATATTTCTCATTTATATTTATCATCTACTACAATTTAACTTTTCATTTAGTTATGCAAGGGTGCTTTTGATAATACCACATAATAATTTTACTGGAATTTTTATATGAGTTTTAAGTTCTTAATAACTGTGCAAAGCTCCAAAACATCAAATCATTATGAATGGAGGGAGTAATAGAAAAAGATCCTTTCGCCCTTGCAAATCGTATCAACAGATTCCACGTGTCTCTCCTCTTCCACGTGGTACAAAGTTTGGCCTGTATATTTTTTTAGAAAAAAGAGAGTGGATTTAAATCTGCCACGTGCGAACATGTGCGGCGCGACAGGAACGCTTAGACCGTATCTTTTGTACTCAACATATCTGTTTGTTTGGGTCAATTAATATTAATATACTACTAAAGTGAGGCCTCCCTCCGTGTGACATAAAAGTTCAAATTTTTTCTTAAAGAAAAGTCACTAAATTTTGTTTTTATTATATTCAATTAGAAAGTTATGAAAAAATAGACATTTTTTTATTTAAGAAAAATATGTATAGTTTTCTTGAAATTTAAGTTTTTGGAATTAAAATAATATTTATTTAAATACTTACCATGTGTTATTATGAATGTATGAGAGAGTATATATGCAGATTGTGGTCCCACCATGTAAAAGTAGTAGTATTATTTTTGGGGTTCATGGGTCGAAGGGTGCAAGAGTTGCTTAATTTATTATTTTGATTATTAGATATAAATACAAAATTATTATCATATAAAAATACACTGAATATATTGTCAAAATAAACTTATTTTATTTTAAAAAAATCATTTAAAAGTCGAACCGACAGAGAGAGACAAGAACACCTGATCAAAAGACAAAAATAGGCCATTAATGTTAGTGTGAAGGCCCTTTTTACGTGGTCCGGAATGTAAGCCCATTTGGTTGTTACTAAATTAAAATGAAACTAGTTGTAGTTTGTTTATAGTATAATATTTTTTGGAAGTATAAAATTTTCATCTTGAAAGAAGAGTAAAAATTCAAAAATAAAAACAGCTCAAACGAGATATATATATATATATATTAATTGAACACATATTTGTCTATTTATAATATTATTATTAATTAACGCAAAGTAACTCAGTTGGCATACTAAAAAACAAAAAATAAAGATGAAAAAGGAGGAAGAATCGTAATAGTATTATATTGTTTTAAATATAATTAAAATTAAATTTTTATTTAAAAATTCACAAAATATTAATCCCCACGATAATATAAATTTCTCGTAGGGGTTTAAATTCTTTATGGGCAATAAAAAAATTTATCAAATTTTAAAATTTATTAATAATATTTAAATCATTGACTTTTAATTGAGCGATACGAATCAAAACATTTTACATACTTACCAATCAGCCAGCCACTGCCCACTAGTAAAACAAATACCAACTGCGTATGGTGAACTAGTAGTAGTATCAGCACTTAATTGCAATGCTGTAATTAATTAGTGTTTTGACTTTTTCTGCGCCTTTTATTACTAGATTTCTTAGCACGTAGAACAACAATAACTAGCTTTAATATGAGTAGTCATTTTATTTAGTAATTCCCGTGTTTTAAAAATTGTGTTACGAATAATAATCTTTTAAATTATGAGTTTTAGTTAGGCTACTCTCCTAGAACAAAAATAAATAAATATATAAAAAAAGTATTTTAAAATTTATACACATGCATTTGGAATGCCAAGGATTAAGCTAGAGACACATGCATGGCAATATAGTTTCCAACACATTTACTGCGTTCTGAAAATAATTACCAATATTATAAATTAATTAAAAACTAATATTATCAAATTAAAAATTAATATGAAACAACAAATCTTATATTAATAATACTTTTTAAATAGTTTACGACATTTATTATTATATTAATTAAAATTAAATAAATTTACGTCAATATTAATTTTAAAAATAATTTAAGATGACTTCAAAAAGTAAACAATAATCTTATATTTTGACATTAACGGAGTACTAATTATTTTATTGGTTGTTTTATATTTATTAAAAAGTGAAAATATATATCTAATTTTTTAAAATTATTGTCATATGATGTTTGACGTGTCCTAATAGGAAAGATCAGAATTAATTAATTAAATAGTAGTAATGTCGACGCGTTGTAGTCGGTAATTGTTACGGAAGGTCAATAAAAGCTTAGAATTCAGACCTAATGGTCTTCTTCCAATGGCGTAATCCGAATAGAATGCATGTCAGATCTGGTCAATAAGGATCTTATTTCACAAAAAAATAATAATCATTTAACAAAAAAAATCTTAAGAAATCATATTTTCACTTAATGGTTAAATAAAATATATTAAGTTTATCATCACAATTTTATAATCATAATTAAATTAAAATTGTTATTGTTATTGTTAAAAAATGATATATTATTTTTGTAAAACTAACGAAAGTGATAAATAAACAAAAATAAGAAAAATAATAAAATAGTAGGTGGGCCAAATGTAGACTCAACAATTTCTTCTCAATAACAAATCAATCAAAAATTAATCGAACTCCATGTCCATTGTCTTATCAATTATTCTCTTCAACCCCATAAAAACTGGAAGGTACACAAAAAGTAGTTGAAGCAGAAAGATTTTCACTCCATTGCATATTAATGAATGATGAAGGGCAAAGCTCACAGAGATTGTGATAGGTAGTAGTAGTTGTGTGTAAATGACTAATGACTTCGTCGACTCTTCTTTGTCCTTCCCTCTTTCTTTCTAATCTCTGGAGCCGGCCAGAGCTAAAATCCCTCCTTTGAATTATTCTCAGCTCCAATCCAGGTTCTTCATAAAGATTATATTTTTATATCTCAGGCTCAGCGGCAATTTTGATATTCAGGTGCACTCAAATTTGGTCTTTTTTTCCGCTTTTTATGAAGGTGGGTCGATCTGAATTTGATTGTAAATTCGTGCGATTGATTTGTAATTTTGTTTGGATTATTATTGGGTTTTCATTAGAATCGAACTTTAGTTTCTGGGTTTGAATCCAAATGGTCTGTTTCCATAGCTCAATTTCGGCTGACCAACATACAGACATGGCCAAATCTGTGAATTCGACCGACCCGTGTTTGAAATTGAAGCAATCTAATCAAATTAATAGGATTAAAAGGACACCCAATTCTACAAATCACCTGAATATTCCGGCTTGCCAACAATCTCGATCGGCGGTGATTGATTTGATAATCTTGATTGCTGTGGTTTTTGCTTGTGGGTTTCTTTTATATCCTTACATAAAGTTGTTGTCTTGTAAATTCATGGAAATTATTGGAGCAATCTTTCTTGTGCTTAAAGAGGAGGTTTTGAATGCTCCAATGATTTATGGGTGTTTAGGATTGAGCATTTTCTTTGCATTGATAGCTATGTTGGCAATTACTGTCTGTATGAGTAGGAAATGCGGCAAACCTGGCTGCCGTGGGCTAAGAAAGGCAGCTGAATTTGACATCCAGCTTGAGACTGAGGATTGTGTGAAGAACTCTAGTACTTGTCTGGCAAAAGATGGATTAAAGAAGGGATTGTTTGAATTGCCTCGCGATCATCATCGAGAATTAGAAGCTGAGCTTAAGAAGATGGCACCCCTTAATGGACGAGCTGTTCTGGTGTTCCGGGCAAGGTGTGGGTGTTCTGTTGGCAGAATGGAAGTTCCGGGCCCAAAGAAGGTTCGGAAGGTTAAAAAGTTTTGTTGAATTGCTTTCCTATAGATCCATAGTAGCATATTTCATATATTGAATACTTATGATGAAGAGAAAGTGCCTTTTTGGGTCAATTTTCTTTTGAACTATATTGTCATTAAATAATCTCATTGAATAAGTTGTAAGGATTATATATACTTGCGAATATAAGGATCCTTTATATCATTAGCTTGGTTTGTCTGGATATTTGTTTATTTTGATTCCTACTTTGTTTTGAACTCACTTTTCCTTGCACTCATATTAACAGATTGGTTGAGTTTTCGAATTTTTTCTCTTTCCATGTTATAAACTTTGAAATTATTGACGCTAAAGACAGGTTGCTACTCTCCCCTTTAGTTATGGTAGAACTTTATATTTTGTTGGATATTATAATGAGAGCAGTTTTAATAGTAACTCATGATTGTTGTGATAGTATCATAGTATTGTTGATGAAAGTAAACATCCTTAGCCCCACCACTATCAGATAGGATATCAACTTTTTATATGCAGTTGCTCTTAATTTTATATTCTTGGAGATGAATCCAGTTGTTCTGTTCAAACATGAAGGTTGAAATGCCTTTGGTCCCATGATATAGTAAACATTTGAGGTTAACTTTTCTTAAGTGCTCGGCATAGCATTTGTGGTTTATGTAAGCCTTCTTTATGACAGTTCTGCCTGCACTCGTGCTGCTTAATTGCAGGACGGCATGTAAGAAAGCTTAGGTACTTGAACCTAACATTTTTCAGCTCTTATCTTCCATAATATGTTAGTTGCTTTAGCACAAAGAAAAATCAAGTTTGCTTTTCGTACTTGCTTGAGCCTTGAAGAAGAATTGAGTTGAGATTTTGGAAGTAGGCCACACGAGATTATTAGGCTCCTCTTTTGCCATAATTACAAGTGTTGCTCCTCCTGTATTGCCATGAACTGATGTATTTTATTGAATCTTTTGACTTTTTGCTGCTAAGTAGTATATATTCTACCCTCTTTGCATGAGAGGAAAATCATTTGCATCGACTAGTGATTCTACCCTCTTCCAATTTCAGCATCTCTCTCAAGTTGTATTCAACTCAGCAATATCAGCATCCTTGAACAGTTGAATATTATGGATGTGGGAGGAGCAATTCTTATGTCTGGCTGATTCCTGCTCCTGCTCCTGCTCCTGCTCGGCTATTAATTTGGGTAGAATATGTTATGGGTCTTCTGCCATGTGGGTGGGTCTTTTATTTTACTTTGGAATTTCTTTTTCCATTTTGTTTCTCTTCACAGATTCTCCAATATACGGATTTTTCTTATGAAAACAATAATAATTTAAACAAGTAGATG